>JAZKJV010003170.1:0-64316 GCA_037367405.1 Ottelia alismoides | reverse complement strand
TCGAAGAAAATTCGCCCGAGGGGTACCCGTGAAATCTTATTCCACGGGATCCCCAGGCGAATATATAATTTTTAAGTACCCTAAGGAAGCCGTGACCTCAAGTCACGCCTTCCATAGAAGGAAGCCCTCACTTGAGGTCACGACTTCCTTAGGGTACTTAAAAATTATATGTTCGCCTGAGGGGTACCCGTGAAATCTTATTCTACGGGACCCCCAGGCGAACATATAATTTTTAAGTACCCTAAGGAAGCCGTGACCTCAAGTCACGCCTTCCATAGAAGGAAGCCGTCACTTGAAGTCACGGCTTCCACTCAAGGAAGCCGTGACTTCAAGTCACGGCTTCGGGTCCTATATACCCAGACCGCGCCCGCCCGCACCCCCCACGCGAACAGAACACCCCTCCGCCCTTCTCCCTGCGGCAAGCCCCCCTCCTCCTCCTCCATTTGCGAGCTCCACCCGCCGTTACACCCCGTCCCCGACGCTCTGTACGCGTGCACGCCCCCTCTCGTGCCGCCACGTCCTCTCATTCCTCTTGTAGAGGTTCTTCATCTCACCCACTGTGAGTGAACCCTAGCATTGTTTTTTTAACTTTTTATTTGTATTTTGTGTAAGCCATATAATTTAATTACTCATGTTTTTCAATATAGTCGAAGCAATGGAAGTGTTGTGCTTGTGCCATGTTGGTGGGAAGATTTGTAAGGTGGACAAAGAAGTCCGATACGAGGGTGGTCGGGTGAAACCCATAAAAATTGGGATGGGTATGACATTCAATGGATTGGTCGAGATGATTGCAAAATCATTTCGTCTTGACCTAACCAATGGTTCCGAGTTACGTGTGTTTCACAGGATGACAGAGAATAATGAGACCTTTTTGGTTGATGTGGAGTATGATGGTGACATTGTCGATGTTTTGAACTACGTTGAGATGATGGGAAGCTCGTACAGACCAGTTCTATTTACTGACCTTGTATGTACAAGAGATCCTATGTGTATACGCCAGGCTGTTGCGACGGCTCCAAGAGCACATGTTGTTCCCCAACCTTTGGAGCTCTCTCTGAATGACCCCATGTACACTATAGGGGAGGATCACGATCCCGAGATTGATCGTATGATGGAGGATACCCCACAGAACACTGATGATGAAATGGAAAATGATGATGATGAAATGTTGAACGATGAGAACGAGACGGTGCATGTTGAGTCTGTCATTCCATTTTATAACACACGAGGCGGTGATGGTTACATCCGTAATGGTGACGACGTGATGGGAATTCACGTTGGAATGGGAAGTTCAGATGAGCTTAGAAATGGGATGACCTTCAAGTGCAAGGAAGACTTGATTTATTCGATCAAGTTTTTTCACATCAAGCATCAGTACAATTTTGAGGTGCACAAATCTGATCGTCATTTATGGGTTATTTATTGTAGTGAGAAGAGCAGGGGTTGCCTTTGGCGGTTGCGTGGACATCGTCGCCCACTTGATGGCCTCTTTGTGAATTCAAAATTAGATGCACCACATACCTGCTTGCACCGCGTAGCAAACCAAGACCACCCTCAACTTGATTGCAACTTCATGGCACAGAAATTCCTGAATCAAATCAAGATTTCACCCGCAGTGAAGGTTTCCTACCTGCAGCAATCTATTTCTGACGAGTTCGGGTACATGGTGAGTCATCGGAGGATATGGGATGTTAGGAGAAAGGGAATAGAGACAATGTACGGTGATTGGGCGGCTTCCTACAATGAATTGTCGTACTTGTTTCATGCGCTGGAGACATCAATTTCAGGAACCGTTACTGACATCTGTGGGGAACCTGTTGGTGGATATGAGAAGGTATTCAAGTGGGCTTTCTGGGCATTTGGTCCATGTATCAGTGCATGGAGACACTGCAGACCTATTGTTAGCATTGATGGTACTCATATGTATGGTAGGTACAAGCAGAAGGTGCTAATTGCGTGTGGCGTTGATGCAGCAAATCACATCCTTCCTCTTGTGTTTGCCTTTGTGAACGAGGAGGACGAAGACAGTTGGTGTTGGTTTCTCGAGAGAGTTCGACTTCATATTTTTGGGGATCGTATTGGTCCAATTTGTGTTATATCTGATCGTGCACCAGGAATTCGAGCTGCCATGCGGCGCCAAGAAGTGCAATTTCAGTCGCCCTATGTGTATTGGTGTTTCTGTCTACGTCACGTTGCTAGTAACTTCAATGATGTCTTGAAGAATCAGACGATGAAGAGTTTGGTGATGAGGGCTGGGAGGGCTTACACTCAAAGAAAGTGGACCACTTACATGGACAAGTTGAAGGAAATGGACGAGAACGCATGGTACTAGTTTGACACACACAATTGCCCTCGTGATCAATGGACCTTGGCATTTGATGGCGGACATCGTTTTGGCTACATGACATGTAACTTCTCTGAAAGTTATAATGCTGTTTTGAAAGATGCAAGATCCCTTCCCGTGGCAGCTTTGGTGCAGAAGAGTTACTACAATTGCATTAAATATTTCTACGACCATCATAGTGAGGCAATGTCTCATCTTGCTCGTAGTGACCAGTTCACCAAATACGCCGTTGACATCCTGAAAAAATGGATGGATAGGAGCAACAACTATCGAATCACTCGAATCAAGGGTGCTCCACTACACTTATATGAAGTCATCACAGGGCGACGGATGACACAGTTTGGTTTAAAGGGGGGACGGAAACATTCAGTGCTACTTAGTGACTTATCTTGCACATGTCAAAAATGGCAGGTTCACAGAATCCCTTGCTCCCATGCATGTGTTGTGTTAGCACATCTCAATGTTGATGTTGACGAGTATATGGGTCCGTGGTATACACGGCAGTGCCAACAAGACATCTACGAAGGTGTATTCTACCCCATTGGCGATAGGGAGGTATGGCCAACATTCACCACGGAGAAAATAATTCCAGATCCAACAAGAGCTCGGTCGAAGGGCCGGCCTAAATCAAAGCGTATTCATAATGAAATGGACATGCGTGAGGATAGAGTCCAACAACAGTGTGGGGCATGTCGTCAACTTGGCCATAATCGTCGATATAGTAGGCACGGGCATTCAAGTTTAAACAAATGTAGGTTATGTCGGGAGAGCGGCCACAATATGAGGAAATGTCCAAATCGTGGTAAACAAGGTTGTTTAATTTTAGATAATTGTTTCTATTATTTTAATGGTGCATGCATCTTGTTTAAATTGATTCTAATCATTTAGTGATTTCTGTAAACACTAAAATTTTTAATTGTTGCAGATGGAGCCGGGTCCCATTGATCGATCTGTTTTACATCTACAGGGCTCCCACATATCTGGAGTTGTTTGGCAGGGCGATGTATGTGCAAAAATAATTATACTGTAAGTTTTTAACATTTCGTTTTATTTTGTCATCTGACCTATTTTTTACTCCAACTACCGTAGGTTGCGAGATGGTTGAGATGTCGACGACGAGAGGGAATACTGCGACATGCCCCCATTGATGAACGGATCGTGGAACATGTTTATGCTGCGGGCTTTGCAGGAGTGATGCATCTGGACTTCATATCACTTGCATGGAGACTCATACCTTCCACATGCGGCATGGAGAGATGACGATCACTTTGCAGGACGTGGCTTATATTTTTGGATTGAAGATCGATGGGCATCCTGCGATTGGGTATACAACATCTCCTAGTTGGCCAGGACTATGTGAGAGAATTCTTGGAGTGAGGCCTGAGAAGCCAAATATTGATGGTGCACGTATCCGCATGACATGGCTTGTTGTGCATTTCTCCGTGCTTCCAGAGTTTGCTGATGAGATCACCATCCTGCAGCACACCCGTGCATATATACTACAGCTCTTGGGCGGAGTAGTCTTTCCGGACAAGTCCGGGAACGAGGTTTCTCTTATTTATCTTCCTTTTCTCGAAGACTTGGAGGCCTGTGGACAGTTTTCTTGGGGATCTGCTTGCCTCGCTTTTCTCTACAGACAGTTGTGCATAGCATCCAAGGCAGAAGCAATAGAGATATGTGGGCCTTTGGTCCTATTGCAGGTATGGGCATGGGAATATTTTCCTCACATAGCCCCCACTGTTCACCGAAGGCCCGAGTGGGGGGGAAGTCCCTTAGGATGCCGTTGGCGAGCTCAATTTGATGTCACTACAGAGCCAACACATGTGGTGCGTCCATATCGAGATGCATTTGACCTTCAGACTGCTTCGCAGGTAAGAGTTTAAACATTTGAACTTCAGATGTATTTGCCTCAGATATCCAATAAAATTCTACCTATTTTGGCAGGTTGTTTGGAGACCGTACACTGCAGAGGTGATACAGATGCTTCCTCTGTACTGCTTGGAAGCATCGGATATTCATGTCGCACGAGTACCGCTGATTCATTTCTGTTTGGTTGAGTTGTACAATCCGGATCGTGTGTTACGACAGTTTGGAGCAGTTCAGGGGATCCCATGCCCATGCAACACATGTCCGAAGCTCCACTCGATAGATCTGCGAGGGAAGATCATCGTTGATTGGATTCAATTCCACGCCAATTACTTGGGGATGTGGGAGCGCATGCGAGATTACATTGTGGAGACGGTACCCATAGTTCCAAGAGGAGACAGGGTGACAGATGAATACATGAGTTGGTACAACCGTATCACCTGACGGTTTATTGGTAGACATGGGTGTATGATGGACTTTGTTGTGAGTAATAATTACATTAACATTTCATTCTCAACATAGAGGGAATATGACTCGAACATGTCTCATTTTGCAGGTGTCGAGGTTTGGAGACATCCATCTAGCAAGGGATGATCCAGAACGTGTGGCATTTTTGGCGGTTGATTCTGAACACTGAACAGCGACTACTAGAAGCCATAGAACGACAATTCAAAGATGGGCCAGATGATGATGAGGAAGCTGCCGGAAATGAAGACGGGGTTTTCGAGGACCCCACTCGTACCAGCAGGGCCCGTGGACGAGGACATGGACGAGGACGCGAAAGATCAGGAGCTAGAGGTGGTCCGAGGCGACAAGTCAGAGCATCTACTATTGACGATTTTCAGACTCCTTTTCAGAACATTGCCATCCCTACTAGCCCATCCACACCAGTTGCCCCGGTGAAAGAGAGGGGTCCTTCTGACGCCGTCCCTTCACGATGTTCTCCGCTCCCAGTGCTTCAAATGGACGATGAGGGAGCACACGATGGATCTATGATCTCACAGATTGATGAGGCTAGCCAGATCATGCCCTCAAGCCAACTGCAGCATGAGTTACTACCGCAGGAATCTGACGAGAGGCCACCAAAACTAAGAGTGTTTCGTATAAGGAAACGAGTGTAATGTATTTGTAAATTAGTGGACCTTATTTCTATCACAATGTATATTCACTAGTATATGTAATGAAAACATTCTTATGTCCCTTGTATCTCTTCTTAATATCAATGGATATGTGTTATGTTTGTGTATGTCTTCATGTTGCGTTTTAAGCTGAAACAAAATCTCCACAGTCAATTTTTGTGTATGTCCTATTTAGACAAGTCTCCACTACAATGGGTGGGGACTTGTCTGTTCTGTTCTGGTAACAGAGGAAGCCGTGACTTGAAGTCACGGCTTCCTTGGGTGGAAGCCGTGACTTCAAGAGACGGCTTCCTTCTATGGAAGCCGTGACTTGAGGTCACGGCTTCCTTAGGGTACTTTAAAAATATATATGTTCGCTTGGGGGTCCCGTGGAATAAGATTCCACGGGTACCCCTCAGGCGAATTTACTTCTTAGTAAATCAGATTCAAGACTCGCTTTTAGGATATATCCAAACAAAAAATTTACCATGTAACTAGTAAAAAAACACTACAGACCTCGTTGAAAGCAATGGAAGCAATGGCACCAGCAGTGTACTCCCCTATACCCTTCACCTCCCTAAGCTTCAATGCTGTCAGCGGGAATTCCCCCCTCTCCACAATAGACTTGGCCCCCTGAATCACCAAAAGACGACCAGAGTCAGCGCCCCAAAACCAATACCTCTCAGCTGGGGTTCTTAACAAAAGTCGCCACAAACCTCAAGCAGAAATCTAGCTCTCCGGTAGTATCCCAAACCCGCCCACATCTCGTTCACTTCCTGCGTATCACATCCAACAAAGCACGACCTGTCAGTCAAGATCCAATCTTTCCTGCAAATCCGACACGAATAGAACTAGGGTTCGCTCGCAAACCTCCTGGGTTGCACCGGCGAGGTCGTGCACGGTGGGCCACCGCTCCATCCAGCGGTTATAGTAGGGGACAACGGCAGCGACTCTGGTCTGCTGGAGCATCACCTCCGACACCCAGACGGCGTAAGCGAGAGCCTCGTCCTTGCGATCGAGACCGGGTTCCCAAGGTGGGTCTCTCCTCCAGGGGAGGATCCTCTTGTTCTGGTCGTACCAGAGGAGGAGGGAGGACCTGATGGCACGGGCGTCGGCGGGGGAGAAGTCCTCGATATCGGGGGGAATGCAGGATTCGTTGCTAGATTCTGGTGGTGGCTCTTGCTTCGGGAGGACCAAGTTGGTCAAAATCTGAGCTTTCTTCCTTTTCTTGCTGGTGGTGGTCTTCCTGTTCTCGCTGGTGGTGGTCTTCCTGTTCTTGTTAGTGGCGGCGTTGTGGTCTGTGGTCGAGTGGTTGGTGGTGATCTGCTGGTGGGATTGGGAAGGTTTGGGAGGAGGCATGGCGATGGCGGGGAGGAGATGAAAGGTTGGGAGCAGGAGCATGCACAGGGGTCCTCTTGGAGGTGGAGGGAGAGAAGGGTTCAAATGTCCGTCTCCCTTTTAAAAAAAAATATCTATATACTTTAGTTAAAAGTGGGTTTTTCTCGGTTCTTCCAACACGTGGCTCTTTGTATGCATTTCGCCCTTTGTAGTCTGTGACATGCTTTTTATAATAAAAAAATAAGGTTCTTCCCTACAACTCCCCCACGTTACAGCCCCTGTCAACAACACGTCCAACTTCACTTTTATTGTCGTCACACTGCTCTCTTAACAGTGCTCCTACCTATCTCCACCCATACTCTCCCTCCCTCTCTCATCTATTAATATAATTCTCTCCACCAATCCTTTCTCCCTCTTTATTTCTCTCTCCACGCCCATGCGTTCTTCCCCCTCTCTCTCTTTCCCGTTGCTAATCCCACCGTTCCGGTCTAATTCCATATTCCACATTAATTTGATTCCGTTAATTACAGTAAATTACACATTAATGTGATTCCGTTAGTAACTACGAGATCATTAATTACAATAAATATAATTTTACCCTTGCTATCACAGGTCATTCCGCTAATTAATGACAAATTTTTTATAAGAATAAACTCTTTAAGTTACATCTATTAATTCATATCAAAATTACAAAATATATAATATAAGCCTTCTGAAAATTGTTGGACAATACAAGACATATTTTTTATAATAAAAAATGATCAAAATGATTTAAATTTGAGTGTAAAAAAATATGATCCGTAAGATTCCAATTTCAAATTTAGCTTAAGATAAATTAAGGCGTATAAGAAATGGTAATTGTATTTCTTTTGGATATATACAATACGAAATGAGATTACAATGACAACATATGACATGAAATATATAAAAACATAACATCACATTTTATACTTGAATATTCATATTGAATGACATCTCAAGTATCATATCGTCATCAACATCTTATGGAAAATTATCAATCATCTTCAATATCGTACTAATCTTCTATCAATGATTATAGCATCAAATTAAAAGAAAGGCGACATATAATTGTAATTGTTGATATTTGACATGTGACGATGATAAACTCGAATTTCGACGGTCTTAAGTTCAACACAAAGCGTGAACTCAGTCGCAGTGTCGACCAATCAAAATCCGAATTTAATCAACAATTAACCCACACTAAGATCAATAAATTAGAAACAATGTGGAGTTAAAATTTATTTTTAACTCTGCACAAATGGTGTAAAGGGCAAGTATGCAGAGAGTTCGAACACAGGGAGCAAGCAGTGTAGCTCAAGCAAATGCTAAAGTGTGTGAGTGTGTGATGTGTCTACACTAAGCAAGCAAATAAAAGAAATGTTTTTGTGGGTTTTAAATTTTTAATATTTTTTTTATTTAATTTTTAATTTTATATTTTGATTTTTGATTTTCTGATTTTTATATTTTATATTTTATATTTTTGTATTTCTTTTTCAATATTGGAAAGGAAAGACAATATAAGAGAAGGCAAAGTAAAATATTTATAAAAATGCACAAAATTGCTAAAAAATTCAGAAATAAAATATTTTTGGTATTTTTAAGGATTTTTACTGTTTTTGTGATTTTTGGGAGTTTTTCAAGGTGTTTTTGATATTTTTAAATACTGAATTAGAGCAAAACAGTGGAAATAGGGCTGGCTGTGACAAAAATAGGAATTAAAAAATAGCAAACAGTAGCTCAAAATTTTCACACTATTTTTCTAATAAAAAGGGTAAAATAAGGAACAAACAGAAGCTGAGTTTATATTTTTTGGATCTTTCTACTATTTTATGTATTTTTTTGAAGTTTTTAAGTGTTTTTAGATTTTTAGTGTTTTTCTTTTGAAATTTTTAATGATTTTTGGACTGACACTAAAATAGGATAAAATAGACAATATGTGAATTTTTGGGAATTTTTGGAGGTGTTTTGATATTTTTTTGGTATTTTCTAAGGTAGACAGTACACAAAAAGGGAGTTTTTGATTTTTAATAAATAAAAAAATAAAATAAAATCAAAAACTAAATATGTGGCATGAAAGTACACCTATCCAGGAGCTTAAGTCTATTTTTGTGGAATTTTTGGGCTTGAAATGATCATTCAAATAAATACAATAAGCAACCAATTAATAATCAGGCCTAGCAGGGGCATAAATGCAATTTACAAAACTTCCAGGGACAAACATGCAATTTTCCACAAAAATATATAACTGAATATTCAATTTCTGGAACCAAAATGTAAATACAAAAGCCGCCTGGGCACGCTCACAAATTACCCACCAGGGCGCGTGACTTGCACGCGCCTGGGAGGGACTGGAATGCAATATCAGAAAACCCTGGGGGTCTACTTGCAATTTATCAAAAAGTTTACACTTAATACAAAAGTTTACGGACTGAAACGAAATACCCAAATATTCGAGGGGCCCTCTGCAAAATACCCCCACCTCACGTGTACAGGTCACGTGAGGTGACGTGGCTGAGGACTCAGATGCAAATAAGAGAAGTTCGGGGGTCTCTATGCAAATATTACAAACTTTTTACGCTACAGACGAAAGTTTAAAAACTAAATAATAAATACAAAAATGGCGAGGGTTGAGATGCAAAATACCCTCGCCCGGGCGCTCTGATGAAGACGCGTGGCACGCATCCAACGGCTGGGCGACGGGGCGCGATCCAGCGGCTGGAGGCGGTCCACTTATCCACGTGGCGTGTCCTGGGTGCGCGATGACGGTTGGCTTGTGCGACCTGGATTAGATCTCCTTCGACGATCGGACGGTGGGCACGTGGGGAGATCTAACGGCTACTGCTTGATCTGGAGCTGCGGCTCGATCCAACGGCTGGGAGGCGATGAGGAAGAACAACGAAGAACGCCGGCGAGGCGAACTTCGCCGCTCCAGATCTTCGTCCTCCGACGAAGTTAGGGCTCCAAAATGGAGCTGCAGACTCCTGGGGTCGTCCTCTACCTCCTGGGGGCTTCAAAAGTGCACGGCAATGGCCGTGCTGCTCGCAGACGATCGGCGGAGCTGGAGAGCTAGGCTGAGCTCCGGCGAGCTTCAAAATCGCGCCCAGGCGCGAGTCAATGCGCTTTGACCCTGCAAAAAGCGTTAGAAGGTCCAGGGCAAAGTGCCTGGACCTGGGGGTGACCTAATCGATGCGCGAAGGAGGGTGATCAGCGGTGGCCGGAGGTGCGCTCCGGCGAGGATGCGTGAATGGACGAAATACGCGATGAAACTTAAGATTTTTTGGGGGTTTTTGATCCTAAAACTAACAGGAGGTGAATGCAAGAAAGAAATAGCGGGGTGGAAGCCCTCGATGGCCGGAGCCAGAGGAGAAAGGATACCTCGACGCCGGCGGTTGGCGGAGGTGCTGGAGTCGTCCTCGACCTCGTTCGCCTTGGCTGAGAAGCTCGCGGCGGAGCTGTCACCTCCGGCAAGGGTCAGAGCACTGGAGAGGCGGAGAGGGGTGGACCAAGGGGACTCAAAAATCAAATCGAAAAGTGGGGGGCCATTATATGTGGTTTGACCCGAGGTGGCAGGGGTCCAAAGACCAAGGGATATCTTGCAAATCTTGGGTCCGACGACCAAGATTAAGCTTGGGCGAGTTAGGTAGATGGTTGGTGGACAAGGTTGCAGAAGGATGCAACACGAATAGATGAAAGACTCGGCCTGGAAAAAGCCAAAAAGGTGGCTCAAAAACGAGGTCTGACATGGGCTACAGGGTATAGGTCACCTAGTTGACCGAAGTCAACTAGGGTTTGCACCTGGTTGGTCCACGTGGACCAACCAGGAAAAACCCTGGAAAAATTATTTGTTAATTCAATTTAAAATACTAAATGGCCGAATTAAATAAAAGTTATAAAATAAAAAATGTTCAAAATTTTATGTAGTATTTAATTCTGATTTTTATTTATTTTTATGACTTGTATTTTATAAGTTACCTTTTTAACCCTATATAGGTATAATACCTATGTATTTTGATATTTTTATTTTTATTTTGGTATTTTATTTTTATTATTTTTGTTTAGTATTTTATAACATTATAACATACTTTTATATACCTAAATATATTTTTATTTTATTTTTCTGAGATGTTTTGTATATTTAATAAAATCTAAGAGTATTCTATACAGGTATAAGTATATGCAGTATACCTATGTATTCTTTATACAAGTATTTTTATTTTTGTTTTTCTTTGCATTTTATTTCAATTTTAATGCACATATACATTATAAGTAATATTTACAAAATTATAAAAATATAAAAATGAATAAATAATGAATAAAGAATAAATTGAATATTTTATTCAGTACAAGTATACAATGAGGGTCCAAAACTCAACTTTCAAACCGTAGCTCCGCCAAATGCGAAACCACCGCCATTGGATAGATTATTTTATTCTATATACAATTAAAGGTGAGTACACTGCATTTGGAGTTGTCGTTTGTGAGATACGGGTCTGGGAAGTTGGGATTTTGGATTCTTATTCAGACCAGAACTTTTTGTCTGTACATTCTTTTTCTGTGAAATCAATTTTGTCTTTTTCTTTATGAAATTATCTACAATTTTCATGTACAAAGTTTCTTTATTTGATGTACAAACAGTGGAACCAAAAATAGGTCCCAAAATGAATAAAGAATGAATAACAAGTGTAGGTATTTTAACTGTGTTTTTGGCCTTATCTCCCCCTACTTTATTCCTTGTCGACCTATTCATCAAGATGCCTAGGTCTCGGGGGTTTTGGGTCATAAAATATTTACAATATTTTATTCTTTTTTTTCTTTTCTTTTCTTTATTCTATAATTTTGGCACTAAAAACCGCATTTTATACAATATTTACACACGTATACATGAATGCTAAAATGCCTGAATTAATGCTATTTACACGCATTTACTAGGGTTTTTAAGGCCAAAATGATAGAATAAAGATGATGAAACGTGGATTCATCAGACGACTATATAACATCAAATATATTATTTGTTGCAAAAATCAAGTACAGAATTATTTTCGTTATGGATAATATATGTTTTCAAAATTTAACAACATATGATTTAGATGGGTTCAAGTTATGTCTCTATAGACCCATTTTATTGTAGTGAAGTGAAAATACCCATCCACATAATATAAATTTAAAATAAAAGTGTATTTTATATAAAGCTTAAAATAAAAATGCTTGATTCAAATAATTTTCAACAATGATAAAAGAATTCATTCTATATTATCATATTTTTATAAAAATAATTGAGCAAAAATAAAAAATGCTAAAGATAGATAAAAATAATATATAGCATATATAAGATACATTTATTTATTTCTTTTGTTTTTTCTCTCACGGCTTCACCTTTGCATACTTAAAAATACATTCAATTTTGATTTCTTCTTTTTTTACAAGTATATAAAATTTAGTATATATCATCAATACATTTTTTATATCAAAGAATAATCTAACTTTGTAAGATAAAGGATGGACACTAGATATTAGATTCAAAAGAATTATTTATCAAACATTAATATTTACATTTGACATTGGAAAAAATATCATATTTATTATGGTAATATTTTAATTCTTTATGTAAATTTCACTTTATGTGTCTTTCTCATATCAATCATTACTAAATTAATGACATTCAAAAGAAGTTTTGAGAAAAGTTTAATAAGATAATATTAACTTACATATTATTTTTTGACTTTTTTATTGTATATATTCAGTTTGGACTTATACAGAGATAAATGTCATATTGTGAAAAATGTCAAAATGTATTTGACTATATACAATCAATTTTAATAAATATATGTTATTGGTTGTTTATATTCTTCTATTGACATACTGCATCCAAACAAAGAATTGACATACGATTCCTTCATTCCATGTCTCTCCTATATAACTACTATTTTGTTAGACATCTCTAACACACATATGTATATGTACGTATATGTATGTGATTTTTATATCACAACTTCCATAAGATTTATTAAATACACGACAACTTATGTATTCTTCATATTTATGTACCCCACAACTCCTACAAACTTACTAACTCTTACACGATGACCCTTTGGTCAATTCTTGCAAGGACCATGGTGTAAGACAATATGATTTTGTGAGGGTTGTGTGGGGGAATATGAAGTATCCATTGGGATTGTTATTTAGTTGGCAAGGTTTATAGGAATCGTCGTGTGTATGTGCATGTATATATATAAACAAAGATATGTCTCATTTGCAAATAAAAAAGAAAGCAAGTTTGATCAATTAGTTATAACTATCCTTATGATAAATATATTTCATACATATTTAAAATTTTCAAAATTTATGCTTACTACACTTCTTTAAATTAATATAGTCGCGTGTTAGCCCTCAATATTTCAAACTTACTATTTTTTGAATTATCTAACTTAGCACAACACATGTAAGTATCTTATGTCCATTCGACTTTAAGCTTAAATAAAAAAGCATGATTTTTTAAAGATACACATTAAGACCACTTCCATATGATATGAAAAAAGTAACAGAAACAACATGATGAAGAGAGAACTATTTCATCAATTTTCACATAGCACATCAATTATTAGATATATATAAAGACTAATTTTAATGAAATAGATAGATGATAAAGGATTTGTTTACAAAAATATGAAGGAAAATAAACAATTTTGGACTACTATAATAAATATAAAATGTGATTTGAGAAGATGACAATTAGATAAAAGTGACTATTCGCAGCAAAGCGCGGGTTATTGCACTAGTAACTAGTATTATCATGTTACAAGGGAGGTGTACATTTTAGCTGTGATAATAATAATAATCTCCAAGCATCTCTAGCAATCATTTTGCATGCAAAAGTTGCGAGATTGTGAACATGAACCACATTTCTTCATAGTAAGAAAGTAAATTGGATATTTGGTAAGTTTTGGAGTATGTGATAGCATGCTTCGATCATTATATAGATCCTCCATTACGAACTAGAGATTTTATTGATCCAACCAGCCACCATTTTGCAATATGTACTATGTGTACCTTATCTACTCATGTAACGAGGTGAGTTCTAGCCCCAATTCAATAGCTGAAAGCTCTGCATCAGGCGTTGAGGTGTCGGAGGATGATATTTACCTTGGCCTAGCTCTAGAAAATCAGTATTTGAATTTAAGCATACAATTCCATAAAAGATAGTGCATAGCATAGGTAACATCTATTTCAATACAAATATCGTAATAAGAAAGCTTTTGAAGTGGTGTTGCTTAGTGAGCCACTTGCTGAACCGGTAGGCTAAAGGAGTCTCTAGGTTGGTGGTAGTAAGAAGCTAGCGCACTCTTGGCCACCAAAAGGAGGTTGGCCTTCGAGTTCTCGAATTTTTGCTTGCATCTGACTATCCATATGATATGAATAAAGGAGGTTTGCGTTGTAAGACTAAGTAGGTGATTGTCCCATGCATGAGAAGTGAAAGAATGAAGTCCCGGATCCCTTATCGGATTTGATCCAAACGAATCCCTATCCCGAATCGCATTGATATGGCTAGTGAACAGTCTGAGAAGAGGTGTTGTTGATCCTCTAATTTTTTCCATGCAACGAGGACATATGTTTGTGTAATTTGGTATTTCTCGCCTCAAGGTAGCTCCGAAAGAAAGTACCGAGTTGATCAGACATCACATGAATAATTTGATTCTCGACATCAAATCTTTAGAATTCCAAATCGTCTTGCTAAGAATTATACGTTGTTGATCATCTATTCTTCCTTCCGAGACTAAAAACTGGCAAGAGGACATAGTAGCGGGTATGTGGCATCCATATAAGTATGTCTTCATAATCTTTGTTAGTCTTGAGAGAGCGAATATGATTATAAATGCTTATAGGGAAAATAATGGAGAGTTGAATCATTCATAAGTGATGAGTCGCTTTTCTACCTCTTTTAATAATGATGTATTGTAGTATAAGGAGGTAACAATGATCTACAAAAAATCACAGTTTGGAACATGTAGAAAATTTAATCAGTAAGTGTACCAAAGTCGACACGAGGAACGATGATTTTAGTTAAGCGATTTTAAATTAATTTAAGTAATTAACTAATTGCAAAAATAATTTATGTGTTAGACAAATAAAGTAAAGAAAAATAGATGCTAATGTGAATGAAATAAATAGAGAAAGTGGTGCAGGATATGTGATTATATCCATTTTAATTCATAATTAAAATGATCAATTAATCTTTTATCAATCAATCACATATCCACAGAAAAATATATGTTCAAAAAATATATTTAATTGAACTCTGAACTGCATACTAGAATATCAATCAATCAATGATCTTGCAAATAATGAGAGCACTTGATGATCCTCAAATAGAGATGACTTTAATTTACATGTGCTTTTAATTCCTCTAGTAGATTATCTTTTAAAATTCATAGAACCAGGGAAGTCAATCAAGTAACCCTCCTCAATAACGCCCTGCATCAATATTAAATTCCTTGTAATATAGGTACAAAAATATCTCAATAATCTTGCTGAAATCATCAAATAATCTTTAAAATTAGGTAAGCTTTGATCTCATAATTCCCTAAGATTTATTCCTCAAAGAATGATCAAAGATATCAAGGAAATAAATCAATTATTTATCCTTGAACATGCCCTGTAATTAATTAAACTCCTCAAAATATTAATGCATAGATAAGTCAATTTGAGCTTGCAATGATCTAATTAATCCTCGAATCAATTTAGCCAAGCTCTGATCTGTTCACAAGATAAGTAGAATTAAATATCACAAGATAAGCTTCAAAATGACAAATTATGTGTTAAAAATGGAGTTCAAATGAGAAAGTTATGACAAAATGAAGTTTCAGGGACTAAAATATAATAAAAATATATTTTTTATCTCAAAAGACCCCTGAGGGGACTTATATGCAATTAATCAAAACCATCATGGCCTAGTTTGCAAATTGCCCAAGCGGGTACGTGCGTCGCATGTGATGGTCGTCGGCGAGGACCCGGCTGCAAAATTTTAAGAACGTAGGGGCATGGCTGCAAATTGCTCACGTGGGCACGTGAGGTTCACGTGCGCTTGGAGGCTCGAGCGCCTAAGCTGAGGTTCAGGTTTAGGCATGGCGGAAGCCCGATCAAACAATGGCGATGGCGATGGCAGTTCTCGACGATGGCGGGGGGGGGGGGGGTTAAAAGCAATGGAGCTCGATAGAGGTAGCCATGGTGCACAGAGGCATGATGGTTGGCGAGCGACGTGCGGGTCGAGGTGCTCGTTGCTTGAGGCAGAGCGGTTGTGCTACGGTTGGAGCGGAGGTGCAGCACAACGATGGTGAGGCGAGCGTGATGGTGATGCGGTGCAGAGCCTAAGGGCGAGTGGGGCTCTCCTGTGGCGTTCGACGCGAGGGAAGAGGATGTGAAAGGGAGCGGAGGAGTGATGAATCTTGTATTCATCATGCTAAAAGTCATTAATTAAACCCCTAGCTTATTCAATCAAATAAAAATCATCATTAATTCTTTATTATTATCTTGTAATATATTATGTATAATTAACCCATAATTAATTGTTTTTATTCACTATTTTTTATTTTGTAATTATTTTCTCATCCAAAAACACATAAAAACAACTATCTATAATTCACTAACCATTAAAAAGACTAAAAGATATAAAAATAACTCAAAACTTAAAAGCAGGTACTTTTTAACCCCTTAAAAATGCACCCCAAAATACTTTTTTGTATAAATGACCTCTTTTGATTTTTCATCCAACATGAAACTTGTAGATCTCATCGAGATGAACACTTTCATGTTTTGACTTTTTCCTAATGTTACCTCTAACTATTTCTTTTATATTTATCTTTGTATTTACATTTTCGAATTTTCTGATTGGGCCGCGTGGCGCCTTCTGGGCCGCCCACGTGGCACGCCCTCCTTCCGCCACCTGGCGCTCCCTTGGCCCGTCGAATCTACTCCTTTCCGCCCCCATCTCAACCGTCCATCTCCGCTCCATCCCCCACCGTCTGATCATATCCATGATCAAATCACCGCCGCAAGCATCCGCCTAAACCACAACCACCCGATTGCATCCTCATCCTACGCCTCTTATTCACCATGTCACATCTTTTTCTCCCACAGTTAGATCTCCCCCATCTCCCAAACTCATCCGCTCCTTCGCACCCTAACCTCAGCCGCTTGATCAGATCCTTGATCTAATTGTAACCATCCAACTGCGCAAGCCCCTGGGCCATTGGATTGTGAGATCCAAGGGCCAGAAGATCGTCTCCTACCTCAACGCCTTTCACTACCAGGCGTTACGCCTCGTCGACCCGTCTCCCCTTCTTATTTTGGGAAGAACCTCCGGTCACCTCTCCCTTCCCCAACGGTCGCCCTCCCCAGCCGTTACCGCCTTCTTCCTCGCGATCCTCATCACTACCCCCTTCATCACTCCTCCATCAAACTCGTGGCTGTCGAAACCTCCCCCATCACAACCTGTAACGGCCGGGCCACCAACTATAAAAGCACCTCCCTCTGCCTCCGAACAACCCGTCCACCAATCCACGGGCTGAGACCCAGCCTCTATTGCCCCTCCGGTGACAGCGGAGGGTGGCATTAGCTAGGCGACGATGACCGCTCCGCCTTGGTGTCGACCCGCAGCCATGACAGTTGCGTCCGGTGCCTCTAGGCCTGCTAAGCTCCGTGCCCTAGGCTGAGCACGCTGATAACCGCACTTTATCGAGGGTCTAAATATGTCGCTGTGCGACCCACAATAAAACGCGATTAATCAACAATTAACCCACACTAAAATCAATGAAGTAGAAACAATGTGGAGTTAAGATTTATTTTTAACTCTACATAAAAGATGTATAGATGCAAGTACGTAGAGAGTTCGAACACAGGGAGCAAACAGGGTAATTCAGAAATTGTGCTCAAGTGAATGTGTGTGTGAAGTGTCTACACTAAGCAAGCAAGCAACTACAATTTTTGTGGGTTTTTAATTTTTAATTTTTTTTTATTATTATATTTTTTTTATTTAATTTTTAATTTTGTATTTTGCTTTGTGATTTTCTGATTTTTAGATTTTATATTTTATATTTTTTTTTGTTTCTTTTTCAAATATTGGAAAACAAGGGGATATAATACAAGGCAAGCTAAGATATTTATAAAAATGTGCAAAAATACCCAAAAATTCAGAAAATAAATGTTTTTGGTATTTTCAAGGTTTTTTACTGTTTTTGTGATTTTTGGGGCTTTTTCAAGATGTTTTTGGTTATTTTTAAAGTCTGAAATAAGGCAAACAGTGGAAATCAGGGCTGGCTGTGACAAAAATGTAATTTAAAACTACCAACCAGTACCAAAAATCTTTCACACTATTTTTCTAATAAAGAGAATAAATCAAAGGACAAACAGAAGCTGAGTTTATATTTTTTTGATTTTTCTACTATTTTTTATATTTTTTTGAAGTTTTTGAGTGTTTTTAAATTTTTAGTGTTTTTGTTTTGAGATTTTTAATGATTTTTGGACTGACACTAAAAGATAATAAAATAGACACTACGTGATTTTTTTGGAATTTTTAGAGGTGTTTTGATAATTTTTTGGTATTTTCTAAGGTAGACAGTAGGAAAAAGACATGTTTTTGATTTTCTATAAATAATGAAAAGTGGTGAAATTGAAAACTAAAAATAGGGCGTCAAAATATAGGACAACAGGAGCTTAACCCTATTTTTGTGGAATTTTTGGAGTTAAAATGATATTTTAATTAATTAGAACAAGACTCCATTCATCAAACAGTGCTGGCAAGGGCATACATGCAAATAGTGAAACATTCAGGGACTTGTACGCAATTTTTCCACAAAACATTACACTAAAACGTGCATTCAAGGCTTAAACACCAATATCCAAACCCGCAAGGGTATATGTGCAAATTACCCACAGGACGCGTGACTTGCACGCGCCTAGGAGGGGTATTTTTGCAATATTACAAAGCTCAGGGGGGTTCAATGCAATTTTTCCAAAATATTACCACTTAACTGAAATGTTCAAGGACTAAAACGAAATAACTTAACCCCAGGGAGGTCCCTGCAAAATACTCAGTCCCCTCACGCGCACGGGCACGTGAGGTGACGTGGATTGGACCGAAATGCAATTAAGAAAACTACAGGGGTCTACTTGCAATTATTACAGAAATATTTAAACTACAGATTAAAGTTTATGGACTAAATACAAATTACAAAATGCGTGGGGGTATCTCGCAAAATTACCCTTGACGCGCGATCGAACGGCGGAGAAGTTGCCACTTAGACACGTGGCGCTTGATGAACGGCCGACGACGCTTCGCTGTGGACGTCTGAGATTAGATCTCAGCTACGATCTGACGGTGGATGGGCGCGATGATCTGACGGTCCACGTTATATCTGGAGGGGCCTCCTCGATCGAACGGCGGCGACGGCGACTGGAAGAACGCGGCGGAGCCCCGGCTGGGCGAGATTCCTCGAGCTCCTCCGGCCGACTCCGGTGGCGTTTGAGCTTCAAACTCGGGCTGCGGCCTCCTCAGGTCCTCCTCTAGGCTCTGGAGTCGTCAAAAGACCACGGCGGAGGCCGTGGTGCTCGCGGGGTCCGGGCGGAGCTGTACAGCTTCGTTGGGCTCCGGCGAGCTCAAAACTCGAGCTCCAGACGTTGTGCTTCAGCGTTGACCTGCAAAAATGGTCAAAGGGTCCAGGGTAAACTGCCTGGACCCTTGGATGGTAGCGGGAAGGCGTGGAACGAGATGGGGATGCACGGCCGGAGGTGCACTCCGGCCGAGGTGCTTGATCGAGCGATTTAGTCGATGGAGCTTCTATTTTTTTGGGGGTTTTCGAAGATTAAACTAACAGGAATAAGATGCGAGAAAGAAATAAGCGGGATGATGCCCTCGATGGCCTGAGCCAGAGGAAGAAGTTTACCTCGACCGCCGGAGTTGCGGGAGGTGGTGGAGACGCCTCCGACTTCGCGCGCCTTGGCTGAAGGGCAGGTGGTGGAGCTGTCACCTCCACGGAGCTCAGGAGCACGGGACTGGCGCTGAAGGGTGGACCGAAGGTGTTCAACCGAGGAGAGGAAGAGGGGGGTTCGTATTTGAAGTGTGGCGCGGGCGTGACTTCGAGGGAAGATCACGAGCGAATCGAGCAGATCTGGGGAGATCTGAGGAGATGGCGATGGAGGTGATGGATCGAGGGGGAGATTTTGTGAAGGAGGCGGCCGCAGAGGATGAGCGGCGTGGCCTCGAAAAAGGCGCGAAGACAGGGGGAAACGACGCGCGCTACGGGCTGGGAGGAAGAAGACAAGCTGTTGACCCGCCGGTCAACAGTCGCAAGCTCCTGGTTGGTCCACGTGGACCAACCAGGAGAAAGAGAATAAAAAAGTTTTATTAATTCATTAAAAAATAGAAATAAGTCGAATTAAATTAAAGTTATAAAATGAAAATTATTTGTTATTTTACGTAGTATTTTATTATGATTTTTATTTATTTTTATGATACATATTTTTACAAGTTTACTTTTTAGCCTTATATAGGTGTCTATATCTATGTATTTGAGTATTTTATTTTTATTTGTATATTTTTATTTTTATTATTTTTATTTAGTATTTTATAAAATTGTAGAATACTTTTATATACATAAATATATTTTTATTTTATTTTTATGATATATTTTGTATATTTAATAAAATATAGAGGTGTTTTATACAGGTATGAGTATAGGTAGTATACCTATGTACCTTTTATACAAGTATTTTTATTTTGTGATTTCTTTGCATTTTTATTCTGATTTTAATGTACATATATACTATAAGTAATATTTACAAAATTATAAAAATATAAAAATTAATAAATAATGAATAAAGAATAAATTGAATATTTTATTCAGTATAGGTATACAACAGGGGTCCAAAACTCAACTTTCAGACCGTAGCTCCGCCAAATGCGAAACCACCACCATTGGGTAGATTATTTTATTCTATATACAATTAAAGGTGAGTAGGCTGCATTTGGAGTTTTTATTGGTGAGATACGGGTCTGGGAAGTTGGGATTTTGGATTCTTATTCAGACCAAATCTTTTTGTCTGTACATTATTTTTCTGTGAAATCAATTTTGTATTTTTCTTTATTTTATTATCTACAACTTTCATGTACAAAGTTTTTTTATTTGATGTACAAAAAGTGGAACCAAAAATAGGTCCCAAAAATGAATAAAGAATGAATAGGTTGTATAGGTATTTTATCTGTGTATCTGACCTTATCTCCCCCTACTTTATTCCTTGTCGACCTATTCATCAAGATGCCTAGGTCTCGGGGGTTTTGGATCATAAAATATTTACAATATTTTATTCTTTTTCTTTTCTTTATTTATTCTATAATTTTGGCCTTAATTACAGTATTTTATACGCAATCTGAATGCACGTGCATGGATGCTAAGATGATGGTTTTAATGCTATTTACAGGCATTTGCTAGAGTTTTAGGTGCCAAAATGATAGAATAAAGATGATGAAATGTGCCGAGCTTCTTATGAAGCTCAGCCCAAGCCTTCTCCCCCACCGTGTTCCCCTCTCTGATGAGGTCCCCTTCCCCATTCTTCTATTGTTTTCTATTTCTCTGAATTTTCTCACCATCTCCGATCAACTTCATCACCGCCCTACCACTTCACGAGCTTCGTTGTGTCACCCCCATCCTCGCTACCAACTCCGATCATCTCTTCTCCTCTTCCATCACCCGCTCCACCTTGATCCATTTTCTCCGATAGCACGTCGGAGGACCCATTCGAGCCTCTGCCTTCTTCGCCCAAACTGGCTCCCACCTCACTTCCACTTCACTTCCACGTACTGCACGAAGACACGCCTCGGTTATACTAACGTTTACATGTTGAATAGCTTCAATGGCCGGAGCTTGCGCCTCCACGTCGGTCTCGTGCGACCACTCCGATCATCTGCTCCGCCTCACCATCCCAGACTTCGACGGAGCTCCGCCTTGCCCCCACGAGCTTCGCTAGGGGATCAGCCATCCTCCTCGACCATCAGGCGCCCCCTAGGAGCTTGGTGGAGCTTTATATGGCTCGTCGAAGCCCCACCTCCTCCAGTAGCCAGCAGCGGAAGAAGAAGGCACAGATGCCGTCCGATCATCTGGATCGGACGGCTGTGATGATGACACGTGGACGCCCAAGCTTCATTCCGACCCAGAAGCCTCAGGTTCATCGAACCTCACCCCCGAGCCCCCATGTGCTGCCACGTAGCCCGAGCCAGAGACATCTCCCGAGCCTAGGCCTCTCATGTGCACCGCACATGCGGGCTTGGGTAAATTGCATGAAAGACCCCATAACTTATGGTATTTGCGAATTGGTCCCTAGGAACGTGCCTTACGTGCTTGTCTGGGTATTTTACAAGGAGCCCCTTGCTAGTATTCAGATATACAGAAATGCCCCTGTACGCATGGACAAATTTCATAAGGCCCCATGAAATTTTTGATATTTACATTTAGGTCCCTCCAGAGACCTAAATGTAATATTTATCCTTTTATTTCTTGCATTTTATTTACAAATATGCCCCTGCATTATTTTCTTCATAACTTGAGCATCGTAGGTCCAAATTGCATGATTTTAGTGTCATTTTGATCCTTATTTCATCATCTATATTATGGCATAATTAATTTTCTCAACTAATATAATTTTAAAAGAAATGAATTTCTATGTTAGACGAGATTCTGTGCTCCATATATGTGTGCCCTGATTAGATGATTGCTCTTATTCTTATGTTCAATTCGACTCTAATTTCAACCCGTATTCTGTTGCTCATTTATGTAATCTTTCTTCGACATAATTGTTTGCATTCTCATAGCATATATTTAACCTTGCATTATTGTTCATTCATCATCCTATAATTGCATAAAAATCAACTAAAAATCGCATGCATCAATTTATTGTATTGAACTCTGCATACTGCATTGTGTGCATATGCATGAAGGTCTGAAATTGAGAATTTATTCACACTTGTTCTTAATTAATCTAAATTCAATAGATAGATAGAGTAGATGTGTCCCTATGTTCGACCTTGGTAGACTTGTCAAGTAAAAATACTCCACAACATTTAAAGATTGTGGTTTTTTATCGACCAATTTTCGCCTCTTATACTAAAATTATCGATTATTAAAGAGGTGAATTTCACACTCATCAGGGAGCAGGTGGTTAAGGCTACGACGAATGGTTGAAGCGATTATGGCGAGTCACGTGTGGTCGGTAATGATGGAGGAGGTGCAATGAAGTGCGAATGGCAGGCCAGCTCGAGGTGGCCGGCATGAGGGATAAGCGGGGGTGTGACAGAGAAAGGACGGTCAAAGAGGGAAAATAGAACAGAGGAGAAGAGATCGAAGGAAGGAGATGAAAGAACAAACGGAGAAGGAGAAGAGAGTATTTGGGAATTGGAGGAGAAGTACCTCTGATCTACGATCAATGTCTGGCGAAAAGCCAGAGCTTGGTTGAGCGCAGAAGTGTGATAGCAGCATGACGATCATCATCGTGGATCACGCCTCGAAGAGTTCTTTGCCAAAGAGGAGAGAGAATCTGTCACAACCCTCCCTCTCTAGCTCTCTCTCTCCCTATCAATAGATGGTCGACGGATAATCGGATGAGGGCGACGAGGCTTGGGATTTGTAGGAGGAGGAAGAGCGTAGTGGCGATAGGTCGTAACGGTCGTAGTGCAGAGGTAGATGAGGTGGTCAACCGTTACGGCAGGAAGGAGGAGATGAAATGGTGGAGGAAGAGAGGTAAGGGACGACATGTGTTATGCACGTACAAGAGGAGGAAGGAGGGGGGAGAGGATGTCACATGACACGCTGAGAAACGACCACACGGAAAGAATAAAACTAATAATAATAATTAATAAAATAAAATGACAAGGGATGACACGTGGTGACTGACGAGCCTCGAATCCGGCCCTTTAAGAATGTTGAATTAGCACTTAAGATCGTCGTAGTCGGGCTGAATTTAGGTCCATCAAAAACCATCTAAATGCTAAGTCAATTAGAATCGGATGGTCATGTATTTATTTTACTTGGTAAGAAACCAAGGTCGAACTCAGGGACATGATCCTCTCTCATGATTATTCATATTTTTATTAGTTAATCAAGTGTTGAGTTAAAGAACCATAGGTCGGGTATTGCAAGAAGACAAGACAATGCATCAAGCGAATATAAAACATGCATTTTTTATTTAATTTTTATCATGCAAATAAATGTAATGAGATGCGACGAGAATATGCCCTAGACCATAAATAATTGAGCCATTAAAATACAAGTCAAATCAGAGTCAAATAATAAAGCACTCTTCTTTCATGTAAAAATTAGGCACGAGAATCATAGAAATCAAGACACTTAACACATTAAATAACACATCAAATTTTTTTAGTGTCAAATTGAAAAGACAAGCATTCCATAAAGAAGACAATAAAGAGAGCTTCAAAATGCCATTGAAATCATCTCAATCAGAGTTACGAAGCTCAAGATATGTATAAAACAAGTCAGGGGCATAAACGTAAGAAAAACATGAAAGATAACTACAAACAGGTCCCTAGGAGGGACTAAAATGTAAATACAAGAAAGTATGGGACCTTCCCTGTAAATGACCCACACGCACAAGGGTATTTTTGCAATTATGGAAACCCGCAAGGGCATAACTGCAAAATTTCCCAAGTGTGCGTATACTGTACATGATATCAGGACCTATATGCAAAATTGAAGACAGTGGTGGGCCTCTCTACAATTTGCCCAAATGGCACGTGCTATGCACGTGCTCTCCAAGCTCGGAGGAGGATCAGGCTTGGACGAGGCTCGGTGTAGCTTCGGATAGGCCCGGGCGCTGTCCTTGGCTTGATGCAGGCTCGCGTTGGCTCGGAGGAGGCTCGGGCAGTCTCAAGGCTCTGAGGAGACTCGGTGAAGGTTCGGGGCACCTCTGGCTCTGACGCGTAGCCGGTCGTAGACCGTTGGATGTTGAAGATCCAACGGTGACTGCATTCTATCTTGCGGCACGCGTGGCCGACGTTGCACTGTTGGATGAACTCCGGGGAGGAGCATCCAACGATGCCTGCTCCTCCGTCTTCTGCTACAACCGGCGGTGAGGATCGAACTCCGGCGAAGGAGCTCGAGCTCCGCCGCTGGTTCTCGGATGCCATGGACCTCCCCGGAGCTCCCTGGAAGAACGTCAAGGTAGCTGGGAGCTCGGGGCATTCGTTGGACCTTCTGGATAAAGCCTTCGGAGCTCTGATGACGGCGACGTGGTTGACGAAGGTGGCTCCGACAGGTCTCCGGCCATTGCGAGATTTGTGGACCTGCATAGTTAATACACTAGCCGAAGCACATGAAGGGTGTATGTGAGTGGTATGGGGTTCCATGTGAGCGGATGGAGGTGAGGAACCGGAGCTCCATCTCCGGTGACCGGAGAGGAGAGGGGTCGTAGGTGGCCGGGGCATGAAAGAATGAGAAATAGGTGATCGGATGTTGTGCGTGAACGGGGGATGTGAGGCGAAGCTCGGGAGGTAAGCGATGAGGGTCGAGGGGGGTGTAACGTCCTAATTAATTAAGTAAAAATCAAGAAAAAATGCAAAGGAGGTAGGGGGAGCTTACCTGGTCGGAGATGGAGGTCGGAGGTTTGGGCTGGGGTTCGATTCGAGCCCCGGGTCTTCGCTGGACCCCGGCAGCCACTTGGGGCAGCTCAAGCGAGCAAGAAGCACCGTAACGCCACCATGGAGGGCGGCGGGTCGACACCGGAGATGGAGGCCATCTTCGCTCGATTCTGCCACCTCCCCCTGTCACAGGGAAATGGATGAGGGTCGGGCCTCGCCCCGCGTAAAGGTTGACGGTTGGTTATGGAGGAGGAGGCGGAGTATTTGAAGAGTTTAGGTGGCAGTTCTTGTGGTGGCAGGCGTGACTTGTGAGGTCGATATGGAGCGAGTGGAGAGGCATTGTGGGACGAGTGGGTGACCGCGAGGATGCTGGATGATGGATGAACGTCATGGGGGTGTTAGCGAGTGGAGATGGTGATCGAAGTGACGGGGAGAATGAGAAGGGGGGAAGGTGGTCAACAAGGTGGAGAACATGGGATTGAGGCCTACCGGAGGTTGACGACGAAGCTCATGCCGTTGGATCTTATCCAACGGCTGAGGGTCAGGCGCTAAAGAGCGGTGGCGATTTGATCAAGGCTGCTCGATCGGATAGCGTACAAGGCGCCACATGGAGTGCTGTGGAGGCAGCGCTAGCAGGCGATCCAGATCTCATCTGGAGGACGATCGGAGGATCGTTATTTGATGCGGAGAAGCGGCTGGGATGGAGCAGTCAAGAGATGATCGTGGGGTGCAGAATCGGCTACATGGCGTAAGGAGGGAAAGGCGGGAACGAGCAGCTGTGATGAGAAGCCAGCGCTGATCGAAGGGCTGAAAAGAAGAGGGTGTGTGGCAAACATGGGGGCGTTGGATTAAGAAGAGATCCGACGGCAGGAGGCAAGGGCGGACTGTGCAAAGGGGTCGGGCCACGTGGCTCGATCAGGAAGGGCCACGTGGCCCAATCAGATTATTTGGAGTTAGAAGTTGACTTTTGAGGGGTCAAATGGCCGAATTTGAGAAAACTCAAAACATGAAAGTTGTAAATAGTTTTATGTTGACCAAAAATGGAGATGAGGTTATTTAACGACAGAAAATATTTTTAGGGGTATTTTTAAGGCTAAAAACACCATGGATTTTAATTTTGTGATTTTTTTGTGATTTTTAGTTTATTCAAGACTCTGATAATTACAGGACTTTATCTGGTTTTTATTGACACACATTTAAGCAAGGAGGTTAAAAAATGTAAATTAAGATGATGAAATCAAGTTTCATCAGTGACTCAAGGAGCTGCCACGTATCACTCCCAGAAAATTAAAAAATCAAATCAAGAGAAAATTAAAAAATAAATATAAAATTAGGTTAAAAAAGTGATCTAAATGAAAGTTGCTTGTCTCAACGAGATATACATCTTTTGTGAAGGGACCAAAACCAATTGAGATATACAAAAAGTATTTTTGGTGGCGCTCTATGGATATAAAATACATGTTTTTTGTATTCTGCAAATTTTATTTATTTAAAATAAGATAAAAATAAGATAAAATATAAAATAGATATTAATCTAATTGTTAGAGATTTTTATAGGTTAAGAAAAAAGTGAAATAAAATCAACAAAAAAAGTATGTACAAAATATACAGTGTCGGATTTTTGTGTTTTCTTCTGATTTTCTGACTTTTATGAGTTTTGATTCTTTATGCTAAGTTAGGTAATTAATATAAGAATACAATAGAGAAAGAATTAGGTCAAAACAATTAATATTTGTACATAAAATAATAGGTTCTATCATGATCAAGAGCATGGTTATTTAATTACAGATGTTAACACGTATTTCAATATATTTAGTGGATGTTAATTAGCATATTTTAGGAGATTTAATTAATAAATTTTTAGGAGGGTTTGCTAATATTTCCATATAAACTAGATGAATCATGGATTCATCAATATGTTATGTTACCCTTGAGGGCAAGATAGAATTCATGTTCTTGCTGAAGATAGGTGTATTGCCTTGAAGCAAGTTGTCTCGCCATATGTTAACCTTTTTTCCATCCCCAACTACCCACATGCAATTTGAATACATTAATGGTCTCAGATTTATTATGATGGGCCACAAATGGGATTGCTTGTGCCTGTAAGGGCCACCTCAAAAGTCTTCTTTCCAACAGTATTTTGATATTAAGATTCAGGTCCACAAACTATTTAGTTCCTTTCAAAATCTTCAAACCAATCTTATTGTGAGAGCTCGATTTGCAAGAGCTGACATCTACCAATGCCTCCAAGATGATCCGGAACATCAATATTATTCCATGTTACAAGACATCAATATTTTTTTCACGAGATGGAACCCCCATCAGAAATCCCTAGTAATAGCGTGCATGGTCTTACATGTGCGCTCTCGAATTTTTCAACTTGGCATGAGATGCGAAGGTATGGAGGCTAGATGTAAAGTAATAAGGATTGTTCTACCTGTTTGTGAGATCGAATTTTGCATCCAACATTTTAGTTTTGCGGAGACCTTCTCTATAAGAATGTTACAACCTCTGCTATCTTTTCCTCTTTTCGTTAAGGGGGCTGCCCAAATTTATGTCATCACACAAGCACGTTTGAATGCTAAGAAGGTCCTTTATAGTGTTGTAAATGTGGCTCGTGGTCTTCTTGCTGAAAAGAATCCTTGATTTCTCGTAGTTGACAATTTACTCAGATAGATAATTGTAATGTTGGAGAATATCGACATTGGAGCGTGTCTTGACAAAATCTACTTTTCCGAAAATGAAGGTATCGTCCGCGAACAAAAATGTGTTACCATTTGAGCTTCTTTGGACACCTTATAGCCTGAAATGATGTTACAGTGGAGAGAGGACTCTAGGCACCTTGAAATTAATTATGTTGCCATGACGAAGATGCATGGAGATGAGTTGCACCCTTGACAAATGCCTCTCGAGG
Source organism: Ottelia alismoides (assembly GCA_037367405.1). NCBI lineage: Eukaryota > Viridiplantae > Streptophyta > Magnoliopsida > Alismatales > Hydrocharitaceae > Ottelia > Ottelia alismoides. The sequence continues at coordinate 36,081 of JAZKJV010003170.1, read as the reverse complement.
GACTAAAAGGCAAGGAGCATGAGCCATTTATAAGTAGAGATATGGAATTTTTAGAGAGACACAAGGAGATAAAACTAATCAATGAGCAAGGGATATTATATCGGATGGAAGATTAAGTACAAACCCCACATTCGAGTTGATCAAAAGCCTTTTCCATATCGAGCTTGATTGTCATATGGAGGCTCCTCTATGTTCTCGTTGCCATGGAGTGAGTAATTTCCTTGGTCGCTACAATGTTATCAACTATTTGTCTTCATTTTAAAAAAGCACATTGATTTGGAGCGATGATTCTCTGGAGGATTGGTATAAGCCTCTTCGCAGTTTGCATGGCTACTAACTTATAGAGAGTGTTGGTGAGGCTAATTGGCATGTCAGGTTGTAATCCCCATGAGTTTCACAGTTTTGTTCTTGGGAATCGACACAATGTATGTCTTATTTATTTCTTTGGGAATAGTGCTGCTTTGGAATCCAGAAAGTACAAAGGATGTGTCTCATATTGCAAGATGGACCAATTACCTTAGTAGAAGCCCGGATGGTAACCATCCAATCCAGGACTTTTACTGGGGTTCGTAGCAAAAAGGGTGCTCCGAATTTCCTCCTTAGTAAGATGGGAAGCGAGTAGTGCCCACTCCTTGCTATTCGTTTGATCTTCAGCATGATATACGGTACTAGTGAAGCAAACTCCACCAGAGCGGTAGAATCAATTTTAGAAATGAAGAGAGAAAATCTCTTCGATTTTGCTGTCGGATCTCGTGTAAGAATCACCAACCCGCTTGATCCAAATAAAATTGCATTATTTCTTCTTCTATCTGACACAAAGAGATGGTAGAATTGGGTGTCTAAGTCCCCTTGAATGATCCATCTATGTCTAAACCTTTGGAACCAATAACGTTCTTCTACTATGACTTTATCATATTGTTGTTCCATTCCTTTAATTCTTGCGTTCACATCAACAGTTGGTTCAAGATCTTGCAACTGACTTTGCAAATGACTGATCTATATTTTCAGTTGATGCTTCCTTTTTCCAATGCATAACATCATTTTTTGAATAACAATGCATAACATCATAAATAGCCCAATGAGAGAGATCAAATTTCATGTTATGGAGGATGGAAATAATATTCGGCTTGCTTTTCTCTCTCGATGAACTCCCGAATCTTCGATTGGAAGGAAGACTCTTTTGCCTAGTATAGTTCAAACCGCCAAGGCTTGTGCAGTCTTGCTTCTTTCCTAGAAATTCTAACATCCCTAAAGAGTATGTGAAGGTGAAGGATTGTTGCATGACAGTAAAGATTGCACCATGGGCATGATGCCAAGGCTCTATTCAATCTCTCCTTCATATGTTTCCTTTTCTTCTGCTTCTTTGACCAAGTATACGTTCAGAGACGAAGCCATAAAATTCTTCTTGAGGGGCTAAATTATTTCGGGAGGAGGGGGGAAGGTAAATTATTTAGATATTATTTATCTAATTTATCTTGTCATTTTAATTGTTAATATTTAGGGAGGGGTTCCTCTATGTGAGTTACAAAAGAGGTGCTGTAACTTTTTTTTTCAAATTTGTTTCTTAAAATCCAACCTTATAGATAGAATCTTCAAATAATGTTATGCATATCCTCCTCATTTCGCTCAAATCCAAGAACATTTGCTATTTTATACCAATGATAAAAATTATCTTTTAAATGAGACTTAAGTTGCTTAAATATTGATTGAACTTTTGACCACTAAGATAAATTAGGAAATATCATCAGATTTAAGCAAAATTTGGAGCATATGTAGAACATTGACGGAAGTTTCAATTATGAGGTTGGATTTGTGGAAACGAATTCAATCTGTAATGTGAGCTTCCAATAATTCCATAATTGATTGAAACTAATATTGGGAATGTATTTTTTTACAAAAAAATACACATATAAAGTTATAATCAAACATAAATAATATTTATAGACATCATATTGACCAAAAGATCCCTACAAAACTCTTCATATCACTGAAATGCACATTTCTTAATGTGATATTAATGAATACCATTAGATTTAATATGTTCAAACAAGTAACACTATATGGATATGGGTACCAATCCCTTATCATATTTGTTTATACATATTTTGACATGTGTACATGCATCTGCATACTATTTTAAAATCGACGTAGATAAAAATATGATTGCAAACATGCGGATAGAAATATGTATTTGTATCCATATATGTATGCACTAGAAAAATATGTAATCATATCCGTTTTAAGATTCTAAAAAATGAAAGAGATATCCAAATCCATATCCGTATATGCAAAGAGATATAAAGGAAAAAATGTTATCTATACCATATATGCCAAAATAAAAACTATATATCGGTGACAGTTTATAAACATGTATGATGATGGACATATACGGATATACAATATCCGATTATGCACATCATGTAATGTTAACAGTTAATTATTGTAGTTAGATCACATATATATTGATTTTTTTATTGATATATGGGGAGACTACTATAACATAACATATAAATTTTAATTATTAAATAGTGTATTTAGATTATATATAATACTATATATTAAACATATATATATATATAAGGACTTATTACCTAGCAACGAATTGAGATCTCCCATAACGAGCAAGTGCTGAAAAATTGATTATATATGAGCTTCCATATCTCCAAATTTTTTTAGCAGTGTTCCATTGAGGGATTGTGTTCTTCTTCTCGTGTTGGCATAACAAATATGTGTATGTTTGTGGTGATAGTTCATGAATGCATACAACAAAGAAATATTCTCACTGTTCATTCTTCGCCCACTTGACAAAGTTAAGATGAGAGTACACATCAAATCGTATCCATCAAAATAGACAATTTCCTAACATGGAAAATTAATTTAATTATCAAAAAATTAAATTTTTATAGTATATGATGAGTTGGAAATGTGGCATAATTTATAAACATACTTTGTAAAGTAACATATACAAATTGTATCTGTTGTGCATCATAAAAATGTAAATTGTATCGAGTGTGCCTCATGTATACAACTCAAACTGCTTCTTTGAGAGGTAGCTTATTGTAAAAGAACCCCCGTCGATCACTTGCATTGAGCATTTTCAAGACACATAAAGAAAGAATATACCGCATAAGAATTTTGAGTACATTAGAAGAAAGATCCAAAGCTCGGGATTAATACAAGAAGAGAAAAAAAGATACAAAGCTCTGGATCAATATAAAAAGATATAATATAAGAAAGAGTAATACCTTGGGATATAATTTCAACGTCGCGACACTTTACTCCTGAACTTTTATTTTCTTGATGAAAATGACAATATCAATCACTTGGATAGATCTACACAATTTAATATTCAATAAATAACATGCCACTAACTATGTGTTGCCAATGTTATTAGGGTTTTTATCACTTGTGCCCCTCCGAGATCTTGCAATATCAGTTATGCCCCTATCTTTTTGGTAATATCAGTTGTGCCCCTCACTTCTTTCTCAATCATCAGTTGTGCCCTTCCGTCAAATTGACCGTCAATGAATTGACTAAACCATGGTTTTTTCAAACCTTGGTGTAATTAAGAGGGGTATTATTGTCCAAACTTATCTTCTTCCTCCTCCAACCTCCTCCTCCTCCCTCTCCGCCCGGAGTTCGCCGGAGTTCGCATGCGCCTGCACCGCACACGACCACACCTCCCCCGAAGTCGCACGTGCGCCCCAGCGTGCCCCCTTCTTCCCACCAGCCGCCGTCGCCAGCGGGTTGCGCACCTCCAGCCCAACCGCCATGGACTGCCAGCCGTCAGCAGGAGACCTCCGCCGCCGACGATATCCCTCCGCAACAGCTGCCGCGACCGCCCGCTTATATCAAGAATAAAATAACAATGAAACCAAGGAATGAAGCATTGCTTATCCGTAGTGCGGATTGAAACAGAAGTTGTTATCAGAATCTTTAGCACATCTATTTGTGATGGTCATGGATAACAGAAAATATACTTCGTCAAGCCATTGGTTGACTAACAGTACACGAAAAAAAATAGGATTTTAACTTCGTACCACAACCAACGAGAAGGGAGGGAGTGCCAATGTTTTAAAACTCGGACCGGACCGACCGGTCCGACCAATTCAACCAGGAACCGGAGAAATTCTGGTCCGTCCAGCCGGTTTGTACATTTGAACTAAAAAGCATTAGACCGTAAAAAAAACCGGTTAACCCGGACCGGTTCAACCGAACCGGACCAGACCTAAAAAATCAGAAGTCCTAACTTTATGGGGAACCCAAAGGCCCCTCTCCACCCGTGATGCATCTTTCTTCTCCCCCAAACTTGCAAGTACAATCAATTTTGTTCCTTCTTCCACACCATTCACATCCATTCTCCATTCCCTTGAACAACACGACCCCCAATTGCAATGGTGCACCCGACAGGTTGGGAGTCGATTTCACATTCTACCGCAATGTCATCCTCTTTTACAATGAGATACTGATCAACTTCACACTCTTCAATCAACTTGCAAGACTGAATGTCCGTGACACATAAGGCAAGGAGGCACCATTCTCCGATTATGATCTGCAGGTCTTGGAGTAACGGTATGATCCCGGAACCATCTATATTAAAAAAATTTATTTATATCTCATTGTGAATTTGCACGGATGGGAGATGAGGGGTGGTGTTAGCTGTGTGTTGGCTTTGGGTTGCCAGCTTGCAGCAACTTTCCAAGGAGATGAGGGATGAATTTCGTACTAAATGCTGCATGAGTGGGGAGAGGGGTCTGCGACCTATATAGGGAGAGGGGTCTGTGACCTATGTAGAGAACTTGTGTGTGAACTGCGAATGGATTGTTGAACTTGAATGTGGATTCTTGAATTTGCTTTTATCCAACAGCTATTAATGGACATATTCATACAAGATAATAGTAGTTGATTAATAGTTAGTTTCATACAAGATAACAACAACGGGTTAATAGCTAGATTCATACATGATAACAACTGATCCAATCAGTTTATCGTCTCATTTAGATGGTGATATTTTTTACTCATTTTAAAATTAGATAGGAAACCTAAATTACATTTAACATTATTAAATCTAATTCTTCTAATTATAGATCCGGTCTAAACGGTCCGACCTTAAAAAATGGAGCGGTCCGATTTTTTTCCAATATGCATGAAATCCGACGTCATGCTGACGTCATCACCAGTTCGACCGGTTCGAACCAGTGATCGGACCTAGTCGGACCAAAATTGATCCGAGACCGGTCTAATATCTGGTCCGGTTTTTTAAACCTTGGGGAGTGCACCCTCTTAAACCTAGTCAATGGTAGCAACAACGGATGGAAACAGCAGCTGTTTTGGACGTACGGCGGCATCAACAGCGCACGTGGGCGAAGCAGCGAGAGCTGAGCGTCGCGGGGGAGGGGAGGGGGCGGGGCAGGGGCGGGGGAGGGTAGGGGGCAGGGGCGGGGGCGGCGCGGAGTGGGGCTGGGCGGCGTGGGAGAGGGGAGGGGGCGTCCCAGGGGAGCAGGGGCTGGGCGGCGTGGGGGAGGGGCGGGGGTGGCAGGCTGGGAGGAGGTGCGTGGAGCTCGGGGCGGAGCTACGCGGCGCGGGGCAGGGGCGGGGGCGTCGGGCTGGGAGGAGGAGCGGGGAGCTCGGGGCGGAGCTGGGAGGAGGTGCGGGCTGGGGAGGAGTTTCGGACGGAGAGGGAGGAGGAGGAGGAGGTTGGAGGAGGAGGAAGCGGATGGGGGAAGAGGAGGAAGATGAAGAGGATGAGGAAGAGGGCATAAAATTATCATATAACCCTTTTTTTAAAATTAATACCGCTTATATCCTCAAAGTTAACGTCCGTTTGCACTGTGGATGGACGGTCACTAACCCGAGAGGCACAAGTGATAAAATAGCAAGAAGTGAGGGGCATAACTGATATTACCAAAAAGATCGGAGCATAACTGATATTGCGAGATCTCGGAGGGGCACAAGTGATAAAAATATGCTATTATTTTAGTATGTTCAACATAACAAACCATATAATTCTCTATGCATGATAGACATGGTTCAAATACCGTATTCATGAAATAATCAACAAAACCACTCCATCCAATACATTACATAAACACACAATGATTAATATACTGTCAATAAAATCCTATTTTAGTTTTAGAATTTAACATTTGTTGAAATTTCGATATCTTGACCAAATTCTAAAGACCATACTTCCTGGGATTGCCGAAACATAGCATACTAAGGCATAAAAATGTCCAATTATAACATATTCCAATTTTAAAAAAATATGCACTCCTTGATTTGTGATTTGATGGAACTTTCAAAAACAATAGGTTAATCATTGCCTCTAATGAAAAGATATGTATTTGTACATAAAAATGCTTGACAAGCATAACATATTCGCAGATCATGATTGACTTCCTCTCCTATCTTTCCTTCGCTCAAATCTCACAAAAACAATGTGCCTTGACATGTTACTCATACTAGGCACAAGGGATTTGGTGTTTTTTATAGAAAAAATAGTGAACGATGAATTATCGGTAACAATTAGATTGACGAAATCAAGTGCATTATCTAATATTGATTCACATCACCGAGTGTGATCTGTGATATATTTATTGAAGTGTTGCTGATAAATATCAATTCAGGATTAAAAAAACTTAGCATTAGTGATAAATATCAATCCGGGATAAAAAAAAACTTAGCACATGGATACGAAGTAAGAATATCAAGATTAATCAAAGTAATCTCCATCTGATTCAGGGTCCGCTCCATATAAAAAAAAATACATATCCATTTTACTGCAAACAACATAACCCCAAAATCAAAATGCCATGCAACCCAATAAAAAATGCCAAAAAACACTTCATACTCTAAGTCCGAACCCAACAAAAGAAAAAAAAAAGAGATTTTTACTCGCCAGACCCTATAATCTTTGTTAATTACCTCCACGACCTTTGAAATAACCTAATTCCTCCTTCGATTTGGTAAACTTGCTCCGTCTTGCCTCACGAACCCTACCGTTAAATTGACACATCTTGAGTTAACCTCCTTGAGTTAAAAATGAGTTAATCTAACCAATCCGCGATCGGACGACTAGAATTAACTGGGAAGGTGCACCGCCTCTTCCATCTCTCCTCCTTCGACGAGGGCACCGGCTGGGCTGGAGGAGGTGGGCGCGGGAGATCAGGCTTCCACAGGCAGAGGGGAGGGTCTTCTCTGCCTCAACTGGACCGGCGGGTGGGTCGGGTTCCACCGGGTGGGACCTGGGTTGGAGGCTCGAGGAGCGGCAAGGGGAGGGGGAGCGACAGGGCTTGGGGGAGGAGGGCTTCGAGGAGGAGCACTCCTCGAGGACGACGCTGTGGGGGGGAGGGTATGGGTGTAAAAATCCCTAATATAAATAACAAGTAACGGAATCTGGTCCGTTTTAAAGGGTAAATTGATGGAAATTAACCACGAGATCTGTAGGGTAAGAGTTGGCAAGTTTACGGGGTCGAGGTAAGACTTAGGTTGTTTCAAAAGTTGTAGAGGTAATTGACAAAGATTATAGGATAAAAATCTCAAGAAAAAGAGATCTAACGTCCCAATGCCCTTGCTGTCATGCCTGATCATGACCAACGTGTTCCTATTGCTGCTGGAACGTGAACAATGAGAAGCAAGCAATGGTGGGATGAGAGGTTGGTTGCAGGATGAACGGGATTTATCCAACCAGGTACCTGGGATTTCCGGTGGAGCTTTCCTTCGGGTCACCAACACTTACGCACCTTGATCACGAGAACAATATCAGGAAGAAGAAGAAGAATACGAACACGAACGAGATCAAAGATGACGAATCCGAACTCCCCTCTCTAAATGGCGCTTCCAACGGCGCGATCGCGAAGAGGAAGGACCGCGACGGATCCGAGGTGGAGAACGGTGAGAAGAAGACAAAGAAGAAGGAAGAGAAGAAGGAAGATGGACTGGAAGATGACTCTATCGAGCCAGACGAGGAGCCGAAGGGCGAGGGAGTGGTGGTGTCCGGGTGTGGCATTAATGCTTCCAAGTACGCGGTTATCAAGACGTTTGCGGACGCGAAACTCCCGGAGGAGGACCTTGATTGCTGCAAGAGCTTCGATTGTCCATCGTCGATACAGTCGCACGCGTGGCCCTTCTTGCTGGACGGCCGCGATTTCGTCGGCATTGCCGCCACTGGATCAGGTATTATGCACAGGGAAATAGGGAAGTCACTTCATTTTTGTGCGGAATCTTTGGAATGTTTTTAAATTTTGATAATAGAGCAGATAATGATACTCTCAGTTGCAATCAACTCGAACATCACTAATAGAGACCATTTCTTCCAGATCTAAAACCATGTTAAAGGGAATAAGACCGTTCAATTGATGCCTCAGATTGCCCATATTTTTCATTTTTTTTGTTTTATTAGGTCATTTCGCGCACAACCAAGCCGAGCTTCATTATATTGCCTTTCCATTTCTTTTGAACTACTGGTCCTATGGTGATTTCAATGTTTAACTAGGTAAGACATTGGCTTTTGGGGTTCATGCACTCGGGCATATCCTACTGAAGAAAGGAAATGAATCTTCAAAAAAAGCAGTTCCTCCTTGCCTGGTACTCTCTCTGTAACGTCCCGGGCTTAGGTCCCCGGTCCGTTATCGAGCACTACTGGCCCTGACAACCTCTTGGGATCGGGCTCATACGGGGCCGATTAACCACCCCCAAAATGCTTAAGCCGGGTTGTCAAGTAGTAGTCCCCACCACTTATAAACCACACCCACACTTCGTGAGTTTTAGATGTGGTACTATGTTTGGGGGTATGGGTGCTACAACCTCCCCCACTTATATTCGCAACGTCCTCGTTGCGACATGGCCCATCACTTCTTCCCAGTGATAGTGGCGGCTGCACGCTCCGGGTAGCCATCTCCTCCAACGCTCCCTTCGGAGACATCTAATAAAATTGGAATGATACAGAGAAGATTAGCATGGCCCCTGTGCAAGGATGACACGCATAAATCGAGAAATGGTATCAGAGCCAAATTCTCTCTGATAGTGGAAAGGGCTACCCGAGAGGTGGAGCCACCCCTACAAAGAGGTTGAAGGAAATGGCTACCCGGAGCGTGCAGCCGCCACTATCACTGGGAAGAAGTGATGGGCCATGTCGCAACGAGGACGTTGCGAATATAAGTGGGGGAGGTTGTAGCACCCATACTCCCAAACATAGTACCACATCTAAAACTCACGAAGTGTGGGTGTGCTTTATAAGTGGTGGGGACTACTACTTGACAACTTGGGCTTAAGCATTTTGGGTGGTTGTCAACGGATCCATTTGGGCCCGAACCCAACAAGTTGTCAGGGCCAGTTTTCCTCGACAACGGACCGGGGACCTAAGCCCGGGACGTTACACTCTCCGACAAGGGAACTAGCCCAGCAGGTGTCTAATTATCAATCTTATTTATCATGTACAAAAACATATGAATGACCTGATTTATTTTCAGATTTTTTGATTTGATGTCTTGTGCAGGTCCTGTTTTTCCTTGCCAAGTTATAATTTTTTGCATGTAGATTGGTTTATTCTTGTATTTCCTTTCCTAATTTCTACACTTACTTCTCACATCATTTTTCTGATAAAAGATCAAGATTTGTCATGACAGTTTTATAGTTCTTGGTTCAAGGAGGATGGTGAAAACACTTATATTTAAACGAGCCAACATGGGAGAGTTCTGAAATTTAAATACTCTTCTTAACACTCGACATGGAATGATGGAGTGATCTATCGAATGATTCTGTACCCTATATCCATAACCACCTATCTAATTTAGTAACCTGTTAAAAATTTACTTCCTGGAGCGGAGTTGGTGCAGTAACAGTTTTCTATGCCTTTTAATGACACATGACTGATTTATGACCCATGCTAACTATCGGTTACAGATGTTGTAAGAGCAATATGTTCTAATTCCTGCTGATGATTTTGTTTTCTGCTAGTTTAATGCATGAAGTGAGTGATTTATTTACAAGGAAACCATTGGCTGCTTGTATCCTCTATTTCAAGATTTTTTCTGTGTGCTGTTTCTGATATACTTGTTTTAAATGCTAACCTGTCACTGCAACTTGTTGGCATATTGCAGATGTTCTCTGTGATGCCAGAACACCTTGCGGTCTTAAAACTGTCTGTGTCTATGGCGGGACATTCAAAGGCCCTCAAATATCTGCCTTAAATCTGGTGTGGTATGTTCTATCAGGATTTTTAAGAACATGCCTTAACATTCTTTTAACTGAGAACTTAACACAACTACTGCATGAGTTGGCAGCAGGACCGATTTCGATGTAGTGCAAAGTCAACCAGCTCGATAAAATTATTTGTGTTGATACTGATAGCTTTGTGTAATTGCATGGGTAAACGGGGCAGAAAATGCCTGGGGGTTATTTTTATTGAAAGATGGAAGGAAGTTTTTTTTAATACTAGATTTTGGCAGCTCGGGTAGCTGCTTTATTTCATCAAAGGAAATATTTACAAGAGGAGCCCTTCAAGGGGCAGACAAGTACGCATAGCAAAAAGGACAAAAAGTAAAAAGTTTGCTCATCCATCTTCTCATCAGTGTTGGCCCTGGCACAATAAAGGAACTCTTGTTCAGCATTGAAACCATCATGAAATAGACAATTTCAATATCTCCCTGTTTCAAGCTTTAGTCCTCAGAGTGCTTAAAAATATTCATCTTTGAATTATCACTTTTCAGTTGCATTCCTCAAAGTGGTATTTGTTACCATTTTGGATTTCAATTCAGTATGACTTTAGCAGCTCTCATTTATGAACAAGATGGAAGGAAGTTCCTAAACGGCTGGCATTAACTGTATATTTAGCAAATAAATGTAATACCTTTTATTTTGAGAATGTGGTCGAGCATTGTCGAGCATTATGTAAAGCTTGAACCGTATAACTTTTTATAATTTTTATAGTTATATATATACTAGTTCTGCGGTGGGTCCCAAAATGAGATGCCAACCTTTTACTTCTAAAAAAACAAAAATCTTCCAACAACCATAACAATCCTGTGTCCACGTAGAGGTGGTGGCTTTTTTACATCATTGGAGAAGCTAAATCTGCGACGCTTCTATAGTGCGTTGGAATATCTTGCATACTTGGTGTTGATAGGAAGGAATATAGTCTAATACATCTTACAAGATGTCTCCTTGCCACTGTACTCTCTATTTCCACGATGACATTTGATTTGGTTTTGTATTTTTCACGAAAAAATAATGAAATCTGATGCATCCTATGATTACATTGCTAGTTTTAAAAAAGTAGAAGACATTGCTAGTTGGAAGGCCTCCACAATATATTGTGAGTTCTTCAATTAAAATCCAATAATTTACATATTTTTTAAAGAAATGTAGATATAAAAAGTTTGACACAAAAACTCGTTGCTTGGGAGGAAAAAATAAATGCAGAAAGGCTATCCTAGAGGCGTACCTCATATCCTATAGGCGTACATCTTAAGGTGAGGTATTGCTTTTTAGCCTTAAGAATTTTTAACCTTAGATGATGTATGTGTCTTAGATGATCGAGACGATCTTACGGCGGTGTGGTGGTGAGGCGAGGCATGTGCCTTTTTTTGAACGAAAATGAGGCATGTGCCTTAGATGCAACTATTTATTTAAAACATAAATGTATAATGGAAGAATTATTTCTTGTATTTTCAAATATTTTTGATAAAAACATTACAAAATACATAATCCACATATGGCACCATATGCTCCACCATTTACCCGCCCAATCGCTTAAAATTGCTTGGCCGAATGAACATGTATACAACATTTCTAAATTTTGATTTGGTTAGTTGTCAATCTGACCAGTTGGCTAGTCAGCTAAGTAGTGAAAAATGATGATTTTGTGAGATTAATACTTTTTGGTTTCCCTTTTTGCAAGTGATGTGATATAAGATGCGCAAAGTTTGATTGAAATCCAAATGTTATGTTAGTCATGAAAATGACCAAATCTATATAAATATATAACTTTCGCATAGTTTTATATATTCAAGATAAAAAATCAAAAGGAATATTTTTAATTAATCATTTGTTATAGTTTGTCCTCTTGATTGCTTGCCAAATATCGAATTTTGCAACCTTGATGGAAGATTGCTTCATTTCTCACAACAAAGTACTTGAGCATGGAAAGTCGTGTTATATATCTCTTCTATACGAAAGCCTTATAAGCAAATATGATATTCAGTTGTTTATTTATCTTTTTTTTTCTTCTTATTTATTAAATTTCGTTAGGTGGCATCCTTTAGGTAAGTGGTTTTGCCTTTTATGTGAAGAGGTGTGCCTCTTAGTTAGTGTTGGCCGTCTATATAAAGTTGCCATGCTATATAATGAATGGATTAAACATGGTGTGATTCCGACCTTTGAACTTGATTTCTTCCTCCCCTTGTATTTTTTCTACTTAATCCATCTATTTTTTTGGCCAACCCTTAGGTCTCTTCTTGGTGGCTTGGCATGTTCCTCGTCTCTCACTCCGTTTTCTCCCCTCCTCGACTCCACGTTTCCTACTTGAAAACAGAGTAGTGTCACCTTGCGAGTAAACTTTTCTCATATGGGCTCCTCAAAGATTGTTTTTCTCGTATAAAAAAGGGTTTTCTCATAAAGTAACGACGACGAAGAGTGGATGGAACCAAAAATAGATCATTGTTGACATATGGACAAAAGATGAGACTTACATGAGATCTTAACCAGTGTAGAGATAATCTCCACCTAAGTTACCACTCATGCATGAAGATATTGTTGAAGAATGGTCTTCGTGAGCTATGTTTAGTACCACATCTTCGAGTGGTGACTTTTGATCCTATTAGTGGGGCTATATAAAGAGCCCTACACATATTGTAACCTTTGAGAAAGTGAATGCGAAATCAGTCCTTTGAGGCGGTTCTCCGTAGTTTCATCCCGCTCCTTACGGAGTAGGGTTCCACGTAAAATCAAAGTGTTTCGTTTGTTTTATTTTTGATTTGCTTCTGTATTTTATATTTCAACAGTTTCTAAGGATTTTGTTTTGTGTTTTTTATTGTTTTATGTTACTTGAGAAAGATCTCGTACGTTTCACATTTTAGGTTCAATATAATATTTACTCTATAATATGTGGAGAATCTGTATGGAGGTAATGTTATATAGTCATGAACTTTCTTCTGTGCTGACTTTTTTACAGCATCATTACCATATTTTGGAAAGTATTGAATCCTCTAATTTTATTTAGCCCCACTCTGATGTGGAAGTACACACTTTCTGAGGGAAGAAAACTGTGTTTTTGCTTACTGTAACTTGTATTCGAGGAAATTGGTTAAGCACCAACTTTTTCTTGGAACTTGGACTGTTGAAAATGATGCAATCTTCAAAATGCTTGTGGATGTTTTATTGCTGATGGACATTGAATGCCGACTCTGTTCCTAGCAGGCTAGCACTAGCCTTAAACTGTCTTTTAATGTTAATTGCGGGGCAAGTCTCTGAACTCATTCTTATGGCTGGCTGGCTTGTATCTAACATGTGTGATTTGATGATTGGCATGGAGATAAAATCTGGTCATGAATATTGGGCCAGAGAACTTAACCACTCAAAATGAGGGAAACATGTGTGACATGGTATATACACGCTAAAAATGCCTTACAGAGGAATCACTGATGATTGAAGAAGTACTGAAAATAAAAGATTAAACATGCTTATTTGAATCTAAGCTTATGGCCGGCAGTGCGTTTTAGTTTTTTTTTTGAGCTAAAAATCCATTTATTACCCAACTTATTCTGAAAAAGAATTGTTTTTTTGGTTTTTGATTATTTGATCGGATGGATCCAACCATCAATTGTTGGTCTATGATTTTTAACATAATTATTGACTGTCAGGAATTTTTCTTAACAGTTTTTTTATGTTTTCGTGGTCCTATAGACCTCGACCCTTGTTTTTTTCTCTCGCAGATTGCTACAGATGTAGCTTCTAGAGGCTTGGATATTCCGGATGTTGAAGTGGCGATAAATTATAGCTTTCCCCTCACAACTGAAAGTGAAGACTGTGTTCATAGAACAGGGAGAACAGGTCGTGCTGGCAAGAAGGGTGTTGCACATACATTTTTTATGCAAGAAAACAAAGTACCACACTGATGCTTCTGCTAATTCTTTTGAGCCGTTTATGGATTTTAAAATTTACATTCTTTAATGGACACAGGGGCTTGCAGGGAAGCTTGTAAATGTACTTAGAGAGGCTGGGCAGATTGTTCCTGTCGCTCTTACGAAATTCGGTATACATGTTAAGAAAAAGTTGGGATACATCATTTTCATACTTTGCAATGTCCAAGTCACTGAAATTCTACACTTAATAGACTACAAGGATGCTAAAGTTCAACCTTTTCCAGTAACACTTAGATTTGGGTAAAGTTCGCATGTAATGTTTGTCACATCATCTTAAAATCAACTATTGGAAAAAGACCCCCTGCATATTTTAAAGACTAGCATCTTGTTTTCACTGGAGTATTATGCACATGTACAAGGTGGCAGGTGTATTGCAAACTGAATTTCCAAAGATGACCAAGATGGGGTCTCATATACTTATGCAAATCAATGGAGATGTTGAAACCTTGTTTTTAGCTGATTGGAGGACGGGTCTTGTATTGACAATTTTTAAGGTGTTGTGCATTTCAAACAGTTTTGTATATTTCCATGCTGTATAAATCGACTATTTGTCAGTGACCGTGCCAAACTTTTCCTGACCTAGATCTCGGTATACTTACCCTTTGAAAAAAATGTTTGTAAGTTTTTACACTGCTGGGAGAAACATAGGGTCTTCAAGTGCCTCTGATGTCAACTTTATCACCGTCTCTGTGTGTTTGCAGGAGTCAAAGCTGTATGGTGCCCATTTCAAAGAGATTCGACCTTGTGCGCCGAAGTCTACAAAAATAACATTCGACGATTCTGACAATGATGAGTAACTTCAGTTGCTAATCCAGACAGAAGATGAACTCCCACTGGTGTCGTGCATTCACCTAGACCTGATTGTGTCTTATGATATTGTCCCAGCCTGCCTAGGGATTCAGTCAGCTTCTACCAGGAAAAAAGAGCCTTTTCCTCTGAGAAAAGTCTGCAATTTTGATGTATCCTAGCCATTTTAAAGTCGTATTTAATGAGGAAAGCAGAGGGTGCTTCTGAACCTTAGGGAGGTTAGGAGGGAACAACTTGTTTGCTGTTTTGAAGGAGATAACAAATCGACGCCCGCATCTTGCAAACTTTAAGGGAACCAGTTCTTTAAGAGGAGTGAATCTTTATATTTTTGATTGGTTAGTGTATGTTCTTCTAGCTCTTGCAAATACAAACTTCTATACCGGCTGTGGTTGATTCCACTCCCATTGTTCAGATGCACAAAGCTGATAAACATGGCATACATGACCATGAAGATTTAAACAGTCATGACACATGCATGCAAACTTCTTTCATATTCTTTAGGGTACTGATCACTACTAGTACTACTTGCACAAGCGTACCAAATCCAGCCATATGGTGAAGATGATGGAATGGTTCTGTTTTCTTTCAGATTGAGCAAAATCTGAAATACTATCTCAGAGGTTTCTGTATGCGACTGGTTAAACGGTGTGAAGCTAATGGCTTCCCTCTACTGATCCGTCAAGTCATACGCGATAGTTGATCAGTTGATCAGTAAGATTGATCCTCACATACTAGACACATCATATATCAGCCTTATATAATGTTAGGGTAAATTACAATTTGGGTCCCCATCTATGGGTCCAATCTCAGAATGGGTCCCGATCTTTAAATTGTAACGATTCGGGTCCAGAGCCATTCGGGAAACATAAATTTTAGGGTTCGTGACGAATATGTCCTTGTCGAGGAGGGAATGGGGGTTGAGTTCCAACCTTTAAACAATGACATATTCGTCATCAGCCCCAAAAAGTTCATTATGTTAACAGCCCTAGGACCCGAATTGTTATAATTTAAAGACCAGGACCCATTTTGGGATCGGACCCATAGATGGGGACCCAAATCGTAATTTACCCTATAATGTTATTCTCCAATTTTCCTTTGTATGGTAAGAGGATGGGTTTTAAAGCAACTGGTTGCATTAAAGAGCATGTATGTTCTTGCAAAACAAAGGGAAGTACGAGTTTTCTATGCACAAACAGCTACTGATACAGACCTCGGAGAGGCTGGTACTTCCAGCGGAGCAGCGGAGCTTTTGACTCGATTCTCACCTAGTGTTACCTGCTTCTTTCGGCCACCTAAGATGCCTCCTCATTTCATCACCTATGACTGTGTCAGCACACACATCCATATGAACTTTCTGCAGGAAATATCTTTCAACATAAGAACAGTGTTCAGATTTTTACTTTCAGTGTTGGATTGTATATACACTAAAAAGAGATACAAACTTTCAATATATAGTCTGTTGTTGAGTGGTTTAATGGGTAAATGGTCTCTTGGGTAAATCTCTCTGTAATAGTTTTTGTGTTTCTTGAATTCTATAATAGCACATCTTTTCATTGGGTAAATAGATCTTGGGATGAGGGATCATTTACCCATCTCGTAGATATTGTACTCATCTCCCCTTTATTGAAATATAACATAGTGAAGAGAGATCCCTAATCTCTAGTGAGGGAGATTAGGGTTTGTATGTGTCCCCATGGTTTTTCCCTCATCGTAGGGTTTTCCATGTAAATCTTGGTATCCATCTTCTTATTCTTTGATCCGTGTCTTTAACATGGTATCGGAGCCAGGTTGAGTGGTGTTCTTCATCGTTCTTGGATCCTCTTTAAGAGGTGATCCTCGTGGTGCGTGCCAACCCTAGCGTTCGCCCGCGCACGGTACACCTGCAGCCAGCCATACCAGTCCACCCGCTCGCGTGCCGCCTCCGGCACGATCCCTCATCTTTGGTCTTGCCCCTGCGCGAAGCTTTCCCTGGTATCGACCCCCCTGCCTGCGCGAAGGGCCCCTGCTCGCGACCTCCTTGCCTCTGTGCAACCTCCCTGCCTTGCGCGTGCGCCCCTCTGTGCGACCTCCCTGCCTGCGCGTGGCTTCCCTTTCCTGTGTGCGACCTTCTGTTCCTAGGCGGGGTGTCCTTGCGTGCGACCCCCCTGCCTGCACGAAGTGCCCCTGTGCGCGCCTCCCTGCCTGCGCGAAGTGCTCCTGGGCGACCCCCTACATGCGCTAGGTGACCCCCCTGCCTGCGATAGGTGTCTCTGGGCGCGACCCCCCTGTGGCATCAACCACCCTGCTTGCGCGAGGTGTCCCTGGGCGAGCCCCTGAGAGCGCCTCCTGCACCTCTGGCCCCCCTGTGCATCTCTGGCCCTATGTGCGCCTCCTGTGTGGTGCGTCTCCGGCCCTTACAGACTTTGCGCCCCTTGTCTTCCCATTTGATTAACTGACGTGATGTCAGAACATCTACCATGCCTTCCTGTCTTCTAAAGTCATTGATTTCGTTCTCTCCAGTGCTATTTGTTGTGTGGTCGTGGTGATTGATCAGTTCAGTTGTGCCATCTTTTTCTTTTTCTGTGATTCTTCTGCTTGTGGAGATTCTACTTCTTGGGGTCGTGATTAAGACTAAGTTGTGGAGAAACTCCTTGAAAATAGGTTTGCATGTGTGGCTACCCATTGCACATATACTTAGTTTGAATGGATGCTATTGGTGAAATGAATTTTTTGATGACGAGATTAATGGTCGATAATCATGGCTCTAAACATTCTTCTGAAATCAACTTCGCTCTTAACACAAGGCGAATTGATAGGAATAATACAGACATTACAGAGCAGATCATTGATAGTGGAGCTTCTGACCATATGACAGGTGATCCGCGAATGTTTCATGATTACAAGTTAGCCTCAAGAAGAGAAAGTTACCATTGCAGATGGATCTCCTGCTACCTTCGTTGGGAAAGGGACCATATCTGTTGTTGATCGGTTCCTCCTTCATGATGCTCTTCATGTGCCCAACTTTCTTATAAATCTTCTGTCTGTTAGCAAGATCACAAAAGAATTGAACTGCAAATTAATTTTTGACCAGAAATCATGTATTCTAGAAGACTTGAAGACGGGAAAGAGGATTGGAATTGGTCGAGTTGAAAGTGGATTATATCGTCTTGTGCTCGGGTTGGTCAAGCTCTTACTTCCGCAATGAAGTTTCGTGTTGTGAAGGATTGTTCGATGACAGTGAAACGATGGAATGAGCGTCTTGGTCATATCAATTTTTCTTCTCTGCGAGTGTTGATGCTCGATATCTTTTCAAGGTTATTTGAAGGTGATTTGCAATGCGATGTATGCCAATTTGCAAAACAAACTCGCATCACTTATCCCATTTATCACTTTTGTTGATGATTTCTCACGAAGTACCTTTGTATACCTCTTGAACAATAGGAGTGATGTCCCTAAAGCAATCAAAAGTTTCACTAATATGGTTGAACTCAATATGGAGCCAGAATTAAGAAGTTAAGGACGGATAATGTCATGGAATACTTAGAGGGAACTCTTTCTACTTTTCTTGATGAGAGGGGCATCATTCATGAAACCTCGTACAGTTATACACCACGACAGAATGGAGTAGCTGAAAGGAAAAATTGTCACTTGTTAAATGTTACCGGAGCACTCTTACTTCATCGGAATGTGCCAAAGATGTTTTGGGGAGAGGTTGTCTTAACTGCAGCCTGTGTGATAAATAGGACACCTTCTGGTGTGATAGCAAAGAGAACTCCCTACTCTATTATCCATCCCGATAACTCTCCTTTCAGTTTGAACCCTTGGGTCTTTGGATGTGTCTGCTTTCTCCATAACTTTGGACCTGGTGTGCGAACGTTAGATCCACGAGTTACGAAATACATTTCCTTGGTTATTCTTGTTAGAGAATGTAATAGGTGGGTAATTGGATCTCACCAAGATCCAATTATCCCACTCATGTTTTGTCCCACATGGATGAACGGTGGGACTTCGGACTGTCTGTGAGGCTACATAAGGAGCTCCACACCCCCTGTACTCATTGAGAATTCTTATAGAATATCTACCCCTTTGAGGGCTTCTCTCGTGGTTTCATCCCGCTCCTTAGGGAGTAGGGTTCCACGTAAATCTTTGTTCTTCATGTTTACATTTTTTTTATCGATTCCGCTTCCGCTTCTCTGATTTCAACATGGTATCAAAGCGGGTTCGTTTCTCGAGGATTTTATTATGCTTTTTTTTTCGAGATACGATTATCAAGTTCATGTTCTAGGGTTGAGATGAAAATACAGAAATTATTTGGTTTGAGTTCCAGTTCTATGCATCTAGGGTTTTTCGAAACCCTAGTTGTTCTTGATCATGACAGCCACCATCTACACCAGGAGGAACCCTTGGAGGCGGCCTAAGTTCCAAATCTTCCAACGGTTGCGCGTGACCTATTCTCCTTGCAGCCTATGGCTCCACGGCCACCATCGGCATCATCGGCATCAAATTTCAGAATTGCAGCCCTTCTTAAGACCTGCAGGCATCTCCAGGCCGCATCTGATCGAGCTCCTCAGGGCAGCACTCTCCTTTCGGCGGCGTCACGCGCGTATCTCCTGGTGCGCTCCCCCGATGTCTCTGCAGCATCACGCACCAAGCTTCTGCACAGGATGGCGGCGGCGATCGAAAATCCCCAGGGGGGAGCGGCATCCAAATGAAACCCTTGCCAACATGTATGCAAGGCCCGACCACGCGCAAGTACAGGTGAGCCCCTCCTCCATCTCGCGCGCAGGCGGCGAGCCCTGCCTTCCTCGTATCCCCTTGCCTAGGCAGTCGCAGACCTCCCAAACGGAGGTGATCCCATCGCCTTCCCAGCTCGCTCTGCTCCTGCGTCACGCAGGCGGAGCCCCTCTAGCCTTCCTGCTTGCCGTCACGGAGCTCCGCAGCTCTCCCACGCGCCTCCACTCCCCTTGGCGCTTGGCCTCTAGACTCGTCGCTTCAAGTCTCTGGGCGACAACCCCTCTCCACGCGGAGCTGCTATTTTTGCAGCAAGACATCCAGGCTACGTGACCCTCCTGCGCAACCTCAGTCCCAAGGCGGCGTACCCGTCTCCGCCTCCCAGTACCGATCCGCCTTCCTCTCTCGAATCTCGTGCAGGCGGTGCGAGGTCAATTCCCAGGCGCAGACGACTTCTTGAGATGGCGTTTCCAATTCTGGGAACCCTAGGGGCCCAATGGCCCTTCATTAAAATGAAAAAATGGAAAATAAAGGCCCAATTGGGTGACTGCTCTTATGGGGCCCAAGTGGGCCATGCTCGATTAAAAAAGTAATGAGCAAAAAAGGAAGAGAGACCTGGATTTTTTTTTAAAAAGGAGGTTGCAAGTTTTAAAAAAATAGAAAAAAGCTGCACATACAATTAAAAAGTCGTACGCAATTTCAAAAAAATGATGAAAAGCTATAAAAAATGATGATGATTGAAACGACTTAAAGAATAAAAAAACGAATGATGAAGCAAAAAAAAAAAGAATAAAAAAAGTTACATGTTATTCATTTGTTTCTCCCAACTTAATGTTATTTGCCCTTTATTCTATCAAGTATGGGAGAAAGGGGGGTCAGAGGTGTATTCTTCACAACTTCTACTGCTTGTCCATGATTGACAGACCAACACTCCAGAATATTGCTTCTACAAGATCATCCGTCTTCACCGAGCATCATCATCTTCGTCGAGGCGTATACTTCTTTTACGATCCGACCAGTTTACCACGCTGGACTTCTTTTGCAGCGATTATTCTCCAAGCACGACATATATATGTTCCGGTAACCTGATATCGCAGCGGTTCTACAGGTATGACAGAGATACATTCCGGTGGCCTAGAAGTCGTAGACCCGTCCTCGTGCGAGGTCTTCTACCAGCAACGGACATGTGTTCTTCTTGTAATGTATCATGTGAAGATGTATTGTATACTTTCTTTTTGTTGCAAGCTGCAGCTTTCTCAGCTCCAGCTTGAGGGGGAGTGTTAGAGAATGTAATAGGTAGGTAATTGGATCTCACAAAGATCCAATTACCCCACTCATGTTTAGTCCCATATGAATGAGCGGTGGGACTTCAGACTGTCTGTGAGGCTATTTAAAGAGCTCCACACCCCTGTACTCATTGAGAATTCTAATAGAATATATGCCCCTTTGAGAGCTTCTCCTGTGGTTTCATCCCGCTTCTTAGAGAGTAGGGTTTCACGTAAATCTTTGTTCTTCATGTTTACATTTTTTTATCGATTCTGCTTCAGCTTCTTTGATTTCAACAATTCTGGAATACAAAAAGGATACAAATGTTATGATCTAGTGGTCTGTCGCCTTCATGTGAGTAAGGATGTCGCTTTCTTTGAAGATGAGCCCTACTTTCATAAGATTTTTCCTCAGGGAGAGTTTTTAAATATACATTTCGAGAAAAATGAGAAAGAGATTTACTTTCTTGACGATATACAGGAGAATATCCATGTAAGGGATGACAATGAGCAAGATAGAAAAGAAGATAACAAGGATAGAGGCCGATTTGGTCAGACTTATAGCAGACGAAAGGAAGTGGATAATGTGATGGAGACTGAAGAAGAAATGATACAAAGCCATGATTTGCCCGTGGTGGAGACTGAAGAAGAAATCATACAAAGTCATGATTTTAGTCTCTCCTCAAATTTAGGACACGAAGACTCTGTAAGTAGTCATCTTACTCATGATATTCCCGTTGACAACTCTGAGTCTTTAATGGATGATCGCCCCATTGCTGTGAGAAAAACTGTTAAAAATGTTCGAGCTTCTACTCGTTATCCTATGGAAGACTTTGTTGCATACACCAATATTAGTCCAAGCTACAGATGCTTTATCACCTCTTTAAATGCTCATCATGTTCCTAAAAATATTAATAATGCCCAAAATGATAAAAAAATGGGTCAATGCAACGAAAGAAGAAATAGAAGCCTAAAGAATGATACTTGGGATATTGTTGACGTCCCTAAGGGTGCTCACCTTATTGGGTCTAAATGGGTATATACAATTAAATATGATGCTGACGGGAATATTGATCGATTCAAGGCTTGTCTTATGGCTAAAGGATACAATCAGAAATATGGGATTGACTACCTTGAGATCTTTGCTCCTGTTGCTAAAATGAATACAGTTAGGGTTATTATTTGCTTAACATCTTATTTTTCATGGAAAATGCACCAACTAGATACAAAAAATGCTTTCTTGAACGGTGATCTCAAAGAAGAAGTATATATGAAAATACTGCACAGGTTTGAGAATGATGGTAAATGTTGCAAACTAAAGAGATCGTTGTATGGTCTGAAATAGTCTCCAAGGACATGGTTCGAACGTCTACGCATGGTCATGATTAGGAATGGATATAACCAAGTAAATGGAGACCACACTCTATTTGTAAGAAGGAACGGTGATAAAAGGTGTATTCTTTTAGTGTACGTGGATGACGTGATTCTTACAGGTGATGACGAGATGGAATTTCTTAAGATAAAGAAATACTTGAAACTGAATTTGAATCGGAAGACTTGGAAAAGCTAAAGTACTTCCTAGGTATTGAGATGGCTCGATCTCCAGGGGGTATGTGTCTAAGTCAAAGAAAATATGCTCTTGATTTGCTAAACGAATCTGGTATGTTGGGATGTAGACCTACTACTATCCCTATTGAGGCAAATCATAAACTTCCTAAAAAAGATGGTGAGCTCCTTAATGATGTAGAAAAAGGAAGATATCAAAGATGGGTGGGAAAGTTGATTTATCTTACCCTCACAAGACCATATATTACCTACGCAATAAACATGGTAAGTCATTTCATGCATGCTCCAACCACCTCTCATGCTAATGCGGTGAATAGAATTCTAAGCTACATAAAAGGATCACCAGGAAAAGGGCTTATGTTCAAGAAAAATCATGAAGTTACAATTGATGGATACACTGATGCTGACTGGACTTGTTCTATGATGACAGACGATCCACTTCAGGTTATGCGATATATTTGTATGGAAATTTGGTTATTTGGAGAAGTAAAAAGCAGAATGTGATTTCAAGATCATGTCTTGAAGCTGAGTATCGTGCCCTTGCAAATGGTGTCACTGAAGTTCTATGGCTAAAAATTCTGTTAAATGACCTGGGCATTAAAGTGAGCATGCGATGAAGATGTTTTGTGACAACAAAGCTGCAATAAAACTTGGCCAGCAATCCTGTAATGCATGATAGAACAAAGCATGTGGATATAGGCAGATATTTCATCCGTGAGAAGGTTGATGCTGGACTGTTGTGCATTCCTTACTTGAAATCACCGATCAAGTTGCTGATTTTTTCACAAAGGGGCTGTCTACTGTGCAATTTGAGATGAATGTAGGCAAGTTGGGCATGGCGAACATGTATGCTCAACTTGAGGGGGGGCGTTGAGTGGTTTAATGGGTAAATGAATTTTGGGATGAAGGACCATTTACCCATCACTTATATATTGTACTCGTCTCCCCTTTGTTGAAATATAACACAGTGAAGAGAGATCCCTAATCTCTAGTGAGAGAGATTAGGGTTTGTGTGTGTCCCGTGGTTTTTCCTTCATCGTAGGGTTTTCCACGTAAATCTTGGTGTCGACCTTCTTATTCTTTGATCCTTGTCATTTGTCCATGCTAATGTTCTCATCTTCCTCACTGCTTGTTACCTATATGGAAATCAGAAAAGTAAACTTTGTTAGCCCAAATGTCACTTGCAAATTAATGTGAGCAAAACCTCTCAGATTCACCTCAAGAATTGCACAGGCATCCTCATTGGAGTCCGTTGCCATTCCCTCTTCATCTCTTGCAATGCCAATGCGAGGAGATTTCTGACAACTGATTTTAGAACCTTTTGCTTATGTGGCTATGGTTGTTATTCTTACCAAACAAAAACCTAATTTAAAGGGATGATTTACTTCTTTGTTACCCTCTTGAGCAGGCTTTCTACATCATGACAATAAAATTCTGTCATTTTTTTGTGAATATTTCTTTTCACATGAAGTATGGATTATATTTCTGCCAAAAAGATGCATCCTGATTAATGAATGTGGCTTCTGCAGGGATCTTGGTAATTCCAACTTATCTGGGCACCTCATACTCAACCTCCGTAAGCTAGGACATCTGCAGTAAGTAGTAACTGTGAGTGTAATTCGAGAAATTTTTGTAATTTTAAGTTGGAATGTTGTACATTGTGAAGAGTGATCGTATCTTCCCCCTTTTTGCTTGTGATTCAAGTATACCAGTTCTTTATTGACATTTTTTTCTCTTCATTCACCTTTCTAGTTATATATACTGATGGATTTTTTTTCACAAGAACTTATTAAATTTTAATCTTAGAAGTCAAGCATAGACGATATCATGGACTCTACTACGAAGCGTTGATTTTTAGGTCTTGCTCATGACCATGCATTTCAAAATGAGACAGTACATTTGGAGATGTTCTCATATCCTACTAAGTCGTCTCAGGAAGCAAGTCAAAGCTCATTTTCTTGAAAATCATCACGGGTTTGGAAACATTACATTGTTGATGATTTAACTAACCCAAGTGAACGACGAGGAATGTGCAAATATTTTCGAAAATTCATCAAATGCTCATTGTCTCATGGAAATAGTAATTTGAACAATTACCTATTGCTATGCAAAAAAAAATGTTGGAAATGATAAATCTGAGAAGCTAAAGATCTTGGAATGAAAAGTTTTTACAAGATGTTTTTTCATCTATTTTATCATTATCTTCTAGAATCAATCAATAGGAATGTCGTGAAGCTCTAGTAAGAATGATCATTATTGATGAGATGTTATTTAGCAGTGTAGAATGCCATGTCTTTCGTCCTTTTTTAGTGTTGCAATGCCTCAATTCCAAGTGCCTTCTCATTTATCCCGCGAGACTCTTTTGACGAGTACGTGAAAGAAAATAAGGACATCAAGAATTTTATTAGGAAGCTTTCTTCACGTATTTCTCCTACAACTGACATAAGAACATCATGCCAAAGTTTAAGTTATATGTGTCTTGCAGCTTATTTCATTGACAATGATTGGAGTTAACACAAGAAGATATTGAATTTTTTTGTCCAATATCCGGCCATATCCGGCCACTCTGGTAAAGCCATAGGCAAAGCATTGGAGAATTGCTTACTTGATGGGGTATAGAAAAAGTTATCCACTATTGTGGATAATGCAAGCACCGATGATGTATGTATTGAGTATCTAAGGAAAAGACTTAATAACTGGAAGAGAACAATTCCGAGTGGTGAATTTTACACTTGAGTGTGATGTGCATATTCTAAATCTAATTGTCAAACAAGGATGGACAGATATAGATGACTCAATTTTTAGGATTCATTCCGCCGTGAAGTATGTAAAATCCTCTCCAGATAGAGAACATAAATTCAGATCTTGCATAGAGAAGAAAATAGATTTTCAAAGACTATTGTATGTCTTGATGTAGAAACTAGACGGGATTCCATATGCTTAATATTGGGGTCTTTTGTAAAGTTCCACAAAGCATTTCATTTGCTAGAGACAATCGATACCAAGTATGTAGATGATATCATATCTTCTAAAAGATGTAGATAAATGATAGTAATGGATTGGGATATGAATTAGTACAAAGTAGTTTCCCTATTTAGAGTAATTGATAATAACTAAATTTGCTTTGATAAAAAGTGAATTTAACATTTTCTGAACGAACCATGTCATTGTACACAATTAGAAATGATAAAAAAATTACATTTATATCGAGTGACGTAAAATGATAAAACTAAATACCATGATAAGCTCAAATCGATTGTTAGAAAGCCTAACGGGATCCATGTCAAAGAAATATTTGATTTATTTCTTATTTTTAAGCATTTTCTAGAATTTTCTTAACTTAGAGGTATTATTTAAGAAATTTAAGGGGGCTTTAAGAGTTTGTATATATAAGACATTGAAGAAAATAAAATATATCTCAAAATACATAAAATATAGGGATTTTTACACCCATAACCCTGAGTAATTTCGCAATAACATTCATGACCCTGCATAATCGCGAATTACAAAGGAAACCCTGAGTAGTCACTCCGTCTCACACTCATGACCCTCCATTAGTTTTCTCCTTAACCCAACCATACTATTGGATTAATCTAACCCCTAACCTATCCAACGGCTGCTAAATTTAAAAAAAATAAAACTTTGTCCTGATCCCCTCCCCTTCTTCCTCCTCCATCCCTCGCCGACAGCCGAAGCCCGCCCGCTTACGTCGGCATACCCCACCTCCCTTCCCCGCCCCGACCTGCAGAGGCACCCCGCATCCCCCGTCTCCCGCAACCTCCCCCCCCGGTGGGTCGTCGGTCTCCCGCTACCGACCTGCCCCGCCCCCACCGACCTGCAGAGCCCCCCCCCCCCCCCCCCCCCCCCAACCCGGTCTCCCACAACATGTAGCCCCCCAGTGGGTGCGGGTCTCCCGCAATCGACCTGCAGAGCCCCCGCCCCCCCGCGTCAACGGAGCTCCAATGTCGGCATGGTCAACCCACACCTTCTCCGTGTCATCCATATGTCGGATGCCCGCTACACCGAGCTCTTCCTTCAGAAGGAGTTCCAGGAGTTCCGGAATGGAACATAGGATTTCAAGGAGATTGGAGTCCACAAGATGAAGAAGTCAGCTTCTGTAACCAGTGCCATCTTCAATGTCAAGCACATGGCATCCGTGTGCACTACAGGGGTCCTCGATACCAACTCGTGGGTTGGTTGCGTCAACGACTGGCAGCCAAAGGCAAGGATAAAACTCCACGCCACACCTGGAAGCTCCCTCCGTGGAAGTCCCCGCCCGCCGCCATACCCACCTCCTCCCTTTCCCATCTAGCAAACCCTGGCCTCTGCACCTAAAAGCTCCCCCCGTGGAAGCCCCTGTGAGGAGGAGCATGTAATTATGCGCGGCGTGGATGCACTCCATCTGGGAGAAGTTCCAGAGGTGGCCGCAGACGTCGGAGAGGAGGCAACCTGCAGAACCCCCCGCCCCCACCGACCTGCAGAACCCCCCTCCCCCCCCCCCCTCCCCCCCCCTCCCCCCCCCCCTCCCCCCCGTTCTGAATGTCCCCTCCTCCCCAATCCCCCTCTCCCTCTCCATGCGATCCCACCCTCCGTGCGAACCACCTCCTCCAGCAACCGTCGTCGCCTCTACCTCCCAACCCCTCTCAGATGATGGGGTTATAATGAGATGGCATGATTTGCAAATAAGAAAAAGTATTAAGGGTAATTTTGTCTTTTTTTTAACAGAAACCGTCAAATATAACGGCCATCTCAAGCGGAACATAACACAGGGTTATGTCATGTAAGAGTTAAGCATTACTCAGGGTTTCTCGTGTAATTCACGATTATGTAGGGTCACGAATGTTATTGCGAAATTATTGATGAGTGTAAAAATCCCTAAAATATAAGAATGATCTAAATTCAAACATTTTTAGTTTGAGATGAAAGAGTAACAAACAAAAGCTCGAATTTAATCGATTAAAATGACATGGGACTAATGGTAAATTGCAAGAATTATATTTTGAAATGGAAAGATGTAGCAATTAAAAATCTCTTTGTAAGTTAAAAAATGAACGAAAAGAATAAAGATGCAGTTAAGAATAACACGACATGGATGCAAACGAATGAAAATATTAATGAAAAGATTATGGGGACTTAAATTTGGAGTTAGGACCTTAAGCGTACAGTTACTTCAAAAAAATGTATTTTTTTTAAAATGTATTTTCAATTGTGTCACTTGCTCACACTTCGATACATAGTAAATTGAACATGTTAGTCGTTGATCAAAAGATCATTTGCTCACACTTCGATTCACAGTGAATCTATGTGGATGGCTAACAACATTTGATCAAGCAGTCAATTGTAAGGATCAATGGAGAGTAACTGGTAATCGGATTATTATAGATAGAGCGATACTTGTTCAATGGCAAGGGTATGTTAGGAATATGTGCATATGTGGCCTATTCAATTTAGATCGAATGGTGATGGGACGGTGGTTTAAGTAAACCGACATGACTCGCTGATACTTTTTTTGAGTTTTTATCAGTTGTGTCTGCCCCTCTCTTTTTGGGAATATCAGTTGTGTCCTTGACTTCTTACCGTTCTATCACTTGTGCCCCCTTCGTTAAATCATGGTTTAATCAAACCATAGTGTATTTAAGAGGGGTATATATGGAAGAAAATCCCCCACCTTCTCCTTCGTCCCTCTGACCCCTCATACCTCGATGCCTTCTACGTGTGGGCCTCCGACGACGACGACGAAACTTAGGTACATGCTAGCGAGGGAGCATTGGGGGAAGTTGATCATGACGATGGCGGTGAGGAGGACGATACGAACATCGATGGATGAGTGATTCTTCTATTGGACGAGGGGGCAGAGGATAGGAGGGGGAGGTCGACTTGGGGAGGCTGGAGGCGGAGGAAAGGGGGCGCAAAGGAGGAGGGAGGCTGGGGGCGAAGGAGAGGGGGGAGGTTGGCGGTGGAGGAGAGGACGGGGGTAGAGGAGAGGGGGAGGTTGGGGGGAGGAGGATGGGAGGGAGGAGGAGGTCAGCCTGGGGGAGAATGAGGGGAGGGAGCAGGGAGATGGTGAGGAGGGTCAAAAAAGACCTCTCAACCTCCTTTTTCTAATTTATTTCCGCTTGTAACCCCAAAGTTAGCGTCCGTTTGCGTTGGGGATGAACAACAACTAACTCGAGGGACAAAAGTGATACAATAGTAAGAAGTCGGGGGTACAACTGATATTCTCAAAAAAGGGATGAGCTGATCTTACAATATCTCAAAGGGGCAGAACTGATAAAAAACATTTTTTACTAACTAAGGGAGGAGGTGTGGTTGGAACTCTGATCATTGGAGTGGAAATTCACTACTTCTACCCAATCTTTTAAGTGGATTCAACTGCTTGATACTTGATTTAGGGTCTTTTCTCACCATAATTGGATTACCTATCACTATCATCTAGTTTGCGAACGATTTACTTATATATTTTTGAAGTATGACTTAGTGTTCTAGCTAAGGGTACATTAAATCATTCAGATCTCTCACTCTCTTCTTGATTGAGAATAAATAAGAAGTCGATTTTCGTATGGTCTCAATCTATCATACCTAGAAATATATTCGGCTAAAACTACATCATATTATGTTAGGATCACTTTCTATTATTCTACTTGGGTTTCATTGTGACTCCCTCCTCTTTGAAAAACTTTATATTAGGGCTTTTTTGGTGGGAAATTCCACAAAAAGACTTCAATGCTAGAAAGCAAGTATGCTAAGTCATCCATCTCGCACCAACCTATTAAATTCTTAATTAGCACCATTGGCTATTAGCGAATAACAGAAAAAGACACTTCTAGTGAAAAAACATCATTAGTGAGAGGCAAGAACAATTGGCTCAAGGCTTTGAGAAATATACATGTCTGACTTTTAGGGCATGTTGGGTAACTAGTTTGGGTTGAGGTATCCTCCTGTGAATAGTAGATGTTTGGATGGTTGGGAGAGTTTGCTAAATAAGATGTGACGTGATATTAATTATGTGGTAATTATCTTTTTTTTAATGATTATAATACATTTTTACGTTATTTTTTATCAATGTTGGTTGAAAAATATTATAACAAAGAAATTGTATGGTTCATACAACTAATCCCAACCCAGAAATGCAGTGATAGAACATGGGATATGCTAGGTTAACCCAGGATAATCCGACAACCAAACATACCCGCAGTAATCTAATTCACATATCTAAAGTATGTACTAACAAACATTGACCCCATAAACAAAGTAGATATAATATAGCTGTGTTTCTATTACAAAAACTCTCTATCAACTTTGTAGCGATGGGAGAGTTCTATCCTCCTCTCCCCATAAACTTTGTTATAAAATTTTCCATCTTATATGACAAATAACAAATAATTTCCTCTACAAATTATGATATACATACACCAAATATGTTTTTATCACTTACAAATACTTCTTGCTCAAGTTGGGATGTGAAATCTTATTGAGTAGGAGATCTCCTACCAAATATATGATCTCTTGTGAAAAACTTATTTCCTAGGGGGTAGGGGATGATATTTTCTTCTTTTGTGAGCTTTTGGAATCTACGCCCATAATAATTTCTACACATTGATCTTATTTGTTGTGGAGACTATTTTTTTGCATGGATTCTTGTTAATTGAAAATTAATTCATATTAAGGATATAATTATCACTCTCTTCTTCTTACCGGTAACCAACTTAATGTAATCACTTTAGTAACACTTTAATATAGTCCACATCGGAAACTCACAAAGTACATGAGTGTGTTATAAGTGTGAGGATTGCTATCATGGCTTCAGATATCCTAATATGATGTTGATATACCATTGATACATCAATATCGCCAAAGGATCGATATCGATACTGATATGACGACATGGACACCTTTTTCAGCCCTTCCTTCACAAATCAATGTCGATATGGGCGATATTTCCGGTGATATATCATCGATATATCGTACTTGACATAGTTCTGGTATCGACATTTAAACCATTGATTGCTACTTGACAACCTGGGTTTAAGCATTTTGGGTGATTGTCAACTGACCTGACTACGCTCGTACCCAACAAGTTGTCAGAGCTAGTTTACTCGATAACGGTTCGTGGATCTAAGCTTGGGATATTACAAATGGTATCAGAGCGGACCTTCTAATAGTGAAAATGGCTATCCAAGAGGTGAAGTCACCCCTACAAAGAGATATGATGAAAATGCTACTTGCAGCGTGCATTTGCCGTTGTCAAAGGGAATAAGTGATGAGTCATATGTCATAATAAGGACGTTGCGAATGTGTGTGAGAGAGAGAGGTTGTAATACTCCAACATTGTCCCACATTGGAAACTCATAAAGTGTGACAACGTGCCATAAATGTGGATGATTGCTGCTTGACAATTTTGAGCTTAAGTATTTTGAGTGATCGTCAACAGGTCCAACTAAGCCAATACCCAACAAGTTATCAAGATCAGTTTTCCTCGCTAACGATCCATATAGACCTAAGATGTTACACTTAAGGTTTGATCATTTATAAGAATGTTAACATCTTAATCTTAATTATAATATCTTTCATTTAATCTTCGCGAACATATATATAGCGCACATAGGATAGTCCTTTGATTGACTTCAGAACACATAATTAATGAAGTGTAATCGAAATTACCTAATTCGTCTCTCATGGACGATAAAAAAGAGTGGAACATATATGCAAGGCAAAGTACAACACATGATAAGTTTTAATATCATGTGATCACCAATCCATTTTCGTCTAGTCCGGTTAGGATACCTGGCTTTCACCCAGGCGACCCGGGTTTCAAATCCCGGCAATGGAAGTTATTTCTTTGAATTTGTTATTTCGGTATGGATTAAGCACATCTATTTACCTATCTATAGTATCTATGACTTTATTATCCCCTAATCTTATCTAATAGCAAGGAAAGATAAATCTCAGTCATCTCTTATACACCTAATTTATTATTTATCATCTTAAAAGTCCCTATAAACAACCAGTAAGTCAACAATTCACTACTTAATGGTCTGCTGCTTAGATACCTCCTGCAAATATCAATACAACTTCTAGCACGCTTTCCTCTACATCTAGCAAGATTAGATTTTTTTTAAGATAAAAAACACGAATGCCAATTGATGTATTATTCGAAGATTGGAATAAAGCTTTTCATCTGATGATGTTGATTGGGATCACATGTGAGAACAGAAGAGCGTTCGCCATGAGCAGTGTTTCAAAGTTAGCCCCTTTTTTTATCTCCGAGAAGAAAGAGATCCCCAACAGCAAAAAGGGCAGGCAAAACCATCGAGCCAAGCAATGATCCTCTCGGGAACAGAGATTGATTGATTCCTCAAGTTGGTAAGTACAAATAGCTTCCTCCATGGCTTCCCCTTGCCCACACTTCGCAGGTGAAGGGAGGTGCCGATGGTGGGCTTCTTCTCGCGCCTCGCCGCGGCCCATAGACGCTCGCACAGTGCAGCTGTAAGCGACAAAGATATCGTCCTTTTCGCGTTAGATGTGTTTATGGAATATGCGCACGATCTTCTGTTGCAGAAAGATCGAATCTTGGTGTGGTTTGGGCAGTTAGGTCGATCTTCGCGAAGCAAAAGGAGAATCTTTTTTGGGGAGTCTACTGCGGTTTGCCATCTCTGATGCGACGTTCTTGGAGTTTAATCCGTATTTTTTGTTTTTTAGATTGATTAGTAGTGTCTCTTTTTTCTTCTTCTAATTTTCACGAGAAGGTGTTTCGAATTTTTAATGCGGTTCTTGAGATTTCTGTGCTCGTTTCTTGGCTTGTTGTCTACTTTTACGAGTTCTGCTTTTTTTTTTTTTTAAAAAAACATGTTTCTTCTCTGGCTGATTTATATGTAAAATGTCCTATTAAGTGTAAAATTCAATGGGAGGAAATAAGAGTTTTTAAAGTTTAAACTAAAACCTTGGCGCCCTCCAATAATTTAAAAGGAAATCCGGTTTATCAATTTGAACTAAGATCCTTGAGTCCAGGTTTTGATCCTTAAACTGAAAACTGGCATGCCATGTTTCTAGTAACTTGTGGATTTCAAGCAGAAAGATGAGAAGATTTCGTTGGAAGTTTAATCCCTTTCTGTCCATCATCTCATATCGAACTCTTTTTTTGTTGTAGAATAATTTCATTCGTTTAAACTTTCCTTGTGTGTTATGATTCAGGATGCACGTCGGGCTTCTGTGTCAAACGCAGAGGTGTCTATCTCCGGTGTATCTGGCGGGTCTGTTTCTGGGTTGAGTTAGCATTTAAATTTAGCCTGTGGAACATCCCTACAGAACCATTAAACCGTGACCAGCCTGTCAGATGTCCTCTACCAGAACCATCGATTCTCAATGTGAGTTTAGACAGTATTGTCAAGTTTATATCCTCCTTTATATCTGCAGCCCTACTTATAACTGTGGCTTTTCGTTGTTTGATACATGTTCAGATAATAACTATCTCATTAAATAGCCATTGCTTCTTCCATTTTTTCGAGGAAGGATGTGTAACGTCCCGGGCTTAGGTCCCCGGTCCGTTAAGGAACATTACTGGCCCTAACAACCTCTTGGGATTGGGCCCATGCGGACCCGATTAACATCCCCAAAATGCTTAAGCCGGGTTGCTCGGTAGTAAGCTCCTCGCTATTTATCCCACCCGGAACTTTTCGTGTTCCACGGTATGGGACTATCTTTTTGGGGGTGTTACAACCTCCCCCACTTATATTTGCAACGTCCTCGTTGCGACATGACCCATCACTTATTCTCGGTGATAGTGGCGGTTGCACGCTCCGGGTAGCCATTTCCTCCAACCTCTTTGTAGGGGCGGCTCCACCTCCTGGGTAGCCCTTTCCACTATCAGAGAGAATTTGGCTCTGATACCATTTGTAACGTCCCAGGCTTAGGTCCCTGGTCCGTTATCGAGGAAAACTAGCCTTGACAACTTGTTAGGTTCAAGCCCAAATGGACTCGTTGACAACTACCCAAAATGCTTAAGCCCAAGTTGTCAAGTAGTAATCCCCATCACTTATAAACCACACACCCACACTTCGTGAGTTTTAGGTATGGTACTATGTTTGGGGTTGGGGTGTTACAAAGAATGACCAGGTCATTCTTCATTAATCAAAATTGGAGGTAGTGCCTCGAGATAAGAGTTTAAAGTACAAGAGCACCTGCTATGATGAGCAAAACTAACTTGACAAGGGTAATCTCATTTATAAGTTTATCATGTGTTAATAAACATAGAAAGTAAGATACTCTAGGGTGGAACAACTTGGACCGAAGTTGACAAGGGAAAGCCGATAAAAATTCCCAGGTATAAGTGTTACGTATGTCAAATTGTAGTTTGAGTGATCCGCGGTTTAACCAGAACCACGTTTAAAATATCTCAGTGAAGAGAACATGATTTAATTTATACCTGGCTAAGTCAAGGGTTGAACACAAGGATATGAGTTAATTGAGTTATTTAAATATGGTTCAAATACCTAGGTTAAGTGATCAAAGGTATCTAGGTCA
This sequence comes from Ottelia alismoides, assembly GCA_037367405.1. Taxonomy (NCBI): domain Eukaryota; kingdom Viridiplantae; phylum Streptophyta; class Magnoliopsida; order Alismatales; family Hydrocharitaceae; genus Ottelia; species Ottelia alismoides. The sequence continues at coordinate 2,072 of JAZKJV010003170.1, read as the reverse complement.
ATTTATAGCATGTTCTTTTTGGGTTTTTATATGCAAGTCAGGTTTACATGAATGAATGATAATACAATGCAACACTATGAAGTACAATGCACACAGAACAATACAAACAATTACATATAAAGCTCCTGAATTCAATGCTAAACTAACTAAATTTGGTCTATTAGATTAATTATTCCAAGAGTGCGAATAATTATATTTTCTCCAAATTGATTGATCAAGTTAGTACTTAAGCATCTAAGTCATTGAGCAAGAATGTCACTCTTCCTATTTCATCAAAACTAAATTTAATTGGAATTCAATTATAACTTATTTAAACAGTAGGTATAATGACAAAATTAAATTGCCTAAGATAAACTATCCAGTTTTAGACTTATACAGAATTGAATGCAAATTAATTGACACATAAGAAGCAAGGACTTTGTTTTGTAAATAGATGATCACATTCTCTTTAAATTAAAGCACCCATGACATAATCATGTAGAGCATAAAAAGAGGACTCCACCAAAATCAATATTATTAATTTTGGATAATGTATGCGAAAGTTATCAAGCAATGAACACATGGGCTAAATTGTAAGTAAAGTATAACTAATACATGAATTTGTAGAGATAGTTCCTATTATTATTATATGTTTATGTACCTTGTTTCTATTTCTCTTTTCTATTTAGACGTCCATGTAATTTACCCTTAAGGCCTCTCCCTATATAAGAGAGCCTAGGGTTTTCTTATGATCATAACGAAGACTCCTCTCTTCTAACATGGTATCAGAGCCGCCTTAGGGCTCTTTCCCTTCCCCACCGCCGCCCCTTCTCCCTTCGCTCTCTCTCGTCTCGCCGCCGCCCCATCTTGCGGCTCCCGGCGCTCCTCCGCAACCCCTCCCGCGGCTCCAGCCGCACAGCAGCCCACCGCCGCACCTCTCCAGCGGCTCACAGCCGCACAACGGCTGCCTCCTGCGCCTCCAGGGCCTCCAGCGGCCACAGCAGCCGCCTCCTGCGCCTGCCAGCGGCGCCCTAGCTCCAGCGGCAACCCCCCCTCTGCCGCCCACAGCCACCGGAGCCCTAGCGCACCCTCCCCGCCGCCTACTGCCGCCCCAACGGCACCCGTACCCCCAGCGGCACCCCCCACTGCCGCTGTAAGGTTCCAGTGGTCTCCAGCACTCCATAGGCGTTGTTCTCGAGACGATTCAAGGGCTGTAAGCTTCCTTGGCGGCGTGCCCTAGACCCCTCTTCCTCCGGTTTATGGATTTGAGTGTGTGAAAGTCTACACACGTACTCAAATCTGATGCAGTTGGTGTAGACATTCATCACATTGTCTATTCTCCCTTCGTCTTCTTCCTGCGGCAATATGTCAGAATCGAAAGTCGATTTGCCCTCCACCGGCGCATTCAAAGGTCCCGCGCCGATAGTAAAGATGGACGGGTCTAACTATGAGTTATGGGCCATGCAGTTTATGAGCCTCATGAAATCAAATGGTAAGAAAACACATTCTTACCGAGGATGAGCCTGCGGAGAAGACAGGGATCTATGCCTCATGGGAGGCCGATGATGCTTACCAAAAGTATGGTTGTCTGGCACGTTGACCATGGAGATAGCAAATGATGTTCTCCATCAGCCCACTGCTAAGGCGATGTGGGACATTCTTGCTGCTACATATTCGCAGGTGCGAAATGAGACAAAGATGGTTGCAGCTTCAGCATGACATCTTACCATGAAGCAGGCCGGCAGACCTCTCCACTCTCTATACACATCCCTAAGAGGGATGTTCGAGAAGCTCTACAGTACTATTCCTCTGACTGCTACTCCAGAGCAGCAGAAGACGTTCCGGAACTGCCACCATGGTGGGTGTTCTACTTGCTGCCCTCGACCCTGAGTATGATGCTGCACGGTCACAGATCTTAGCAGATGCAGTCATTCCTCCAGTGGAGGATGTATACAGGAGGCTCAGTCGTATCCCAATTTCTTCCAGCGCTTCTACTCCACCTCCATCTGCGATGGCAGCTTCACGTGGGAGAGGTGGACCACCTTCCTTGGCGTGGCTCGATGGGGACGTGGCCGTGGCTCTCAGGGGAAGAA
>JAZKJV010003169.1:0-373320 GCA_037367405.1 Ottelia alismoides | reverse complement strand
TCACCTCCCGTCACCTTTCCCAATTCGAGCCTCCGCCGGACCCTTCGATTTCGCCGTGCTTCTCGCCGCCACGAGATCTCCGCCCGCCGCCATATCTCCTCGAATCCATCAATCACCACTGCCTTCCCTCGACGTATCTTCGTCTCCCAATCACGATCAAATCTCCGGTCGTCCCCGATCATTCCCTCGATTCAGATCTCCAATCCCGATCTCGTCAATCGCCGCGAATCCCCTCTTACCATCTCCGGCAGGACCCAACTCCTATTTAAACGCAGCGCCACCCCACGTCTTCCTTCATCCGCCGATAGCTTGCATTACAGGGAATTCCGATGGTGACAGCACCGGTGTTTAATTTTCCCAGCGAGGTCCGAGGCCTTCCAACCTCGTTGCAGGTCCACGACAATCCCCCCTTCGCCGTTGTTGCACTGCTCTGCTTCGATGTTGAGCCGCTACGACAGCAACTCCATCAACAACACCACCGTTTTCACCAACACCAGCGTCAACTGCTTCATCAACTTCATCGCTCTCTATGATAGCCCTAGCCGGACAACGATCTCCTCCGCCATATGGTCACCCTCGTGGCCGGACATCACCTCAAACGTGGAGCAAACTACCGTGGAGCCTACCTGCGACACCACGCAGGGACCCCCCTCGTCCGGGTTCATCTTCGCCGCCGGAGCCAACAAGCCACCAAAGCAATCGCCGGCCAAGCTTCCTTCACTATCCAATGCCTGCGGTCGCATCAACAACCACCGCCACCAGAAAAGAACCGGCCACCCTCCACCGCTCCTCGCCGACCGGGCTTCAGACCCGAGACCCCTGCCACGTGCCACGCATGTGGGGCGGGGGGACGACGCCAACCGACGTCAACCCCAGGGGTCACGTGCCGCACACGTGACCTGCTGGGTAACTTTGCAAGACACCCCTGAGGCTCCTCGTATTTGCACTAAAGTCTAGATCCAGAGGGTCACGTGCTCCGCACGTGACCCTCTAGCACAGAAAATCCCCCCATCTCTCTGGTAATTACACGTAGGCTCCTTTTGCATTTTCATGATTATTTTAATTATTGCAGTTATACCCCTGTATTCTTCTCCTATTCTGGACCATTACATTACATTATTTAATTATCCAAAAATAGCATTTTGTTCGTCAATTAATTCTCTACGTTTTGACATATTGTGAATATTTTTGTGATCAATGATTAATTAATAATTAATTGCTCTGTGGAAAACTGCATACTTTGCCCAGTTTATGCTTTAATTTTCATAATTGATTAACCGTTGCTCTAAAAGTTCCCAAAAATCATTGATTGTAGAATTAATCGTGTTTAACATTGTTTCCAAAAAGAATTGCATTCCCATTTATAGTTTGACCTGTAAAAATCATTTTGCATATTTCAATATTTGATTTTTAATAAGCAATGAATCTTGTATTTTCGAGGTTTAGGATTTTTTGAGATCCATTACCTAGTGATAGATCTTAGATAATTTTATCCCCTGAAAATAATTAGGTTTAATATTTATTACAATTAAATATTGAAATTCATTTTATTTGCATTTAAAAATTCATAAATAAATTCATCTTGCATCCAAAAAAATCAAAAAAATTACAGTGCATTCGTTTCATCATATTTTGTATCGTGGCCAAGTTTTCATATTTTCCGGATATCGTTTGAATGACAATTACATTTTTAGTCCCTAAAATAGGCCAAAATTACACTTTGCATCTTTAATCGCATTAAAAAATTAAAAAAAAAGACCGCCTCGAAAACCGCACACGAATTTTGATAGAAATAATTCTAGGTTGTTCCTTTGCCTCCTTGTGTTCGACCTTGGGACTTGTCCAAGTAAAATAAACACAAAATCACACGATTAAAAATTGAATAAATAATTGTGGTTATTTTTTAGACCGATTCCGATTGCCGCCTACAACGAAATGATAAATTATTTTTACAAACGATCAAATACACATCTTTAACAAGCGCAACATCAGACTCGTCAATGGTCAATAATAAATATCAAATAGTATCGATAAACATTTCGAGCTGCTGTACTAAATGGACCACATACATCGGTATGTATTAGGATAAATTCATCCTCCCATCGTGTATCCGTATTTTGAAAGGGTGCTCTAGTCATTTTACTTCGAATGCAATGTTCACAAGGAGGTAAACTTTGAAACTTTAGAAAATATAATGGTACATACCAGTCTATTGATCCTATCAAAAGATAAATAACCAAGCCTTTATTGTCAAATCTTAGTTAAACGATCTCCATCTTCTCCAGATCTTTTAGGATTTTTATTAGTGATAGTAACAATAATGACACACTCATCAATTCAAAATTCAAATAGTCCACCATGAGTTAGAAAATCATCCGCAATATGTTTACCATAAGGACTTATAATAAGTTTTCATAGAAATGAACGAATATCCATTGCAAACTAACTTAGATACATATAATAAGTTCCTTCTAACATACTGAACATAGACAAATTCTCTAAGTACTAAGACTCTTCCACTATATAATGATAGTTTGTACGCCCCGATAGTGACTGTTAAAATAATTACATCTCATCTCATCTGGATGACTATCTCTCGTTCCTAAACCTTTCTGATTTCCTAAAATAGATGCAAAAAATTACATACATGAACATAAGCACTGGAATCTATGGCAACTACCTTCTCATCCTATGAGAAAATTACTTTCAATGATGAAAGTAGATTTTAAACCTGCTGGGGCCATATTTTTTCAGCGTTTTTTGTAACCTAGACAATTACACTTTTAGTTCCCCGAATACTTGCAGTGATGACTAGGGATGTTAATCAAACTGAGCATGTTCATATTCGATTAGAGTTCGTTTGATAATCATTTGAAAAATGTTCGTCCGTTTCTAAACAAACTGAACATGAACTTCAAATTTTAGTATGATAGCTTAACAAACCGAACGTGAGCATAACATATGTTTGTTCGATAAAAATTTGAGTTCGATATATGTATATGTGTGTGTAACTTCGTATTTATAAACATGATAGATTTCAAGGTTAAAGAAATTATAGTATTTATTGGACTTTGTACCACTTTAATTTAAATTCCTGAAAGGACTAGCGGCGCAGCTTGTTGCACGCTTGTCTCCTATTTCGATGTAATCAATCTTGAATTCCAATATAGGACATTTACTATTTGAATAATTTCTTAATTTACTGCTTATCGAATCTTATTATCAAACTCAAGTTTTGAACTTGTTCGTATCACCAAGTTTTAGTTAAGTTGAATCGTTAACGGACTATTATCAAATCGATCTCGAACGTTCATTTTCTAAACGAACTAGAGCTCGAACATGTCCCATCGAACGTATATTAAACCGAACTTGAACTCAAACTTTCAAACTTCCTTATCGAACCGAACTCGAACATAGGTTCGATCACTATAATTTAGTTCGATTAGCAACCCTAGTGATGACAAATAAGGACGTTCTTGGATGCCATGAGTGTGGAGGCCTAAGTGAACGAACCAACAGCTTGACTCTTCTTCTTCTTTTTCTGGGATGGACCCTTTTGAGACATATACTTCCAACCATGCTTTTCAATCACATGTGCAACCATTGCACCACATGTAGGACTCTCCTTCTTCATGATGTTCTCAACGGACTTCAATGAAGATGTGAGCTCAACATTCGTCAATCTTAGTTTATTCATGTAGTATGATATCATAAATGTTGAAAGATTTGGGTAAAGACAACATGATGAAGCCGAACTTTATATCTACATCCATTTTGTGTTCCAATGATATTTAATTCAGAGAGATAACCAAACAATTTGATTACATCTTTTCTAATTGAGGTCCCTTCCTACATCTTGCATTGAATTAGATATTTTAGCAGGTTGTAACACTATGTGTTGTTCACATCATCGAACATCTCTCTCAGATACAACATTATACCACGAGCATTCTCCATGTCCAAATGTTGCTTCTGAAGAACATTGGATAGAGAACCTAGAACATGACATCGAGCCTGTGAGTGGTCTTCATCAAAATTTTCATTAAATTTTAATTCTTTCACTAACTCAGGGTTCACATGCTTGTTCTTGATCATCACGTAATCAATGCTTTCCACATAGAGAATAAGGTCCAAATTTCAGAGCCAGTCAGAATAGTTTGGCATGGTCAACTGTTTGACCCCAGAAGCTTGCTGAGTGGGTCCATGGATTTCATATCTCAGATAAAAAATACACTCATTAGAGCATATCTAAATATTTACATTATATTTTATTTCTTCGATTAAGAAATTTTAAATCAAAGTTATCTTATTTTTTAATACTCCAAAAGTTCATTCTGTCTTCAAACATTCAAAGCAAGAGATATACTTATCACTATATCTCTAATAAGATCTGTGATATCCCTTCCACCTTTTTTATACCCCGATAGTATGAAAAATGTAACTTAGGTGAAGGAGGCGAGGACTCATTCTGCCATGCAAGTCTAATTTGCATATCCCAAATAGGTCTTTGACACTCGGACCTACCACTCCTGAGGTGAAGTTGACTTGTTGCCAATTAGGAAAAGAACTTGCTACACACAATCCAATATTGCCTCAATTATGATAAGGGACAATATTTGAGTAACCGCAAATATGCCATGTCTCTTTCGAGAAGCAAATAGCCCGATTCATGTGTGCTTGTACATTGGAGTTGTGACTTCGTATAGGCATCTCTATCATACAATCCATGAAGACGGAACCTTTGCCCTGATATGAGACCATGGGTGTCATATTATGATCCTCCATATCATGTTCAAATTTTGATTAATCATTTTGAATCAAATTCTCATGAGTAATCCATCCAAGGGAATTCTAATCTTATTAATAATAGATTGTATATTATAACTGGATTAAACTAATTTAATCACATTAAGATAATCATCAATCCAATGTAACCAACAAACAAATCATTACTTGATATTACTCCCTTACTCCCTTATTCCCTTATTCCCTTATTCCACCTCCTTTTATGGACTTTACGAAGAGAGGACTTATTCCATCGTATTTCTTCCAAAGTTTGTAAAGAACATTGTGCGGTGCGGGTTCATGGTGCTATATATGCTACTTTACAGGGGTTCTGGGTGGCATCGATTCTACAAGATAGACTTGGTGAAGCCACGTAAGATGTTTTTGTGTGTTTGTCGGATCTGTTGGGTGGGATAATATGAGGGCATGGAGGTGGGGATGCACAACTGTGCTCATCGTTTGAAATTAATGCATCCCAGTATGTTGCCACATTAAAGAGGGTAAAGAGTGGGAAATGTACATCTTATGAAGTTGAAAGTAATTTAGGTGCATATCTAGCATAGTTTTTTTGGGTATGTGCCTACAAATTAGCAATGCAAATTTCAACATATTTGAAGATTGCAATGACATAGGTAGGGATGGACGTTGGGTTGAAACAGGCTGGTCTGACCCAGCCCACGAGCCTAACCCATGCGTTGGACCTGAAACCCATCCCAGTAGCTTGAGCCAAAAATACCTCGTGGAGAAGCTTTAAATATACCACGAGAAGTTGGAGGAAATCGATCGCTTGCTTCGTGAGAAGGACCGACTTTTTGTACACTTAACCAATGAATCAACATCGACATATGACGTTGTCGATGTACCACTGTGTGATAAGCATGTCGTGATGTAGAATTCTCGCTCCATCTTGTACAATCACCTTGATTATATGTACAAACTTATGGAGTCTTAAGTTTTAATAAAAAGGGATGAATTTTTCAATAAGCATGTTAATTGTGTTTCCATCAGAGAATGATTGTTGATGCCAATACGGTTAATACACTAGACTTATCTCAATTATTTGTCGATCAATATATTTCACTAACCTTGTTCTTTATCCCTCATATGCCAACCAAACAGAGAATAGCACATAACTACTCTTATTCTTCTGTATTCCTATCCTTCTAGCTGAACAAATGCAATAGCTTATTCTACCTTATCCCTCACCATTATTCCTCCTTAATCCCCTACTGAACGGACCCTTAGGATACACACGGCTGATCCGATCTTCATCTCACACACACACATATATGTATCAAATCAACAAAGCGAAATATATACCATCGCAATTGTGGGCATTAATGAAAATAGCAAACAACGTGCCACCGATCCATAAACATATTATATTGTACCCATGGACACAAGCCTCGCAACCGTGCATATAAACCATCTGTCACGACGGTCTAGAACCGATCCTATGCTGTAGTGCAGTAGGTGATGTACTCGTGGGAGCCGTCCGATGGGGATCGGACGACCTTCATAGGAGGTCGGGGATGGTCGGATCCCTATAAGGGCTGTCGGATCCTCATCGGACGACTCCTGTGAGTACAACACCTGCTGCACTACAACAAACGATCCACTCAGCATCTATAACGCCTCATTAGTTATGTAGTATTGTATAATACCACGCGGACACTAGCCTCGCAACCATGCATATAAACCATCGATCCATGCTCTGCCTTTCGATGGATAAGACAAATCCTTCCATAATATTTCTTCCATGCAATTCAAGAAATGCTCCCAAGCTAGTTGTCTAGATGCGAATGCCTTTCACTAATCGTTTACTCGCATTTCTAATCATATATTGTTCGTGCATGGTGGTAGGAGGTGCAACAAAATCACAAATTTGATGGATATATATATATATATATGTGTGTGTGTGTGTGTGGAAAAAATGGGGCTGCCCTATAGGAGCAGCCAACATGGCTGCCCCCACCTCATTTTTCATAATTTTTTTTATTTTTTGGAAAAATATCACCATGTATATTCATCCCTATATCCCTTCTATATGTCATTCGAATTTCGTCAGAAACAGAGACTCCTACGGCCTCCATCCAGATGTCATTTTTTTAACGGTCGCATGATTTTTTAAATCGACCATGTCTGGATGGAGGCTGTAGAAGTCTTTGTTTCTGACGAAATTCGAATGGCATATAGGAGGGATATAGGGATGAATATACATAGCGATATTTTTCAAAAAAATAAAAAAAATTGCCAAAAAATGGAGCGAGGCAGCCAACCTATGGGCAGCCCCATCAACCCCTATATATAATGAATAGGCAATTATTTGTATTCGAAGATGCAAAAGAATTGTGAAATCCAAAATAGCTCAATATCACGGAATTGCATTGTTGGGATATGGATGGAAAATACATAAAGTGAGATAAGAGATATTTGAACTTTTTTAGAAATAATTAGTATAATATTTGCAATTAATTAAATAGGTATCAAGTTTGAATATTTTAAAAAATAGTTATCAATCGGCACCTGAGGCGCTCATTTTGATTTCTCCCCTTTCAAATCATTTATGTTTATATCCCCTTGTTATTGAAGTCCAAAACACCTAACATGGTAACATTCCTTTTGTTTCTCCAAAGGAGGGGTATGAACGCAAATGACCCGAAAGGGTGCAAGCGTTGCACCCTTTCGGGTCATTTGCATTCATACCCCTCCTCTGGAGAAATAAAATAATTGTTAGGTGATTTTCATTTCCACCAATTTGAGGAAGCAATATGTGGAATATGAACGTAAATGATCCAAAAGAGTGCAAGTCCAAATCGACACTCTGAGGCGTCGATTTGGACATGCACCATTTTGGGTCATTTACTCTCATATCCCTCATTTGGAGAAATAAAAGGGAATGTTGGAGGCTTTGAACTTATTATCATTCTCTACCAATTTGAGGAAGCAAAGGGGGGATATGCACATAAATAACCCAGAAGGGGGATATGCACATAAATAACCCAAAAGGGATAAAATCCAAATCAACATCTAAGGTTGCAAAAATGGTATGCGGTATTCAGTCAATAGGATCGATTACTGATTAAATGGTAAGCAAGATTTTAAACAAAAATTAAATAAGTTGTGCAGTTTTGCATTTTAATTATTAAAAAATATTACACATATATAATTAATAAAAAAGTACAAATAAATATGAAAAATATAACACAGATTCACAATATAGATCAAATATTGTCAAATCCAATGAATGTTTCTTCCAAATATCAAAATAAATAACATAAACAACTGGAATTCATAGCGAAATATCAAAATAGACAACATAAACAATTATAATTCGTAACACCAATCCAAAAAGTCATGGATAATGATGATCCTTTAAAGAAAGTAGATCTATGTTCTTAAAAGTCCATTTAATGTTGTTTAAAAGATCGCAAAGATCGCTTAAGGCTGTTTAAACGAGCATTTAAGATAGTTTATGTGACCCACCTGTTTATGGATTCGTTTTGAATTAAACGATGCGGTCGAGCACCGCATACGTTTAAATGGTTGTTTATTTTTGCATCCTGACGGCATCTGAGGTGTCGATTTGGGGTCCGTAGGTGTAACTCTCCAAATCAACACCTCGCATGCCAATTGATAACTATTTTTAAATATCTAAATTTGACTTCTATTTAATTAATTGCAAATATTTTAATAATTATTTTAAAAAAGTTGAGACATTTAGTGTAACAGAACGAGTCGCGCTGAATGGCAGAAGCTTGTAAGAATAGATCGCACAATTGAACTATTACCGAAAACATGCATGTCAATCTATGAACAGAGACAATATCATATTCAAATAAAGTCTATACAAAATAAGAGTTCCATTATTACAATTCAAACTAGGATATTTTTGTAAAAACTTTTTTAAGAATTAAAATTGCATCTAAATAGTTCATGTGGGCATACATATATCCTCTAAAACTCCACGAGTTGAATCACACCACGTCAGGAATTTCGAGGAGTCCATAACACGATCCTGAATATACAATCAACCATGTTCTTCACATGAACTATTGCCTAGTATGCATCGGGGTCCATGCAAAATTTTAACAGTCTTTTAATCCGTTATAATGCATGTACTTGAGTTTTTATGGATAAACATCATTGCATGCCTAATTGTTCTCATGCATGTCTAAGTTCGGTTCCTAACATGTATAATTTGGATTCTTTCATAACCATGGGTATACATATGTAAATTGCATCAGGAAAATATGACATACATCTCTTCCATCTCATGGGACATATTTCATACGATTCATATCAAGTATATGTTTCTTTTATCATATAAATAACTTTACATTTTAGCCCCCATGACTTTTATGGTTATTTTTTTAAATCAATTCTTGTACAACATGTGATTGTCTATTCTTTGTTAAATCATATCTTGTATTACTTATAATGATTTACTTTTATAAATCATTTTCTTACACAACTTTCATGTACGTATCTTGTTATACGTTTTCAACTGCTGACACTTTCGATCCATGACATGACATGACAGTATAGCTACAACTGTAGAGGACTTGGCTTTTACCTCTGGGGTTCTTTACAACCATACGCCCCTTGCGGCGTTGCCCCTTAGGCTAACACGACCCCTTGCGATCGTCCATGTGACTCTTTATGAGTCTGTATCCTACATTTCTTTATCCTATAGTTTTAAGGCATATTACTCAATACTTCCTTTATCGTATTCAATTATATAATCATCATTACATATTTGTATAATAGAAGAGACATTTACATTGTAAGGTGCCATGTGCTACAACATTTGTTATCTACTGTATCGTATATAATACTTAATAAAGTACCCGTCTGGCTTACATCAACACTGTTTCAACGTGAGCTACATTACATGATACACTACATTGTATTCATAGAAAGATCGAGTCTCAATAATAATATGTATTCTCTTAAGACACTTTACAGTAATTATATATTAGTATTGCATTGGATGTAAGAAAATATAGAACATTGTATTTCTAAATAAGCCAATTCATCTCATGTCTTGGATAATCGACAAATGTTAATATCATCTTTAATGCTATATAAAGTTAATCTCTTTATGTATCCTCCTTGAGAGATCCCTACATTCTGGAATTTTTCCCAATATTTTCCTTTTTTGGTTGGCCGAATCTTATCTATTTACATCCTAAAATGTTCCTACTTGCTATTCCACTCAAAATTGGAAAGAGTGACATTTTCTGCCATGATCGTCGTTAAGAAAATATCTATCTCTATTGCAAAATATATCAATCCAGAGGTTTGATAATGTATAATTATAATAATACTGCAAGGATGAATCCAATAAAAAGATTACAATAAGTAGAGGTCATTCTTCACCATGTCTGAAAAAAATATAGCCCTAAGGGCCCGTTCGGCAAGAGCCCCCTTAACCCATCCCTTCTCTCTCTATGTGGGTCCCACTTTATTTTTTTTAAAAAAAATTTAAATAAATCAGTTCTCCATCATCAATTTCATCAACAATAATATATTATACCATCATATCATATAAAAATGATAAACTACTCTATTTCTACTCACTTTTTCAAACTTCAATATAATCACAACACAATAACTACTCACTTTTTCAAACTTCAATACAATCATATCACAACAAATCCACTTCTAATCCACCCCCAGTTTAACCCTCTATCCAAACACCAAAACACAAAAACGGGTTACCCTCTACCAGTTTAACCTGCCCTAACCCGCGTACCAAACATGCCCTAAGGGATGAGTATTGTAAGGAAGATATCTCCACAGAGCTATCTTCAATGTAAATGACACATGTTCTGAGACGTGTGAATCAAATCAAATCATACATTACGTATACTCATACATATTTAAAGATCAATGTTTCGAAAATGATCGTATAGTCTTTATGTCGACACATACACTTATAAATCATAATTTGGATTTGTTCTCTGTGTTCATACATAAACATAAACCGACACATATATTAAGAGATCTATTTTGATTGTGATCATTGTTCATACGAAATCCTAGATCGATACATACATTAAGAGATGTATTTCAAATGTGATCAATATCTATACGAAATCCTAAACAGATACATACCTCAAATCCGACTCAAGCACTTCGAAGCTGCGGATGCTCGATCATGGTTTCGACTACGCCGTCGATCTCCTTGCTCCCTTGACCCTTCGTCGTCGTCTCCTACGATGAAAAAAGATGTCCGGTAAGATCTCTCTCCCTCTTTCTAACTCTCTTTCTCTCTCTCATTTACAAATCAAAAGTGATGTTGGAGAAGGTGGGGTATTGGGATTTTAAGGTTGTCAAATGAAGAAGATTTATTGACTATTAAAACCAATCAAATTTCCAATGAATAGGGCAATAATGATAATACATTGTAATTTGTTTCAAAAAAACAAACCGTTACATTTAGTCATTATTCTTACCGTTGATTTGGTAAATAGTGAATATGTAATAATTTGTGGACATGAATATAATAGATAATGTAAAAAAGATATGATCGCTTATTTTATGATATATTTATCCTGGATAATTACCCGAAAATAAAAGATAAAAGGGATTTTTACCCGGCAGACCCTATAATCTTTTCCAATTACCTCTACGACCTTTGAAATATCGTAATTCCTCCCCCGACCCTATAAAATTGCTAATCCTTACCCTACAGACCCTGCGGTTAAGCCACGTTAATTTACCCGTTAAAGTTAACCATATTCTGTTATGTTCCTTTATACTATACCTATTTTGTTTATTAAATTTACACTGAGTGTCGCCCCACCTGGGCCACCTCCCCCCGCAAGAACGTCTGTAGGATTTTCTTTCCTATTCTTTTTTTTATTTTGGCTAATCCTAGCCGTTCGATGCTAAATTGGTTTGGTTAACTCAAGACTAACCCAAGTATTTGACTCAAATATGGTTAAAATTGACGGCAGAGTTTGTTGGGTAAGAGAGCAAGTTTATGAGTTGGGGTAGGAATTACGATGTTTCAAAGGTCGTAGAGGTAATTGGAAAAGATTATAGAATCTGCAGCGTAAAAATCCCAAGATAAAATCAATGTTACACTGTAAAATGTGCACGAGGATGGGCAGAAGTATTTATCGAGGAGGATATGCCACATGCACTGCTGCACACATTACATACATATCGAGACGTCATCTATTTTAATTTCCATCACCAGGGAAATGGGGAAGAGCAGCTCCCTCCTCTCCCTCGCCTTCCTCCTCTTCCTCCCCTTCCCTTCTCTCTCCCAAAACCCTAACGATAGAGCCGCCTCCGCCCACACCGCCCTCCTCAACGGCAGCCTCCCACCGGGCCTCCTCCCCGCCGGCGTCCTCTCCTACGCCCTCAACCGTACATCCGGCGACTTCTCCGTCGACTTCGGCGCCGAGTGCCGCGTCTTGCTGCCGCCTGGAGGCTACGTCGCTGCCTATTCCCGCCGCGTCACGGGGAGGCTTCTCGCTGGCCGCGTTGCCGAGCTCGAGGGGGTCCGCGTGCGGCCTTCTTCCGGTGGTGGTCCATCACCGGGATTAGGTCGAGCGGCGAAGACCTGGTGTTCGAAGTCGGCGTGACGTCGGCCAAGTACCCCAGGAGGAACTTCGAACAGAGCCTCCCATGCGAGGGGACGCGGAGTGTCGCTGCGGCGTGAGGTATTTGGTAATTTTGAGGAGGATTTTTTTTGAGGATTCTATTTAGTTGTTATTTCTTGTTACAAAATTTCTGGAAGGGAGATTTTTAGGGCAAAAAAAATACTGAAAGAAAGTTTGTGTACAACCCTTCTCGTTCGGATCTGGTGCTGTAGGCGAGAGTACAGGAAGGGCCTGTTTGGTTGCAGGGTTGGGCAGGGTTGGTTGGACAGGGTTGGTTGGGTGAATAGTAATCTGTGAGGAGGAAGTACCCTTTGAATAGTAATCAGGGTTGGGCCAACCCTGCCCAACCCTGCAACTCAGCCCTCAATTCCCATCCAACTGATCTCATCCATAACTCCCCTCATATATGGTTCTAGCAATTCATTTTTATAAGGGAATTTTACACCCATAACCCTGAATAATTCTGCAATAACATTCATAACCTTGCATAATCACGAATTACATGTGAAACCTCGGATAGTTACTCCGTTTCACACGCATAACCCTCCGTTAGTTTAATATGTTAACTCAACCATATGAGTGGGTTTATCTAACCAACTTATGATCTAACAGCTAAGATTAGCTAAAATAAAAAAATAGAAGGGAAAAAATAAATGCCGGTGGGCTGGTGGGCTTCGACAGACACATGGATTCGAGGAGGAGCGACGACGGTGGAAGGGTCGTTGCAGGTCGGTGGGGGAGGGCTTGGAAGCTTGGTGGGAAGTGAGTGGGGGCTTTGAGCTTCGGACAGCGGAGGAGGTCGTTGACCAGCTGCAAGGCAGGAGGAGAATCTCTGCGGGGTGGGGAGCGAGGAAGGGTCGGCGCGGGAGGGGGGTTCTTCGACGGGGCTTGGAGCAGGGAGGGGAAGGTTCGGCGGCGGGGGCTGCTTTCGACAGGAGGGCTTCTAGCAGGCGGCGGGGGCCAGTCATCAGGCGGGGTGTTCGAGAGAGGGTACGAGCGGCAGCGGCAAGGGGGGCTTCGTGACAGGGGACGAGCGGGAGGGGGGTTCGAGAGCGGGGGTGAGGGCGGGGGGGGGGGTTCGAGGCAGGGGCTTCGAGACCGGGGACGAGCTGGCGAGGGGCTTGGAGACCAGGGACGGGGGGGGGGGGTGGCTTCGAGACCAGGGATGGCGGAAGAGGGAAGGGGGTCCGAGATAGGGGACAAGCGGCAGGGGGGGAGGGGCGTCTTCGAGATCGGGTTTGGCGGGAGGGGGGCTTGGAGACCAGGGCTGGCGGGAGGGGGAGGGGGGGGGGGTTTCGAGACCGGGTCTGGCGGGAGGGGGGGGTCCGAGACAGGGGACGAGGGGAGGGGGGGGGGGCGAGGGGCTTTGAACGAGGGATGGGGAAGGCTCGACGGTGGGCCGGGGGAGAGGGGCAAGGGAGGATCGACAATGGCGAGAGAGGGAGAGGGGGGGGGCATCAGCACCACGAGCTGCTTCGAGCACGGACCGAGGGGGGGGGCATCGGCGCCGCGAGCTGCTTCGAGCACGGGTAGAGCGTCGCGAGCTGCTTCGAGCACGGGGAGGGGGTGGGGGGTATCGGCGCCACGAGCTGCTTCGAGAGAGGCATGCATGAAGAGGATGGCATGCTATGTAAATAAGGAAGGGTTTCAGGGGCAGTTTTGTCTTTTCAAACAGAAACCGTCAAATATAACGAGTATCTCAAACGGAATTTAACACGGGGTTATGGTATGTAAGAGTTAAGCATTACTCGGGGTTCACATGTAATTTGCCATTATGCAGGGTTATGAATGTTATTACAGAATTACTCAGGGTTATGGATGTAAAAATCCCTTTTTATAACCCATAAGAAGGTTATCCAAAGAGGTGCCCGTTTGAGGTTAACATCAATGTGAACCGTCACTTAACTACAATCATACAGGGGCAGCTTTTATCAGTCTTCTAAAAGCCACAAGGAAACTTTTAGTACCATGCTAAAAGCTTCTCCTATCCTTTCACAAATTATAGCACTATACGAAAAGTTTCTCCCTCCATATCATAAATTTGTAATATCACGCTAAAATCATCTCCCATCTTAACATAAATTATAATATACTATTAAAAGCTTCTCCTGTCTCGCCATAGATTTATACCACCGTGACCAGAACTTTTCCCGCATTGTCATAAAGTTATAGCACAAAGCAAAAAGCTTATTTTGCTTTGTCACAAATTTATATAACCTATTAAAAGCTTATCTGACACTGCTATAAAATTACAACACCCTGCAAAAAAACTTTTCCCATCCTGCCATAAACTTATAGGGCTCGTTTGGTAACCGAGTTATCCTGGGGTAACCTGGTTTACCCTCCTCTTTTGATGGGATGGGAATTCTATCACAAATCATAGTGACATCACATCACATTCTTTATTCCAACCATCTCCAATCCTCATAACCATCCCAAACAGCTACTATTCCAATCAGGTTACCCCAACCCACTCCAACCCTACAGCCAAACGAGCTTAGAATCTTGCTGAAAGTTCCCAATACCTGTTGCATCTCGTATCACAAATAGGGTGGAGCATGGTGTTGGACATGCGAGCCCACGACGTGCTATTATGCAATAAATGTTATTGTGGATATCATTCCTTGATCTGAAATGAAGAATAACTAATTTACATAATAGCTCCTTTAGTACAATTAGGGTTATGTACCATGGCCATCTTAATGATCATACAACTATTAATTCAATTATTGAATCATAGAGGCTGGTGCTTGGATGAATATCTAAAGAGTTAGATTGAGGACTCATCAAGTACCGTCAAATGATTGTTAAGAGATGATCATTTCTCACTTGGCTGATATCTGACCGACTTCTTGATGCAGGTCCTCTGCATGAGAATGGAGATTCAGAGGTGTCAGATTAGTTAGGTCAAAAGAATTGACTTAACAAGATCGAGATAATCAAAAACCTATGTCGTATGCAGTCACGATATATGCATGCATCCCTAGACCAGAGACAGATGTGTTACTATATGTCTGAGTGTGTACATTTGACAGACCAATAGGTTGATGACCTAATTAAGGTCTATACACCGGCGCGCTTGTGTGCATGAAAGGGCATATGAGTAATACGATCTCTCAAAAGGATCATACAGGTTCATTGCTGAACCGGAAGATATGAGCTCACTCATGAGATATTGGAAGAATCATATTCCATACACTGTCATCTCGCTTTGGAAGCTTGACTGAATTTATAGGTTTGATATATACTTTTGGAAAGTATATGATAAACACCTAGGTATGATATATGCTTTTGGGGATATATATCAAAGGAGTAGCTGTCTCCCTTTTTAGGGGATATGGTCAATCTTCTAATTATCTTCAAGACTAGTGAAAGTGATTTAATTTTGAATTTATTTATATTGATTTATCAATATATATTAATTTAAATTAAAATCAATTGTTGTTGTGTTTTTTTACAGCAACATCATGGTTATTGAAAGAAACACAAATCAATATCATCCATTGATTGTGTGTTGTCCGTGGATTGAGATCCATGGACTCCCAAAACCCTATATAAGAAGATGCACCCATTGCTCTTCGGACACACGTTTACGACAACAACATATGCTCTCTCTCTACATGCCAAATGTTCTCTCCCTCTCTCTCTTATGGTCATCCACCATGGAGCCATAGAGAGAGTCGTCTTCGCTGCAGCATCGTCGTTATGCTGCCGGAGTATTTGCTCGTGGATCTCTGTCTCCTTCGGTGTGTGTCGCTCGTGAAGAAGACGTTGGATCTCGTGTGACGAGTTCGCTACTTGGATCATCAACATGGATTGCGAGGAGCACACGTCTCATCAACGCGCTCGCAAGCGTCTCCTCCGTCGGATCGGACTTGAGACAGGAGGTCTCTTAATTTAGAAACTCGACCGCAACCACGCTTCAAGAGGTAATCTTAATACCTATTGTGGTTTAGATGAAACGATCTGAGAAATGTTATTGGATCACGTGGTTTTATCACATTAAAATTTTTAAATTCCGTTGCATCGAGCTACTAGTGCGACTAGTCGCTCTCGATTGCATACGATGCGATTCTCACGCTTCCGTGACGCGCGGATCTTCCCATATCCTTCAAGTGGTATGATGCAAATTGGATTTGGCGCGTCGCTAAATTTGAAAAAAAAATTAACGGTTGATATTTGGTGGAAGAAAGAGAGGAGTTGAGAAGAGAAAATATAGGGGTTGAGAAGAGAACTCGCCGGGAATAAGAGAGGTTGAAGGAGGAGAACCGCGGAGGTCGCGTGGAGAGAGAGGGAGGAGAGAGAGATAAAAATTTCAATTGATTATCAATACTTGACTGACTAAAAACATTGGACTACCATCTCTTTATATAGGAGAGACGGGGTTACAAAAATAGTAAATTAATTAAAATTGATAACCGACTTGCCTATACTGACTCTAACTACTTAATTGACCAAAATTAAAATTAACATCTACGAAATAAACGTTGAGATCACATGCGATCTCAATTATTTAATTAGATAATTACGACAACTTAACAACGTAAATAAAATTGACGACTAATTAATTAAATAAATGCGGCCCTATAATTTGCGATCACACTGCATCAACTCTCCTCCGCTTTAAAAATTCGTCTCCCGACGAATTGCTGGATCTGCAGGCTTGGAGGAAGATTCGGCGCATTCCGTCGTCTTCTGAAAGAACTGATGTGGAGCGAACGGTGGAATCCATATGCGGGCGGGAATGGCGCGACCGTCGTGGTTGAAGAACATGTGCGGTGCGAACGGCGACGTCGTCTTGATTGTTGTCTCCTCCCCGGGATGCTCAAAAAATTGATGCGGCATGGAGAATATGGCCCTTGGAGAATCCATAGTGAAGCAATGGCACAAGGAGAGGAAAAGAGGAGATGTGGCTAAGGAATGAAGCCATGGGGTCCTTTTATAAGGGAAGCCCAAGGCCCTAGTCCTATTGGGATAAGGAGGATCCCCAAATCTCTGATTTGCAGCCTCTTTTCTTAAATATTTCGGTCGCCAGGGGTGTGGGTGCAATTTTCGCACCCCTTCATTCTTCTCTTCTCTCATATTGCTTTGGACCTTTCTGTAAATAGAGAACTTAGGGAATTTATTTTTGCAATTTTTCCCACTAACCGTCCAATCCCACAATCCCAGGGATTTGGCTCCATGAGACCCCGATAGGGTTTCGGTTCTCTTCAACAAAAGGTGGCCGGGGCTGTGGATCCGTGCGGCATCGTAGGCGGCGGCGTCGGCTTGAGGGTGGCGGGCGTTGATGGCCACGGGGGTCTCCATGGCCGCTGTTCTCTCGCGCGCGAGGAACGCGGAGGTCGGGGCCGGGTTTGCGGGCTTCTGGGGTGAGGGGCGGAGAGGCGTTGGGTGGTGGGGAAGTGGGAAAGGGGCGGGGGCGCGGGAATTCGGAGGGAGAAGAGAGGCGGTGGCAGCAGGGGTCGCGGGGGCGGCTGGCGAGAGGGAGGTGGCCGCAAGGTCGGGGAAGAGGCGGCGTGGCGATGGCGAGGGAAAGATCGTGGGGTAGCGGGAGGAGGAGGGGGTTCCTGGGGAGGTCTGCGAGAGGGAGAGGGGGGCGGGGACTGGTGGGGGGAGCCGGTGGGGGCTGGGGCCCGTGGGGAAGCAGGAGGAGGAGGGGAGGAGTGGGGAGAGGGCTGGTGTGTGTAGGAAGGGGGTAGGCGAAGGCGGCAGGGGAGGTGGCGCGGGTTGGTGGGGACGCCGGTGGGGAAAGGGCGGTGGCCGAGATGGCAGGTGGGGATGGGTTCTGTGCGGCGGGACTTGCGGGGGTGAGGGACGGCGCCAGCGAGGCTGGGGACGGGAATGGGGTCGCCGGGACTGCGGGAGGGACCGCCGGTGGGGCGGCGAGGATCTGGGCGGCCTGGGGAGCCGCAGGAGGGGTCGGGACTGCGATTGGGGCCGCCGTTGATGACGGATTCAGATCTGGAATCTCCTGGACAGCGGCCGATTCCTCCTTTACGGCGAGTTTTTCTTCATCAAGACTGGCGGCAGCGGCTTTGATTGGTGGCGGCCTCGATTGGGCGTCGCGGAAGGCCTCAAAGTTGGCCATTAGGTCCCGAAACATTGATGACATGGATCGGAAGTTGTTCTGCAAATCACGTACCATGTGCTCCGCCTCTTTGAAGGAGGTATCGATGGTGGAGATGGCTCGTCGTGTTTGTTCGGACAAACGATGGTGTCGGTGCGAGCGTCGGGACGGATCGTTAGATCGTGCCGCGGAGGTCGCATGGAGAGAGAGGGAGGAGAGAGAGATAAAAATCTCAATTGATTATCAATACTTGACTGACTAAAAACATTGGACTACCATCTCTTTATATAGGAGAGACGGGGTTACAAAAATAGTAAATTAATTAAAATTGACAACCGACTTGCCTATACTGACTCTAACTACTTAATTGACCAAAATTAAAATTAACATCTATGAAATAAACGTTGAGATCACAGGCGATCTCAATTATTTAATTAGATAATTACGACAACTTAACAACGTAAATAAAATTGACGACTAATTAATTAAATAAATGCGGCCCTATAATTTGCGATCACGCTGCATCATGGTATCAGAGCCAGGTTGGAGGTTTTGGATATGATCCATTAACCTAAGAAGATTTGGGCTCATTATGGTTCGTGACAATTTTTATCGAATTTCAATTTTCGCAGCCCTGTTTTGTGACTATTTTCGGTTCTGTTTAAAATGTTTAAACACGAAACTATCACTTGGATAATCTTACCCATTAATTAAGGAAACTGTGGGATTTGAGTTTGCGTGATTTTGAATCCGATAACTAAGATATGATCATTTTAACGAACATATATCCACTATATCGGGGATGGCGAATCATGACATAATTAAAGAGTTATTACTGTTTTGAAACGCCTAGAAATGCGTGATTATCATTTGGGTTCTGTTATAAATCAAATTAGCAAACTTTAAAACTTACTTTGCTTAATTTGGATTTAAAATGATTGAGATATTTTAATTTTAGTAAGTAGCGGTCACTGCTGGAAATTACATACTTGATTATTAGCCTTGTGATTGTCATTCAAATTAAATTAATGGAAATTAATGGTTAATTTCATGAGATAATTATTGATAAATATTTTTAAAATATTTAAAGATGATTATTTCCTTGAATGACATTGATCATAACCAACTTGATGAGATATGCTCTAGATCACAATTGGTTACATGAACCTGCCAACGTGATCGACTTGACATTATTTTCTCCCGAGGCGGATATGGTGTCTAGTCGGGAAGCGTTGGGGTGGGAGGTTGCACCGTGTGCGGTCTATCCCACTCCCGTCGGTACTGGCCATGATAACATGTAGGGAACGGATAATGCTTGAGAAATCATGATGTATTTTTCTAATTACTAAAATTCGAAATAATACATATTTGAGATAATACCATATTTCAAGTAACAATAAAGAATGTTTTTGGATATTAATTTGATCATTAATTTAATATGATTAGATTAATTAGAATCCAATTAAAATTAAAACACTCTATTATAAATAGAGTTGTTATTTCTCTTGGAAGAACTAATGATAATGAATATGAATTATAATGATTAATTAAAATTTGAATATGGGGTGGAGGATCACATAAGTGACATCCATGGCCTCCCGTCAAGGCAAAGGATACCGTCGCCAGAGATTGTATGTCAGAGATGCCTGTCCGAAGTGGCAGCTCTTGCATACAAGCCATTTGAATCGGGCTCTTTGCTTTCGAAAGAGTAAGGACGTATGCGTAGTGACCCTAATATGGAGTCCTCATATTATTGGGGCCATATTGGATTGCGCATAGCGAGTTGTATTCTCTGTTGACGGTTGGTTCAATTAATGACGGGTCAACATCACCTTAGGGGTGGTGGGCCACGGGTGTTAAAGACCAAATTGGGAAATACAAGTTGGACTTGCAAGGCGGAATGTGTTCTCGCTTCTTTTTATCCGAGTTGCAAGTTCTCATATTGTTGGGATGTGACAAAGATAAGAAAGGAGATCTCAGATCTTGCTTGAGATATAATGGTAAGTATATCTCTTACATTGAAAGTGACTAAAGGAATGAATATTCAGTGTTGACAAGGAAAGATAACTTCGATATAAAATTACTAAATCAAGGTAAAATATGTATATATTTATATATATATTTATACAAATTTCTTATTTCAGATAATCCTTCATTAAACCCACTCAATACTATACTCAATAATAATCAGTAAAATATCATGGATTGGATCCATGATCAAGATATTGTACTTACAGTTGGACACATATTGTATGTGGTTGCAATGTGCAAGTTTCCTCATAATAATGAGGAATGACAATTAAATAGCCAATAGGACAACAACCTAGGGTTTGTATGTCTCTATAGTCTTGATCTTTCATCGAATGTACTTTGGAAGTGGCATGCTGATGATGATCGTAATTGTCAAATAATCCCTATAAAATCTAAGAAGATGTTATGGCATACATATGTGCTCTCGACATTTAATCATGAATGATATGGTTCACTGCATCATGCAGGTGGCTCTATAGGAGATGATGTATTCAAAATGTTTGAGTACCTACCTGAACCAAAGTCTTTAAGAGTTAAGATGTATGTAGATATGATGAGTGTCATCATTCTAATGTCTATACTCAAGTCATTCATGAAGCTTCATAATATTCATATTATATGAATTGAATGAAGCATATATAAATGTTGAAATACTCTTATAAGAGATCCTTTGTCTTAAGCAATGATTGTTTATATATGAAAGGAGAGCAGTGGAAGCATGGGTCGGACCCAGGTTAGAAGGAAAGTCAAAGTGTTAGCTGCACTTCTATGGTTTCCACACATATATGACATCCAAAGGGTCGAAGAAATGCCAATACTGCAATAAGCTGATGTGTTGATAGTGTGATTATCAAGTCTATCTAGGATCCTTAGAGAATGACTCGGATATTGCATCGGAATAATCTATATTTAATCATTGAAATTGACTTTCTTATTAAATAATAAAAGTCTAATCATTGTATCTCATTCTTCTAATAACACTTGCACATGGTTGCATATATTTTAGAAGACGAGAAAATTTGATCTTAAGGTTTAATAGTCATCCACATGGGTATTGATGCAATTGTTGCAACAATCTCTGTTAGATAGATAGACTTCGTATTTTCAGTGGGAGAGCCCTTAATCTTAGAAAATGTCATTACTACCTAGATATTAGAAAACACTCATAGCTTATTTCTAAATGTTGGAAATAGACATGAATTCTGGAATAGACCTATCATAAAGAGTTATGATGGATATATTTCAGATAGTATTCTGATATCTGGAGGACTCTACTAAATTAGAAAATTAATGAATGGTTCATTAACATTTCTAATAATGAAAATTAAACCTTATAAGATCAATAGGAGGATGAAGATCATTTGACAATGATCTGGCATCAAACTTTGGACATATGTCTGTTGATGAGATCAATAGACTAGTAATAGATGAACTTTAGAATGTCTAAAATCTCAAATCTTACATACTTTTGAATAATGTATTCAAAGTAAAAATGTCTAATGCACCCTTGTCTGGGAATGGTGTAAGATGCCAAGGTATTAAAGATCTCGTACATACTGATGTATGTGGATCATATGTATCATAATGAACGTTGATGATATGTGATGTCATTTAATGATTATTTGTGATATGAGATTTCTTCCCTTTACCTTAGAAAGTTTTGAAATGTTCAAAGATTTCACAATTTTGGTTTAGAACCAAAGTTTGAAGGAAGATAAAATGAATTTGATCTAACTTAAGTAGCAAGTACCTACCTATTAGATGAATTCTAAGAATATCTCATGGAGAAAGGATTATCATTCCTATCTCACTCCTCCTAATGTACCTTAACTCAATAGAGTTGTATGGAGATACAATTGGATCATGTGTGACATGATTTCATCTATGATGAATATTAGCATAATTACCTCTTAGTTTCCAAGGTATATATGTAGTAGAGACTACACTATATATACTTAAAAAGGTTCCATGCTAGCATGCTGGAATCATGCACCACAGAGTGCTACTTCATTAGGAAAATAAGGATGGAATTGGATACCTACTTTATGACCTTGAGATTCTTAAAAGATCTCATCTCTAAGGATATGATTCTTAGAGGATGACTCTCGTGAGAAACAAGATGAAAATGAAGGGAAGGAACTCAATTTATCTTGAGAAAATAACGAGGCTCATAAAATAGGAAACTAAAAGGACAATTAAAATGAAACACTAATACCTCTTCAAATGAGTTTGAGGATGGATTCCATGTGTCAGTTAAATGATCTTACTTCATGTGGTGAAGCTTCAAAAGATCATGACATGGAAAGATGGATTTTAGCAATAAAGTCCAAGGTTCAGAAAGTCGGTATGCGGTATTCATTCGGTCAGGCGGTCTGAAGCGAGTAAGCGATATGCGGAAGTATATGCGGATTATGCGGTTTGTATTATTTTAATTTTAAATTAATTAAAGTAATAAATTGAATTCAAATATTAAAGATTTATGTTTCGAAAAAATAACAATAGATGAAATATGCAGATTCATGATAACACCTTGCACATGCTACCTCTAATCAGCCAGAATATTAGTCGTTATGACTACACTATCCACCAAACAACTGCCCGGTATAAACACTATCTGGAAGGGCCAATGAGGTCACCCATCACCACAGGAAGGGCTATTTCATAGATTTATTAATTGTGTTAGTATTGTGTATGACAATCTTGATGTCTATCGAGATTATATATTAACGGGTTGTTTTTATATCTATAAATCCGAAATTGAAAAATCTGTAACTTTCATTTATTTATTATTGTGTTTGTTTAAATACCAAGTATGGCTATTTCCAACTCATTCTCCATTAATAGAAGTTTATTTTCACTGGGAACTTGATAAATTCTTCAATTTGCAGATCATAATGAAGTTGAGCTCCTCTGAATCCAGTTTGCTAAGGGCTCAATATGCATGCATGTATATGCATTTATTTTGATGCTTATATTTAAAGTTTGTAAATATGAAGGACTTTAGCATAGAGCACTCAACAACCTCAGTCACCATCACTCCCAAATTCTCTATTGTCATTGCTCCTGACTTGCATAACCATTGATGTTGCCCCACCCACATAATTGTAGTAAAATCTATTAAACTATATCAGGTTTATGAATTGCTTTGGTTCTACTTGTTGGCACATGGGGCTGAGTTCCTTTGTTTGGTGAGAGGGCCTGTGTTGAGGGATGCGACAGAACCCCCCATGCACCAAAAGATGCGGCCGAGTAAAAGAAGAAGCATGTATGAAAGAGCTCTATACAAAAGGCGGCCGAGTATGCGGCCGCATATGCGGTTTACTCGGCCGCATACTCGCCCAAACCGCATATAGACCGAATACTGGATATGTGGTTCGGTCCAGTGTCCGATTACGCATATGCGGCCGCATATGCGGCCGCCTTTCTGAACACTGATAAAGTCTATAGTAGACTTCATATACAAGTGTTGTATATGGTCCCTCGGGGATCCACCTATATGGGTAAAACCTGTTAAGGTGTAAATGGATCTTCAAGAGAAAGATGGAACCTGATGAGAAGATACAGACCTTCTAATCACGACTCGTAGCCATGAGCTACACACTGAATAGAAGACATCGCTTGTGATGAGATTTGCTCTCCAGTGACCATGCTTAAACTCATCATATTATTGATAACTATAGGTATACAACTTGACTTTGACATCTTCAAGATGGAAGTCAAGATTGCATTCCTCCACGAATATCTCTCCGAGGATATTACCATGTAGTAGCCATAGGGCTTCATGGTTTAGGAAACTAAAGCAAGGTGTGCAAGCTAAAGAAACGCATATATGGACTCAAAATAAGCTTCTTGTAGTTGGAACATAAGATTTGATGAAATTATAAATGTTATGATTTCAGATGGAATCTTGATGTACCATGTGAAGCTTAGTGGAAATGTCATTGTGTTCATCATGCTAAATGTAGATGATACCCTAATCATTTGGAATGATATAAGGATAATAATAAGTGTTTTGTAGACTGACTATTCCATACCTTGAGATATGATCTCAAGGATACCTCTTAAATCTTAGTTCTGAAGATGTTCAAAAGCATAGAGAAGAGGGTATTGAGACCGTCACATTAGTAGTACACCTTGGACATGTTCCATTTTCTGGAAAGTTCCAAGAAAGACTTCATTCCCTTAAGATATGGTACTGACCTATCTAAAGGGACAACACCTCAAAGAGTTGAGGAAGTGAATGCTAGAACTACTTCTCCTTGTGCATCAGTTACGAGAAGCCGAGTATATGATAGATGTGTACAAAAGTTAGATATCTGCCTTGCAGTGGGAGTAGTAAACATTACTAATCCTACTAAGGAGATAAAACACTTGATTACAATAATAACAAGGGATTTTATCACTTGTGCCCCTCCGAGATGTTGCAATATCAGTTATGCCCCTATCTTTTTGGTAATATCAGTTGTGCCCCTCAAAACTTGCTATTTTATCTCTTGTGCCCCTCGGGTTAGTGACCGTCCATCTACAGTGCAAACGGACGTTAACTTTGAGGACATAAGCGGAATTATTTTTTTTAAAAGGTTATATGGTCATTTCTTCCTCCTCTTCCCCAACCTCTTCTTCTTCCTCCTCTTCCCATCTTCTTCCTCCTCCTCCGACCTCCTCCTCCTCCCTCTCCGCCCCGAGCTCCTCGCAGCCCCTCCCCTCCCCGACACCGCCCCCTGTGCCCCCTCCCCCTGGGCTGCACCCCTCCCAGCCCCGCACCTCCTCCCCTTGCCGGCGCCGCCCCCTGCTCCCCCTCTCCCTGGGCTGCACCCCCTCCCAGCCCCGCACCCCCTGCCCCGCACTGCCACCTCCCCTCCCCGGCGCCGCCCCCACCCCCGCACCTTCCCCTCCGCCCAGAGCTGCTCCCTCCGCCCCGAGCACCCAACCCCCCCGCCCCTGTCCCGCAAGCCCCGCCCCCCGCCCCCTGGGCCTCCCCTTGCCCCGCGCCGCCCCGAGCACCCAACCCCCCCACCCCTGTCCCGCAAGCCCCGCCCCCCGCCCCCTGGGCCTCCCCTTGCCCCGCGCCGCCCCGAGCACCCAACCCCCCCGCCCCTGTCCCGCAAGCCTCGCCCCCTGAGCCTCCCCCTGTCCCGCGCCGCCCCGAGCACCCAAACCCCCCGACCCCTGCCCCTGTCCCGCAACCTCCCCTCCCCGGCGCCGCTCCCCTGGTCATGCGCGAGGCCAGCTTCTCCAGCCCTGCCGTCAAGCCCACCAGCAGCTCCGTAGAATCGCTCATGCCATCGAGATCTTTTCCTCCATTGGCGTGGCAGGCGGATGCTGCTGTCGTGGTTGCGTCCACCGTGTCAACATGTAGGTCTGGCGGAGGAGCGAGGCGACGAAGTTGGTGGGGGGAGGTCGGGGCGACAACAGGTGGGAGAGGAAGAAGATGGAAGAGGAGGAGGAGAAGGGAGGAAGAAGACGGAGGAGGAGAAGGGAGACAAAAGAGGACCATAATACCCTTCTTAACCACACCATGGTTTGAATAAACCATGGTTATTTTAATTTTTTGACGGTCAATCTGACGGAAGGGCACAACTGATGACGGAGCAAGTTTTGAGGGGCACAACTGATATTACCAAAAAGATAGGGGCATAACTGATATTGCAACATCTCGGAGGGGCACAAGTGATAAAATCCCTAATAACAATATCTTAAAAGATGAAAAGATTTTTGAGATAGTTATCTCAAAATCTTATCTTCAAGAACTTAAGACTTTATAGATAATGATCTAAAAGGTCTTAACTGTGGATACCTTAGGAGATAGAGATCTCCAGGAATAAGGGTATTATGATAAGGATTATAGACATACTGGTTATAATAATTATTGAAATGTGATGTCAAAAGACACTATAACTGATAAGATTGAGTATTGGTTGCATAAGATGCATCATAAGATGCAACATTTGCATTGGATGCGAGCACTGTTGCTAGGGGATATGCAAGTGTCGTAAAAGGACTTGGCGTAGTCTCTCGGGAACAGAGTGACCGATCAACTTACCTAGCTATTTCTCTAAATAACCTATGATTGTCACATGAGTGCGGGTTTAAAGATTAGCCCATTAATGGCTCTTTGGGCTAGTGGAAGATTGTTGGGCATGCGATCCACGGCGAGCCATTATACAATAAATGTTATTGTGAATAGCATTCCCTAATCTGAAATGAAGAATAACTAATTTGAATAATAGGTCCTTTAAGTACAATTAGGGTTCTGTATCATAGCCATCTTAATGATCATACATTGAATCATAGAGGCCGATGCTTGGATGATTATCTAAAGAGTTATATTGAGGACTCATCAAGTACCGTCAAATGATTGTTAAGAGAGGATCTCCAGCCTGAGTAGGAGATGTCAATCCTTTCTCACTTGGCTGATATCTGACCGACCTCTTGATGCAGGTCCTCTGCATGGGAATAGAGATTCAGAGGTGTCAGATTAGTTAGGTCAAAAGAATTGACTTAACGAGATCGAGATAACCAAAGACCTATGTCGTATGCTATCACGATATAGGCATGCATTCTTTGACCAGAGACAGATGTGTTACTATATGTCTGAATATGTCATTTGGCAAACCAATAGGTTGATGACCTAACCAAGTTCTATACACCGGCGTGCTGGTGTGCATGCAAGAGCATATGAGTAATACGATCTCTCAAAGGGATCATACAGGTTCATTGCTGAATCGGAAGACATGAGCTTACTCATGAGATATTGGGAAGAATCAAATTCCGTGTACGGTCGTCTCGCTTTGGAAGCTTGATTGAATTTATAGGTTTGATATATACTTTTGGAAAGTATATGATAAACACCTGGGTATCATATATGCTTTTGGAAAGTATATGATCAATACCAACTCCCAATAGTCAAATGAAAAACCTTAATGATAAAGTCCTGAAAGGGACAATCTAAAAAGAGATCTAAAACTTCGGATTTATTCTGGGTCTTACAGTATGTAGGATGTACATGTATTAGGAATGCTTGAGGGTGATGTGATCATAAACGATTGTATAACCATGACGCTTCCATTCCGAGGGAGTGATGAAACATGTCTGGATTTTAGTGACTCCTCTCATAGAGAAGTAATCTGATCTTATTCCAAATGTTGGACATTGATCTGAATGTGATTCAGATGTAATGAGAAGATTGGATTCGTGGTCTTGATTTAATCAAGCATCTATGAGAGGTCCGCAAGATCTGGATTTCAGATATGATCTCAATATCCAAGTCAGTATATGTGGAACAATACAATCGCACTGTCCTTATCTCCAAGTATACGCGGAGAAAGCGCATTATCCTTGAAAGAGTTAATGAATAATTTCATTGTTGATATACGTATCCAAGAATTGAGAAAAATGGATAACTAAATGTGATTTAATTACAATGAATAATATGAATTTGATTCATATTATAAGGAGAGTTATCTAAGATAATTAAATGTGATTTAATTAATAAAGATGTGAATAATATGAATGTGATTCATATTATTTTGACACATGAGAATTGAGATCCAAGATGATTAAATGTGATTTTAATTATCATGGATAAGAATAATGTGGATAGCACTATCCATATTATTCAGATATATTATAAATGTGATTTATAATATATTAAAAGAGCATATTGTGATTTGGTTTTGTTAATTAATTATTGATGTGAATTGGATTCACATTGGATGATTAATTGAAAATATAATTTACATTTTGTTTTGGGATGTGAATGTGATTCACATTTTTCCAATGGCATGATTGCAATGTTCACAAGATAATTTTGAATTATTTTTGTGAAATAATTTACAACAAATGTTGTTGTAAATCTTGGAGATCTCATTAGATAATGAGATCTCATGAGATTTTGAGGAGATAGACCCATTCCATCTCAAAGGAGTAGCCGTCCCCCCCTTTTTAGGAGATATGGTCAATCTTCTCATTATCTCCAAGACTAGTGAAAGTGATTTAATTTTGAATTGATTTATATTGATTTATCAATATATATTATTTTAAATTAAATCAATTGTTGTTGTGTTTTTACAACAAATCATGGCCATTGAAAGAAACACAAATCAATCTCATCCATTGATCCATGAATTGAGATCCATGGACTTCCAAAATCCTATATAAGAAGAGGCACCCCTTGCTCTTCGGACACATGTTTACGATAACAACATATGCTCTCTCTCTCTACACGCCAAATGTTCTCTCCCTCTCTCTTATGGCCGTCTACCATGGGGCCATTGAGAGAGTCGCCTTCGCTGCAGCATCGTCGTTATGCTACCGGAGTATTTGCTCATGGATCTCCATCTCCTTCGGTGCGCTTCACTCGTGAAGAAGACGTCGGATCTCGTGTGACGAGATCAGTAGATTCGTCGCTTGGATCATCAACATGGATTGCGAGGAGCACACGTCTCATCAACGCGCTCGCAAGTGTCTCCTCCGTCGGATCGGACTTGAGACAGGAGGTCTCTTGGTTTAGAGTCTCGATCGCAACCACGCTTCAAGAGGTAACCTTAATACCTATTGTGGTTTAGATGAAACGATCCGAGAAATGTTCTTGGATCATGTTGTTTCATCACATTAAAGTTTTTAAATTCCGCTGCATCGAGCAACTAGTGCGATTTGTCGCTATCGATTGCATACAATGCGATCCTCACGCTTCCGTGATGCGCTTGAGGATCTTCCCATATCCTTCACATGGGTTAGGGCCGACCCGACCCAACCCCTTGCCCGACCTGCTCAAGCAAAAGCCCACTGTCGAAATGGGAAGGCACATGCCTCCATTTTGGCCTATTTACTAAATTGGGTCGGGCTCGAGTTTATATGGACCTGAAGCCCACGGGCCAGCCCGGATTCTGGCTTGAACCCATGCCCTACCCATCCGTCCAATCCGACTCTCCTCCCCTCAATTTCGAAAACCCTAGGTCCCTAACCCACCTGAGTCCTCGACCCCCCTGTCCCCCTAACACACTCCTTGCAACCTTGAGCCCCTCCCCTTCCCAGCGAAGGCTGTCGTGAGTGGCCCTCCCCAGGCTCCCTCACTCCACCGCGTGGCCGCCCCACCTCAGGTTACCTCCTCCCTCTCCCCCCTCACCCTCTACCCAGTGCCGCCCACGCCACCGCACCACCTCCTCCCTCTCCCTCCATCCCTCACCACCCAACACCGCCCACCGCCACCTCCTCCCTCTCCTTCCCTCCCCACACTAATCCCCACCACCACTGCGTCACCTCCTCCCTCCCTCCCTCCCCACCCTAATCCCCATCACCACTGCGTCACCTCCTCCCTCCCTCCCTCCCCACCCAATGTCGACCACCACCATCGCGCCACCACCTCCCTCTCCCTCCCTCACAGGCTCGACCTGTGAGCTAAAAAAATGCCTAACTTCTGTGGGATTCATGGGCTGGCCTAGTCCGACCCATCATGAGTCAGATTGGGCTTAGGCTTGGGCCCCGTTGCTGATATATTTAGCAGGCCTGAGCCCGACATGTGGGCCCGAATTCATAAATGGACATGGGTTGGGCTAGGTTGGGCCTGGCCTGAACCCAACCCCATGCTCCACCCTAATCACAAAGATATAACTATAATAGGGAACATCATATGGATGGTTGTATCATCTGACAATCAATTGTGAGTAGGCTTTGAGTATCTTTTGGAATGTGTAAGCCACAACTCTTTAATTATGTAAGTATTGCATAACCTAGTTAGACGACAACCTCAGCCATCATTTTGGCAAAATACAACTTTGTCCCCTCATATTCTCTTTGCATCAAACCCTTCCCACCAAACACACCATCTCTCATAGTCACTCACATTTGTTGTTACTTGTTACTTCCCTTCTCACCTCTTATACATACCTTGTTCGCTTGCTGGCAATTTTATCCCTTGCACCCTCGATTGATGGCCACCACTTCACCGTTCTTTGTCACTCATTTAACATCTTTTTCTCTTATCTGGTCGTTGCTTGCCTCTCTTGTACCTAATTGATGGTTGCCTCTCTTATACTTGTGCCTTGCCCCAGCGCTTGCATCGGTGTACCTCGCGTATCTGCGTACCAGTAGCGTGTACCCGCGCGCATCTGCGCACCAGTGCACATCTGTGTGCATTCTGCATGCACACACATGCATTTGATGATGCCCATGCATTCTGACGGATCCAGAGCCGGGGGACAAGACTGTGACTAATGCTTATTAGAAGCAAGATGATGTCTATGCTCGCATTTGGCTCTCCGGGACATTCACCATGGAGATTACCAATGATATTGTCAATCAACCCACATCAAAGGCTATGTGAGATATCTTAGCAGCCACGTATGAGCAGGTAAAAAATGAAAGCAAAATTTTACAGTTGCAGTTTGATATTTTTTGACCAAGCATAATGGTCGACCTCTTCACGCACACTTCTGGCATCTTAGAGGCATGTTTGAGTGTCTGCATAGTCTACTACTGTAGCTCAGACTCCTACTATGGCAGCCTCTCGTGGCAGAGGGGGAACTTTGCAGTTCCGTGGCCGAGGACCACATGATCGAGGAGGAGGTCGTCAGCGAGGTCCATGTTCACATTGTCATCACCTTGGTCATTCTGAGGAGACATGCTATCAGAAGCATGGTTATCCAGCCTCCACCCAAGTTGCTGAGCAGACCGAGCCCTTTCTACACCCTGCTCCGGCTCATGGTGTACGCTTTGATGAGATTGTTTCCAGGCTGCGAGAGATGATGACTACTCTACTACTTCGCTCGCAGGTTCTTCAGATGTCACACATATTGCTAGAGCCTCTTCGAGCTTGTAAGGTATTGCTTATGCCCTTATCAGTAGTAGTAGTTGAGATTTGTCTGACTGGATCATGGACTCTGGAGCATCTCATCATGTGTGACGATCGAGCACAATTTACTTCTTACAGGTCTATCCCTCCAAGTAGATTAGTGGTGATTGTCAATGGGGTTCATCTACCCATTGTTGGACAGGGGGAGATTATCTAGCTCCCTCGATGCGTCTGCAAAATGTCTTACATGCTCCAGCATTTAAGACGAATCTTTTGTCTATTAGTCAGATTACAAAAGATTTACGTTGTCGTGCCATATTTGATCCTTCTTCTCTTGTGTTTCAGGACATACTGACGGGCAGGGTGATTGGATTCGCCGTGAGCAGAGGAGACTTTACAGACTTGTCCATCCTCCTTGTGCAGGGGGCTGCTACTATCCCTTTTGGATCTGTCTCCCCGTTTCTATGGCATCTTCACTTTGGACACCTTCCTTTGCAGAAGCTGTGTCATGTCCTCCGTAGATCTCTACTCGTACTAGCTTGGAGTGCGAGACATGTCAGCTTGAGAAGCACCATCGTTCCTTTTTTCCAAGATGGAAGAGTCATCACAGTGGTCAGTTGTTTGAGTTGGTTCACTTTGATATCTGGGGTCCTAGTTGTGTTCCTGATCATCAGGGACATCAAGTTTATATGGTCGTTGTAGATGATTTTTCTATATTATCTTGGGTATTTCTGATGAATAAGTCTGAAGCTGGTCCTGTTATCAAATCTTCTTTATTGAGATTAAAAATATTTTTCTGCTAATGTGAAATTTATCCGCACTGACAATGCTATGGAGTTTTCTACTTTACAATTATCAGACTTCCTCAAATCTATTGGTGTTGTTCATCAAGCTTCATGTGCTTATACTTTGCACCAGAACTGATTGCTGAACGCAAACACTGTCATCTTTTGGATATCACAAGGACTCTTTTGATTCAGAGTCGAGCTCCTCATTCTTTCTGAGGTGATGCGGTTCTTACTGCATGTTACTTGGCATACCACATGCCGTCTACTATGCTTGGAGGAAAAAGTTCCTTTCTTGATTACATTTCTTGAAAATGACTTATTCTCATTTATTCCCAGAGTCTTTGGATCTGTAGCTTTTGCCCACAAACTCCTGGTCGTGACAAGCTCTCTCCTAGAGATGTCAAATGTGTGTTTGTTGACTATTCTCGTACCCAAAAAGGCTATAGATGTTTTGATCCCATTGGGAGAAAATATTATGTGAGTGTTGATGTCATATTTTTTGAATCTATTATGTATTTTCTCCTACATGTGACATGTTGTTTAATGCTGACTCTGGCGAGGATATCTTCGTTCCTCCACCTCCGATACCCCTATCCACAAGTCCTCATGTTGAGTCTCAGTCACCTTCATCCTTCACCACCTCCTCCTCTACTTCCGTCTTACCATGCTCAATTCCTGCCTCGTTTTTATATTCGCAGGTCCTCTACTCGCCCCTCTGCTCCTGTGCCTTCCCAGTCATCCAACACGCCCCAGGTATGTAGTGAACACATTGTTTCTACTGATGGCACTGGTGCTATGCTTGATTCATATGATACTACACAGGAGAATCTGCTAGCAGAGAACATAGAGGATGATGACCTCGATGCACCTATTGCTTTGAGGAAGCCCTGTCGCAACCGTGCTACGTACCCTCTAGCTACGCATGTTTGCTTGGACCATAAGGGTGCGTTTGGCTCATGGGTTATCTGGGGGAGGGTAACCTGTTTTTGTGTTTTGATGTTTGGTTAGGGAGGGTTTGTGTGATGTGAATGTATTGGAATTTGAAAAAGTGGGTAGTTGTTATGATGTGATTGTATTGAAGTTTGGAATACTGAGTAGAAGTTGAGTATTTTATAATTTTTAGATGATATGATGGTATAATATAATTTTTTTGATGAAGAGAGAATGGACCCTACTAAAGGGTTAGAGATATGGGTTTTGGGGGGTAACCCCCCAAACGAACGCCCCCTTAGAGGAATATAAGAAGTTTGTTATGGGCCTCTCAGCTATTACTATACCTCGAACATATCAGGAGGCCTTATAGGATAGCAGTTGGCGACTTGCCATGCAAGAGGAGATGGTCACTTTGCAGTCTTGTGGTACCTGGAGTGTTGTTTCTGCCCCGCCAGGTGCATCTGTTGTGGGGTGCAATTGGATATTTACGGTGAAGCAACGATCGGATGGCAGTGTGGATCGCTACAAGGCAAGGCTTGTAGCACGTAGATTCACCCAGACTTATGGGGTGGATTATCAGGATACTTTCTTTCCAGTGGCCAGACACTCAACATTACGCATTCTTCTATCAGTTGCTGTTTCACGGGACTGGTCTCTTTACCAACTTGATGTGAAGAATGCATTTCTCTATGGAGATCTACAGGAGGAGGTTTATATGTAGCAGCCACCATGGTTTACTGCTGAGGGGGAGTCTCAGAAAGTGTGTAGGCTCCACAAGGCGATCTATGGCCTAAAACAGAGTCCAAAGCTTGGTACCATAAGCTTTCAGAATTGATAGAGCATCAAGGGTTTGCCCGGTCCACTACAGATCATTCACTTTTTGTCCAGAGGACACAGAGAGGTACTGTCGCTATTCTCATCTATGTTGATGATATTATTATCACAGGTAATGATGAACAGGGCATTCAGATGGCCAAGGAGTTCCTAGGTCAGCAGTTTGTGACCAAAGACCTTGGCAATCTTCGATACTTCTTTGGATTAGAGTTCGTCAGGAACCATCATGGTCTTGTGATGACCCAGAGGAAGTTTTTTACTGATCTTATTCTATAGACAGGCATGATAGGGTGCAAACTTGTTACTACGATGGATTTTATGATGATAATACTGAGGAGGTAGATCAGAGGACAGAGAGCTAGTTGGGAAACTTCTATATGCTTCCATCACCAGGCCATATATTTTCTTTGTCGTGAGCAAAGTGAGTCAGTTCATGGAACAACCTAGGAAGGGTCATGTGGATGTTGTGTATATGATTTTGAGATATTGAAGTCTTCACCAGGAAGTGGGCTTATATTCAACAGAAGCACTTCTCTTAGTGTAACAACATGTGTAGACGCAGATTATTCAGGATGTCCTAAGGACAAGAAGTCTACTTCTGGCTATGCTATATATGTTGGCAGCTCACTCGTGTCATGAAAAAGTAAAAAACAAACATTGGTTGCTAGATCTAGTACAGAATCCGAATACATGGTCATGGCTCAAGGAAGCACAAGGATGATGTGGGTGAGGTCGGTTTTGACAGATTTTGCAGTTGATGCACCTCTTCCTATGCAGCTTCTATGTGATAACCAGACAGAACTTTTTATTGCAAATAATCCTGTATTCCGTAAACGTACAGAGCATATAGAGGTGGATTGCCACTATAACAGAGACATGATCTAGAAGCGTCTCATTCAGACTGCTGATATATTTACCAAAGCTCTTAGTAGAGGCTCTTTCCGAAGATGTTGTTCCAAGCTGAGTATGATAGACATATATGCTCCAACTTGAGGGGGGGTGTTGAGATTACTGTACATCTTTGGTGTAATTTCTTATTTTATTTTCTTAATGTACATCTCTTAATATTTACCCAAGGTTTTTCTCCTATATAAGAGACCCTTGGGGTCTCACGAATAAATAAGTCATTCATTCATTCTTTATATCTACTTATCCACCATTGAGAATTTGATTTTCATCTTAGAATTTATCAAGGCATGAAAATAGTGTATCTATCTTGTAACCATGATAAGGCATGAAAATAATGTATCTTGTAACCATGATTAATGTATTTCCCTAATGTTGATTTTTAAGGGTTATATACATAAAATCAATGCTATATTGCATTTTTACAACATAATTCCATGAAAATTTACAAGAAAGTGAAAATAGTTAAAAAAGATCAAAATATTTTAAAATTATACAAACAGTTGTAATCTTACATGGTACCAATTTCTTGTACACAATGTAATATTGTTGATATTTCGTCCTTCGATCACCACATGGTTTCTCCTTTTTAGAAGTCATTTTGTATTTCATAATGGATGTTGTAAGCACGGTAAAGGAGGATAAGAGTAGATGACAATAGTCATCCGTTATGAGCATGGGGCGCGGGTCATTGGTTGAGCGTGGGGAATAGTGTGGTGGCTTCTAAATAGCTGAAGGTTGGGGGGAGTACGATTATTGACATTTGGAAGAGAATGAGTCATTGGTTGAGCACAATGGGGGCGCAGATGGCAGCTATTGGTGGGTAGCAAGGCAGCAATCGGTAAGGCAAAATGGGGTGAGTAGAGCCTTCTATTTGAGTATGATGGCGGTGAGCAGGTTGGTGCCACAAAGAACACGTGAATAGCTACTATCATACGATGCAAGGGAAGTGATCGGGTTACAATAAAGTGCAAAGGTTGTGGGAGGGGTGAGCAGGGAGACAATGACTACAAGTCGAAGGCGCAAGGTGGCAAGCAATTAGTTGATGGGGCAAGAGAATTGAATATCCATCAAGAAACATGCGTCTACAACAACACAACAATAAAGCCTTTTCCCACATTAATTAGGTCGACTACATATGTTGTTTAGTTCTATTCAGATCTATTTTGGGTCATTCTCATGCTTATATCCAAATAACTAAAATCTCTTCGGATAGTCTCATTCCAATATTTCTTGGACCTTCCTCACTCTCTCCTAGTTGGCTCAACATCTCAAATCTCACATCTTCTAACTGGTGCATCGACCTCCTTTGCAAATGATCAAACCATTTTAAGCAGTTTTATCTCATCTTATTCTCTATCGGAGCTACACCAACTTTCCTTTTGATTGCATCATTTTGAATCCGAACTTTTTGTGTATGACCACGCATCTACCATAACATTTTCATTTATGCTACTATCATTTTGTGCACATGTCTATGGTTCACATGCCAACATTCAGATCCATAGATCATAGCATGTCTCACGGCTGCTTTGTAATACTTTTCTTTGATTTTCAAAGAAATTTTCTTATCACATAGAACATTAGAGGCTCCTTTCTACTTTAGCCAATATGCATTTACTCAGTGGGTAATGTCTCCATCGTTTTTCCCTTCATGTTGCAAAATAGATCCTAAGTATCTAAAAGAATCTTTCTTCTGAATGTTATCGTTCCCAATCTTCACCTCGATTTCTTCCCCACCACTTCCATCAAATGTGCACTCCAAATATTTAGCCTTAGCCCTACTCAATAGTCTTATCAATCAATATAATATCAACGACGAACAGTATACACTAAGGTATCTCAACATGAATGTTACTAGTCAACTCATCCATAATCAAGGTAAAAAGGAATGAACTCAAAGCTGAATCTTAATGCAGATCAATGTTGATGTCAAAATAGTCAGTCTTTAAAGACTGGATCCTTACACAAGATGAAACCCATCATACATAGCCTTTATACGGTTAATTATAGACATGTACTTCTCCAATACTCTCTATAATATCTCATGTTGGGAATGAAACATAAGCATTCTCAAAATCAATACAAATCATAGGGAAGTTCTTCCTTTTAGCTTTATAAATCTCTGTTCTCCTCAACAAGTGGATAGTTTCGAGTTAAGCAGCCTGTCATGAATCCGAATTGGTTTTTTGTTATTGTGGAAACTTTCCTCAACCTTCGTCGAGCACACGTTTCCAAATTTTCATAGTATTTGATACTTTTGTAATTCGAACAATTTTGAATATCTCCTTTAATCTTATAAACAGACACCACGATGCTTCTCCTCCATTCAAGCATTTCTTGCTTCGCTAAATAATATTGAATAAACTTG
This sequence comes from Ottelia alismoides, assembly GCA_037367405.1. Taxonomy (NCBI): domain Eukaryota; kingdom Viridiplantae; phylum Streptophyta; class Magnoliopsida; order Alismatales; family Hydrocharitaceae; genus Ottelia; species Ottelia alismoides. The sequence continues at coordinate 336,194 of JAZKJV010003169.1, read as the reverse complement.
TGAGACAAGTCAAATCATGTTCACCTAGATCTCTCCATACTTCTATAGGAATGTCACCAGGTCCTACACCTTTCCCAGCTTTCATAACCTTCAAAGCACCCTCTACTTCCTTCCTTTGTATTCATCTATAGCTTGCATGAAATCAAAAAATATGCGTCCATGATAGAACTAATTTCAGGCATACCATGCATAAATTTGAGGCACCTAACGAGTTCCTTCGAAGTTTCCATTTGAGAGAACTCGTTTTTTAAGGTATGTATGATAGATGTCCACTTTTGAGATCTACATATGAGACGATCACTTTTTCGATCCTTGCACGAGATGATGTCGTGTTTCATCAAGGAGGGGCAAGAGATCTACTTGGTTGCTCGACGAATCATCATTCATGCCTCTAATTCTCCAATTACTACTTCTCGCCAACATGATCTGAGATTTTGTATTGTTGTTGTCTTTAACAGAGATGCATTAAGGATGAGGAAGGTCACGTGCTTGTTACTCAGAAGGATATATAGAGACTAGATGGGAGCAGTACTTCCATAAACTTTTTATTGGGGAAGGAAATAGAGAGATCACTTTGGGTGATCTAGCTAGTAGTGAAAGTTACTTGAATCGTGCAAGCTATAGACGAATTCAAAGAAAGGAAGTAGAGGAGGCTTTGAAGGTTATGAGACTTGTGAAAGGTGTATGACCGGATGACATCCCTGTAGAAGTATGGAAAGCTTTAGTGAGCGTGGTTTGACTTGGCTTACGAATCTATTCAATGTTATTTGGCAGAGCAAGAAAATGCCTGAAGATTGGAGGAGGAGTATCGTGGTGCCTCTTCATAAAAATAAAGGAGACATTCAAAATTGTTCAAATTATAGAGGTATCAAGCTGATGAGTCACACTATGAAAATTTGGGAATGTGTAATCGAGAGAAGGTTGAGGCAAGTTTCCAATGTCAAAGAAAACCAATTCGGATTCATGTCAGGTCGCTCAACTATTGAAGCCATCCACTTGCTGAGGAGAACAATGGAGATTTATAGAGCTAAAAGGAAGAACCTCCATATGATCTTTATTGATTTGGAGAAGGCTTATGATTCTGTCCCACGGGAGATATTGTAGAGAGTTTCGGAGAAGAGACAAGTGCCTGTCCTATACATTAACCTCATAAAGGACATGTATGATAGGGCTTTATCTTGGGTATGGCAGAGCAAGAAAATGCCTGAAGATTGGAGGAGGAGTATCGTGGTGCCTCTTCATAAAAATAAAGGAGACATTCAAAATTGTTCAAATTATAGAGGTATCAAGCTGATGAGTCACACTATGAAAATTTGGGAATGTGTAATCGAGAGAAGGTTGAGGCAAGTTTCCAATGTCAAAGAAAACCAATTCGGATTCATGTCAGGTCGCTCAACTATTGAAGCCATCCACTTGCTGAGGAGAACAATGGAGATTTATAGAGCTAAAAGGAAGAACCTCCATATGATCTTTATTGATTTGGAGAAGGCTTATGATTCTGTCCCACGGGAGATATTGTAGAGAGTTTCGGAGAAGAGACAAGTGCCTGTCCTATACATTAACCTCATAAAGGACATGTATGATAGGGCTTTATCTTGTGTAAGGACACCTTCTGGGAAGATTGGCTATTTTGACATCAACATTGGTTTGCATCAAAGTTCAACTTTGAGGCCATTTCTTTTTACTTTGATTATGGACAAGTTGACAAGTCACATTCAGGATGAGTTACCTTGGTGTATGTTATTTGCTGATGATATTATGTTGATTGACGAGACTAGAGATGGAGTAAATGAGAAGCTCGAGGTCTGGAGACATGAGTTGGAGAGTAAAGGATTTCGTATAAGTAGGGCTAAGACAGAATATATGGAGTGCACCTTTGATGGAAGCAATGGTGAAGGAATTGAGGTGAAGATTGGTGATGATAATATTCAGAAGAGAGATTCTTTTAGATATCTGGGATCTATTTTGCAACATGATGGGGAAATTGATGGAGATGTTACTAATAGAATAAATGCAGGCTGGCTAAAGTGGAGAGGAGCCTCTGCTGTTCTCTGTGATAAGAAAATTCCTTTAAAAATTAAAGGAAAGTTTTACAAAGCAGCCGTGAGACCTGCTATGCTCTACGGATCTGAATGTTGGCCTGCGAACCATAGACATGTGCAAAGAATGGCTGTAGCAGAAATGAAAATGCTAAGGTGGATGTGTGGACACACACACACGTAAAGATCGGATTCGGAATGATGCAATCAGAAAGAAAGTTGGTGTTGCTCCGATCGAGGATAAGATGAGAGAAAACCGCTTAAGATGGTTTGGTCATTTGCAAAGAAGATCAGCTGATGCACCAGTTAGGAGATGCGAGTGTTGGGATGTTGAGCCGGCTAAGAGAGGGCGGGGACGGCCCAAGAAGTGTTGGAAAGAGACCATAGGAAGGGATCTTTGTTTTGTGGATATAAGCCTGGGATTGACCCAAGATAGATCTGAATGGAAGCGAAGAATCCATGTATCCGACCCTACTTAATTGTGGGAAAAGGCTTTGTTGTTGTTGTTGTTGTCTTTATCAGAGGAGTATGCTTTGGTTGAAGGGGATTGTGTTGTCATGTATCCAATGCACGAGTTAGTGGTAGATTTCATTTTTACAAGCTACAAATTGCATGCTCCAGCATGATGGGAAGTGTTGAGAATAGCAAAGGGTTCAATCAATTGCGTGATAGGATCTTGTCAAAAGATTCATCTATTGTGTAATATGTGATCGTGTAGATTCACATTATCTACTGTGAAGAGTTGGGTTTGTGTGGGGCCTATATATGGTCATGGATTGCATGCTGCAATGAGAAGAATCAATACATGGCTATCAGGCTCTTAATCTCTAGGGTAAGGCGGTCATCTTGATTGTTTAGAACCACGTAAACATTATATTATTATACTTGTTTGCTGCGATTTATATTCCAGATTGTGGTTTGCAACGCCGACGATATATATCAATATCATTACTCATTTACTCAGATTTAATTTACCCCAGTAATGCCTATTTGTATAGTTTAAACAATCGACAAATTGCTCATATTGCAAAATATCACACTTCTATATCGTTGGTATATCATAAAGATTGGAGGAAGTCTAAGGGAATGACTTCTAAAAAATCAAGGTTCTGCCTGGTAATGAAGCACCAAATCCACCATATAGTATGAGATGAGCTATGACACCTGCATTAGTTTGGGCCACTTGGTAGTTGGGCACTTGGAGTGGTTATAAGAAGCTAGGGATCCAAAGTTTGGGTGACCTTGGCAAGCATCGCCACAACATAGTATTTTGTACACAGAAATGGGAGTCACCCCTCTGTGTGTGTGTTGGGGGTACTCTCCCAAACCCAAATCATGGCCTCAAATTTCAGCGAAATTCGGTCGAATTTCTGTCGAATATCGATATCCAGTCGAAATCGAAATTCGACCGAAATGACCGAAATATAGGGGTCCTAGTACAAAAAATGACCGAAATGATCGAAATTTCGATCGAAATTTGACTGAAATTCTGTTTTGGTCATCACCGAAATGGTGACCGAAACCGACATTTAAGGCCTTGACCCAAATCCTTAACCTCCTTGTGGTGCCCACCAAAGTCAACTCTCTTTCTTATTTAATACATCAAACAATTCCTTTCTCTTTCATCCATTTCAACAAAAAAATGATATAGTATACCATCTTATCGTCTAAAAATTATAAAATACTCAACTTCTACTCACTTTTTCAAATTCCAATACAATCAAATTACAACTACTCGCTTTCCAAACTTCAATGCAATCACATCACAACAAACCCTCTCAACCCCAAACCCTCTATCCAAACACCAAAACACAAAAAATGGGTTTCCCCACCCTGGGCAACCCTCTATCCCTAGGGGTCTGTTTGGTTAGTGGGATGGGGGTGGGTTGGGGTAATTTCCTATGAATAGTAGCTGTTTGGATGGTTATGAGGGTTGGAGAGGATTGCAATAAGCAATGTGATGTGATGACACATTGATTTGTGATGGAATTCCAACCCAGGAATGGCTGGGGTAAACCTGATTACCCGAGGTAACCCGGTAACCAAACAGACCCTTTTAGGGCCTTCTGGATTGCAAATCCCCCTCTTGTCTGGATCTAATGATCTATCGAGCTTTCGTAAATATTGGCTCATTTACCTTCTCCCACTCCACTCTTTTCCCGTAAGTTGGTGGGTCGTGGATGTTTATATGTCACGGCTGTTCTTTTTTCTGGTAGCAATTGGAGTTTGCAATCTTCGCTGCTGATGAAATAAAGGCAGAGTTGAATAGGTATTAGGGCAACATTCTTGTGAAGTTTTATACAATTTAGGAGAAAAAATGAACTTTTACAGGGCTTTGCTGTTGACCTTCGTTATGGATTCTTACCTGAAGATCATCTATGGAGGAACCAAATTCGTTGATAAGAATTTAGGAGTTCCGTAAGTAGAACTGATGATAAGGACGCATGCGTGAACATCCATATAAATTATTGAAATAGTTATAATCTGATCTGTTAGAGCTATACAATAAACGTATCGCTTTCTTTATGCTAAATCGTACTATGCAAGTAACAAAATGTTAGTTACCTGTCATGTAAATATGGGTATGACAATGTAGTCGAGCCTTTTTTATACCCGTGAAGCAAAGTTTCTACTTATCTGGTAGATTTTGAAGTTAAATCCTGTGGATTTTGCAGGGTGAGGGGGTATCTGTCGCTGTTTGATCTTTTCAGGAAATATAAAGGATGGTGGAATTCAGGTCACCCAGTCCCAAAGCCTTTGGTGTTCGTTCCTTATAGAGTTCAAATTAGAGAAGTTTCCGTAATAACTTGATGCTCCTTTTCCCTACTTGTAAACAGTAATGTCATGTACGTAGAAACTGTAAAATACCCTTGAACCAAGGCCTTAAATGTCGGTTTCGGTCACCATTTCGGTGACGACCAAAATAGAATTTCGATGGAATTTCGATCAAATTTCGATCGAAATTTCGATCATTTCGGTCATTTTTTGTACTAGGACCCCCATATTTCGGTCAAATTTCGATTTCGACTGGATATCGATATTCGACAGAGAAATTCGACCGAATTTCGCTGAAATTTGAGGCCATGCCTTGAACTGTCTGTGTGCATGGTGATCATAATGCCATATAGGCTTTGCCTTTGTTCGCACTCCTTTGATCTTTTTTTTGGTTGATATAGCCACTTGACCCATCCTGATCACCGCCTCCTCCCGCTGCTCGACTCCCTCCATCCCTCCCTGGCCTGGGATTAATATTGAATATGATGTTTTAGAGGGACCTTGTTGTAGTTATAAAATAGTTGGAGGCACAAGTGTTACTGCAAAATTTAGATTTCATGTGGTTTTTTTCATTCATTTGATCTCGTTTTATGTTTAACATCTCCAATGGAATCTCAAAAGCAGAAATGGTCGTTTCTTTGTAATCTTTTGTATGATAGTCAATGATGGATGCTTGCCATCGCCAATTCACCATCCTTAATGTTGCCTTATTAAGATTGCGGATCCGTTGTTCATTTCATTTTCGATTATATTTACACGTAGATCGTTAATAACATAACATTGTTTTTGTTGGTCATCCTTTTTTTTAATTGAATGATCACATCCTGATTTCATCTTGCTCTGGTAGTGGTGCAATTTGCCTACCACCCACCCTCCTTGTGGGTGGGAGTTGTGTTAGATAGCCGAACATCCAACGTAAAAAAAACACAGATCTTTCAATATGGATTTAAGCAAGAATCCATATAATAGATCTTACTTAAAGTGAAAGATGGCTATCCTGATTTTAGCTTGTAATTTATTTTCTCGCATATCTATCTAGGTAATTTTGGCAAGACATATGGATAATTGGCCCATTTACACAAGGACTCTGGATACTATTTTCTTTTTCTTTTGAAATAAAGATCAGACCATTCCATCTACTTCAGAAGAAGGTTATCAAGAGGTGCGGATATTTCAGACAAGATGATCTATAACTTCTAGTTTCTCCTTAACCGTGCAAGGCCTTGCACCACATCTAATAGGATAAATATAGTAAAGGGAGAACACAAACAAACACGGGCTTTTACACTTGTGCTCTTCCTATATTCTGCAGTTACAATTATCCTTCTACTTTTTTGTAATTACACTTGTGCCCTTATATTCTTGTAAAATTTACAATTCAACCCTTCTGTTATTACACATGCCCCTAAATTACCTTAATCGAAGTTGGGTGTAAACTGAGCGAATTTGAGCGAACCTATAATTTTTAGGTTTGGTTCGTTTATTTAATCGAGCATGAACTTGTATTCAAGTTCGGTTCGTTTATTTTTGAACCAAATCTAAGCAAATATTTAACTCGAGAATTCTCTAATGATAAGAAGTGAAAAAAGGAAAAACAGAAATACATATGTGTGTCTATAATTAGAATTAATATTCATTCATTTTTTTCTTTATCTAACTCTTTTTCATTAAGTTAGATTAATAAGATTCATCTCTTTGAAAAAAAAGTATAATTATGATATATTTTTATTTCTGTTCGGATGAGGATAAGGAATAATGCTGGGATAAGTGATAATTAGGGTTTATATTTGTTCTGTTGATTTAAGGATAAAGAAGGAAAAAGTACCATACACATAAATGATAGATGTTCTAATCATGATATGACCATTTATTTTGGGATTATTATACCGAGATAAAATCTACTTATCCTGTAAATATTAACTTATCTCCAGGCAACATCCACTTATCCTTGGACAAAATCAACTTATCTTGAAATAAGGACAACTTATGCAGATAATGATTTGTAAATATGTATACACACACATGTGTGTGTGTGTGCACGCGCGCGCGCACGTGCGTGTGTTTATTGAGCTTATAACGAATCGAACTTGAGTGAACCTATGATTTTTAGGTTCGGTTCGCTTAATCGAGTCTAAACCGCCATTCATGTTTGGTTCGCTTTTTTTAATCGAATCTAAATCGAACTTTTAGCGAGCCGGATCTGAGCGAATATCGAACTTGAAATTTCCGACGCCCCTTTACGGAAGGGTGGAACTTTGAATTTTGTAAGAATACGAGGACGATATTGCAAAAGGTAAGAGCATAACAGTAGTTGCAAAATCTTGGAGGGATACAAGGATAAATAACTCAACGAAAAATGCGTGCTCCGGTACATAACTAAAGAGTCACATGACTTGGGGCAGAGATCAACCCAATCACTCAGAAGTCCATTGAATCATTCCCTTGTTGGTACTTCGTTGGTGTGTCCAAACTCGATTTAAGCCTATGGCTTCTTCATATTTAGATTGGCAATATAATTTGAGATACCTAATTAGTGCATGAGTTAGTTTTGAATTCTCTTTGCATCAAAGTACACCTCAATGGAAGAGAATGTGTTGTCAGTTAAATATCTTGTACTAATTAACGCACTCTCAGAAACCAACATAATAAATACCTATTTTCTCAAATAAACCGCCAGGATGGGATGATGATCGATTTAGTTTTTCATATGTCGACTGAGAAAGAGCACATCCGAATAGTTTTAAAAAGGGGATATTTACCCAGCAGACCCTAAAATCTTTCAAAATTACCTCTACGACCTTTGAAACATCATAATTCCTCCCACGACCCTGTAATCTTGCTAACCCTTACCCTACAGACCCTGTGTTTAACCCCCATCCATTTGCCCATTAAAACTAATCGGATTCCGTTATATTCGATTACATTATACCCATTTTGTTTGTCAAATTTACATTTAATGCCATTCCCCTTCTTCCTCGACATATCGTTCCCACCCCCGTCGTCTCTCCCCCGCCGTCTTCCTCGAAGCCCCGACCCCCTTCGCGTCGTCCAAAGCCCCAGCCCTACATCCCCTGCTCCCCCCCAACCCGTGCCGGCCTCCCCCTGGCCATCGCCTTATCCTGCTCCCCTGATCACCAGGCGCCTGTTTAGAGTCCCTCCTACGCCCCACCACCTCCCCCTGTCCCCCACTCGACCCCCTTCCCCTCTAAGCAGCCGCCCCCGGGTCCCCGTTCCCTCGATCGTCGAAACCCCCCTTCCCCCGGGTCCCCGTTCCCCCGATCATCGGACCCGTCCCCCTTGTCGGCTCCCCTTGGAAGGACGGGCAGCTTCTGCGTCAAAGGACCCCCCGCAAGCTCTGTGCCAAATCCCTCCCCCCGCAAACTCAACCCCCCGCCCCCTTGAAGCCCCCTCCGCGTCAATGCCGCCCTCATCTCCCCACTGGTTCCCCGTAGACTCCCGATCAGAAAGCCCCCCCTTCCCGCTGACTCCCTCTTGCGCAAGCTTCTTCTCTTTTCCAGCGGTACACGCGGAACTGGCCCGTGGAGAATCGCGGCGCTAGGAGTGTGGCGATGACAGCGATGCCGATGTAGTCCATCCACCACAGGAAGAGGCTGAGCCGCTGCGAGTGGCAGCATAAAAGGTGGCACACGCTGCTGCACAGCAGGCAGAACATCGACCCCGCCATGAACACCATGAACGGCCACCTCAGAGCCTCCATTTTGGCTAATCGTAACCGTTCGATGGTTAATTGGTTAGACTAACTCATGACTAACCCAAGTAACTGACTCAAATGTAGTTAAAATTGACGGGAGGGTTTGTTGGTAAGACAGAGCAAGATTACGGGGTCGTGGGAGGAATTATGATGTTTCAAAGGTCGTAGAGGTAATTTCGAAAGATTTTAGGTTCTGCTGGGTAAATATCCCTTTAAAAAGTTCAAACTATTCCAATGGATATTGATTATTTGTAAATTTCTCCGGATAATTATGGTATCAACACATATATCGCGATTTGGAGTCATTCTGGCCTATGAATCATCAATTTGGGGGGAAGAAATCGAACTTATATAGTAGCACTCTCAATGATTAGTTTATTGCATGCCAATAGTATAGAAAGTAGTCTACTTTGTGATGGATAATTTTGGATTGAAACTTATCTATCGTGGAAATTGGTTTTGATGCCACCATCTTGAAAGAGATGTGATACAATACCTTGACATGAGAGTCGTGTAGAATGTACCCATGAAGCAATGATGTCCTCTTCTTGTGCTAGAATAATGTTTACTTGCACATCAATGTTAGAATTAGAATATTATATTTGAAGAGGCAGATCAGGTGAGCATGTCATCCCTAGTGTAGGAGTTCGTGTAAATCCCCAAAAGCCATCGACTCCGATGTTTATTTATCTCAAAAGAGAGAAATCTTGTTGAGATTTGATCTCCTTAGTTGAGATAGATTTATTTCTAAGGTAAGATGCCTTAATAAGAGAGGCTAGCAGAATAATTGCATAGGACCTCTTTAGATAATTTTTAAAAGTGATTTTGTGAACAGAGCGTGTTGAATCTGTCTTGGTGCACGATGTCCTAACTGTCACATGGGTAAATTTTCAACTTTGAGACTAGCATGTGCGATGTTAGCTTCTCGCAAGCTAACTAAACCCACCCATACGTGTGGACATACACCTGCACACCGAATAACCATGCTGCTTGAACACTCGAATACATAAGCGCTCAAGTACACAAGGACACTAGAGCAATGCCACTAAACTTCTCTTTGTTATTAGCAAGACTCCTTCAAATGTGTTGTTTACAAATGATCTCCACCCCTCCTTATATACATAAGCATGTGGTATACGAAGGGATACCATTATTACATGTACAATGACTGCAAGGATTTTTCATCTTCCGTGGAGAGACTTCGTCTTCCGAGGTGACTCTTCGCATGCCTTGGCTCTTCATCTTATGTACAATCCCTTTGTCTTCTGCAATTGATGCCACATCACCTATTCCATTAGCATGCTATGTTGTTTCCCATGTCAGCACGCCATGTCATCTTTCCACATTATCGGTGGGCCACACGCTCCTACGTAAGATGTTGCATCTTTGCTCTGTCAAGTGTCGCTGAGAATGTGTTATGCCAAGGGAAACCCATGATCTCCTGACCTTCATGTGGTAAACCTCATCCTTAACTTTTCGTACGCCAAGATGAAGTCCTTTAGAACTTCGTCGTGTAGCCACCAAAGCACAGGGGTGTGCGATAACTGATCTCGCACGCTATTCCTGTACGTTGGGAATCGGAGGTGTTACACTAACCAACATTTGATTTTGGACAACATATTTTCATCTACACTACAATATGTATATTTGAGGGAACATGATCCGATTCCATAAGAATCTATTATCTTGATGCTTGAGGTTTGCCCCAACGCACCTAGCTTAATGGAGATCGAGGGAGAGAACAATATATTGAGTTGGGAAAGGGGGCCCTCTATTCGAGTTAACTGTTGCATCTCTAGTTGTGTATTCGCCTGCTGTAGGAGTTTATATTTATAGGATGTGATAAGCCCCTCACATAGTCCACCCCTTGCCTCCCATGCTTGAGTTGCACGAGTCTCGTGTAAGACTTGGCCCTCGTGCAACCGCTGACTCGCGTAATTACCGGTAATGGTTTGAGCATGATATCACACTTTGACATATTCAAACATCTCTCGCTTTCAAACATCTCCCACTTGACTGAAGTATTCAAGGCTTCTATACTCCCACTATTCATGTAGTGTATACATGGAGATGTCTTTATTGGTTTTCATTATTCACGAAAACCTCTTCTTTAACTCATGCATTCCTAAGTCCCATCAAACCAAATTTCATAGAGAAAGGTGATTATCGTATGAACACCAAAGCAATGAATACCAAAAATTAAATGCAAATGCAAAACCACATGGAATATGAGACAATTTCTAAATTGTTTTGCATGATTGCAAAATTTTTAGGAATATCATTTGAAGCGTGAGCCTTTAAACGAAGAGACCTCCGAATCAAGGTACTTCTCTTGCGGACACGACACCGAATCATGTCGCTTCCCACGAACTTGAGAGATCTTCTTCACTAAGTTATTCATGCAAATAGAGATCTCGAGGATATCTACTTCTTGATTTCATCGCACAAAATCATGTCCTTCAATGCTTCTACGTAGTCTGAAGTAGAAGGTGATTCCTCTCACGATTGACCAATACAATACAGAGGAAGGAGAGGCTATGAAGGTGAACGACCTAGGGTTTCTTGGAGATGTGGGGGACGACCAAGAATTATCCAGAGAGGTCGATTCTCTTCTATTTTCTCCTATTTCTCCTTAGTATTAAAGAGCACTTGATAGAGTTAACTGAATTTGAAAGCAGGCCAAACATCCCTTTTGTAGCTTTGGACTTGGTTCATGATAATAGTGAAATTATCTCTCTTGATAATCATCAATTATCGCTTTGATAATTCAAGAATTATCACTTGAGATAATTCACCAATTATCACTTTGATAATTCTAGAATTATCACTTGAGATAATTCACCAATTATCTCATGATAATTCTTCAATTATCTTTTGATGATAATTCTGAATCATCTCTTTGGGACAACTAGGAAATTATCCTCTCAAATAACTAATTCAATTCATTAGTTCAAAATAAAAATTTAAATCAAATTTAAATTTATTTAATATGTGAATCACATTTACATACGCCCTAGTTAAATGAAAATCATATTCATATCAATATTAATTATTATAGATCTCTATCCATATTAATTATTCCAATAATATGAATTATATTCACATATTCCCATACAATTATGTCCATAATAATAGCAACTAATATATTGATATTGATATCTCAATGAACGAGTCCTAATCCAACCAGAACTCGTGAGCAGCATTCGCGGATACTTGAGGATAATGTTAGGGAGATTATACTATCCATGTATAGTAGCTTAATATTCAATATCCAGGTTTAAACCACCGATGGGCATAACCATTTGGTTCCAATTCTATTTAGTTCCATTTCCATTTTCATTTCTCTCTTTGGAGCTCAGAAATGGGTTATAAAATTGGGTCCCATTTCTATTTCTATTTCTAATCATTTGTCCAAACTATTTGGAGCTTAAAAATGGATTATGGAAGTGAATTCATTTCAATTTTCAACACTTGGATATAGAAATTGACACCAGAAACATGTTCAATTGGGTGAGAATTAATCCAATTAACTCTCTCTCAATTAGTCACAAAATGGGGTCATTAAAATCCATCTGATTTTATCACTTCTTTAGAACATAAGTGTTATGGTATATAATTTATTATGAACACATAAACCTAGAGCATTCCTTATACTCAATCATCCTATATATTCGAAGACCTTAATGGACCTGAAGTTCAAACCCCTGATTATCTGTCTCCTTCAAACTACATCAATAGATTTCACAATCGGTCATTGGATGAGAATATTAGTCATATGCTTTCCAAAAAGCACATATTAATATTTTCAAATTCATGTCTTGTTTCATAAACAAGGCGACCATGCATGAAATTCTGTATGACCCTAATATCTCATGAGTGAGCTTCGTTTCTCAGTTGATAGAGTATGAACCTGTATGATTAGTTTGAGAGATTATACCTCTCATACCTTCTCATATGCACACCAACATGTCGGTATATAGACCTTGTTTAGGTCATCGATCTATTGGTTTACCAAATATACATATTTGGATATATATATATCTCCGTTCAAAGGATGAGTGCATGTTCGTGATAGTATATGATTTAGGTTTCTAATATCTCGATCTCGTCATGTCAACACTTCGACTCAAAGTCAACATTTTGAATTTTGATCAGCAATTGACTTTTAGTCAACATCCGACCTCTTTCATCTATATTTAGCTTTTTGTCCACACTTTGACCTGACTATTTCGATACCTCTAAATCTCTATTCCTATAGAGAGGAACTGCATTAAGAGATACATCGAAAATCAATTTTTAGAGAAAGATTGCCATATCTTTCTCATACTGGAGATCAATCTTGAAGTCACACGAAGAAGCCAGGTGTGTCCTCAATCTAACTCTTTAGATCATCAACTGCGTAATATTTAAGATGTCCATGGTACATAGCCTTTATTTTTACTGTGGGATACATAACCTTTGTTTTTACTAAGGGACCTTTAACTAAGTACAAACACAAACATTCGATTCAGATGAAGAGTTGAAACACAATTAATTTTATTGCATTAATGGGTAATCAAGGGCTTTCCAGCAGTCTTCCACTAACCCTCAAATCCATTCATGTACAACTCTTAGACATACACTAATTTGCTAATCATTTGACTATTAAGTCAAATAATATGGCTAGCTTATTAGTCACACTGTCATCGGAAGCTACGCCTAGTTTTGTTACAAACATGTGCTGAGGAAATAATAGCTTCATCTAAATGTAGTTGCGACATCTTATGTAGACAAACCTGACTTTGTCGAAACAACCGTTGTGTTCTGCTTCTTGCTACACAGCTCCCAACATTAGTATCCAACAAGGAATATGAACTTGAGGTTGACTTTTATTATCCACATTGGATTGGAAGTCAGACTCTATTTACCCTAAGACTTGGATATCATTATCTCCATAAATCAAGATGTAGTCTTAAGTTCTCCTTAAGTACTTGAAGATGCTTTTCACTGCACTCTTGTATTTTTCTCCATAGCAAAAATGGTAACAACTTGCCACTTCCACTACATGTCAGATATCTGGTCTTGTACACATCATGACAAACACCGAGCTTCCTACAATTGATGCATAAGGGCATCCAACCATAGCCTTCTTATCCTCAACACTTTGATGTGCCATCCCTTTAGATAGGTTAATGCCATGTCTTAAGGAAATGAAGCCTTTCTGAGAATTATCCATGTTGGATCTTTCTAAGATCTTCTTGATGTATCCTTGTTGCGATGGTCTCAATATCCGCTTTTCTTTATTTCTGAACAACTTCAAACCCAAGATGTAAGAGGTTTCCCTATGATTTTTCATCTCAAAAGTATGAGACAATCATATCTTAACATTGATCATCATCGTAATATTATTCACAATGATTAGGATGCCATCTACATAAAACAAGATGAATACAATAGCGTTCCTACTAAGCTCTTGTATGCACATGGCCCGTCTGGATTATGTAGGAAATCATAACTCTTTATGGTTTCATTGAAACAGATGTTCCAATTTTGAGAAGCTTGTTTGAGCCTATAGATGGATTTCTTCAGCTTGCACACTTTGCCCTCCTCAACTCGAAGCCCTGAAGCTACTCCATATAGGTATCATAATCGAGGTATCCATTAAGGAACACGATCTTGATGTTCATCTGCCAGATGTCTTAGTAAAGATGTGCACTATAGCTAGCGATATCCTGATGGATTTAAGCATGGCTACATGAGATAATGTCTCATCGTTATCGATGCCTTCTTTCTGTGTGTAGTCCTTGGCTATGAGTCATGCCTTGAAGGTCTCTACCTTCCCAGCATGTCCTCTCCTTCTCTTGAAGATCTACTTACACCCAATGGGTTTAAAACCTTTAGGCAGATCCACGATGGTCCATATTCTATTCATGTGCATGAAATATACTTCAGACTTTATTGGTATCATCTATCTTTCCATGTCATGATTTACCAATGCTTCATCATATGAAGTTAAGATTAGTATCACACTATTATGATACATGTAATCCATGCCTGTCAGGTGGTCTAACCACCATAGAATTCTTTCTAAGAGGTACATGTGTATCATCTTTAATTATCTTCACAGTTTTCGGCATAGGAACTTCATCGGTCTCACTAGACTCAATGAATCCCTCAACTTCATTGTTATCTTAACTCTTCCGTTTGTTATGCATGAATAGAGGGGAGAATGGAATCAACATTCCTTGGTCGATTTCATTCTCGTATTTGCTAGATCATATTAAGGCAGGAATAACGATTACAAAGGAAACCGGATTCCCTCATTCATGGGAATTGTCATTCCTAGGTATCCCCTAGGAATTGGGATTCCATTCCTTACAAATGCTAATGAATATATTCTTTTCAATATTTTATAATTAATATATCATTGTTACAAATATATAGTTGTCGACATGGATATGTATTTTCTTTTTTTGGATATTTTTTAGATATCGACATGGATATAGTTTGTTGGACATGGATATATGGACACTGGCATTGATACAAATATATGGATACAAAAGATCAAACAAGTTACAAATATATGCATATATGGATATTGACATGGATATGGGATTGTTTTTGCGGATACGAATATATATACGATTCCGTTTTTTTTGGATATGGATACAAATATGGTTACAAGATATTCCAACGGATATGAATACATATATCTATCATATGGATAAAATACATAATATGATTTTTTTACAAATATAGATACGGACATGGATATGCGTTTTTTTTCCAAATATGATACAAACGGTGATATGAGATTTTTTTCTAATATGGATATGGATACTGATGCAATTTTTAAATTTTTCTAAGATATGGATACTGATTATATTCTAGCTGATACATACACATATATGGATATGGATTTTAGTTTTTTTGCGGATATGGATGTGGACATAGATGAGGATTTTTTGTGAAAACAGATATGAACATGGAATTGGGTTTTTTCAGCTATAGATATGAATATGTATATCATATTTAGTTTTTTAATATGGGCACATGTTATATTTTAGTGGATATGTATACGGACATGGATATATTTTTTTATTTTTCGTGAATACAGATATCCACAACATTTTCATTTTTTTAGGATATGGATACAGATATGATAATAAAACATTATAATGGATACGGATATGGATATATCAAATATATCAATTGTATGAAAAAAATCAAAGTAGTTTCCATTTAAATTTAACTATTGATTACTTATATGAAATATATTAATTATATGAAAAAAATAAGTTGGATGATACCCATTATTTTTTCTACTTAATGAAATATAACAAAGGTTATTTTATTTTATTCTTTTGCCTTTTCAAATATAAGAAAGAAATGTATCTCATAATAATATTTCAATTCCTAATACGAACCAAATAATGGAATGGAAAAACTTATTCCTTTCCATTCCATTGTTAGTTCCATTCTTGTCTTGATTCCCTTCCATTGTAATTCCTTTCTGATCAAACAAACATACCCTTAAGGAATTCATCCTATAAAAATTTAATGTCTCTAGAGACAAATATTTTTTAAGTTTCAGAATCATAAAGCAGATATCCAATACTGTTCTTTACATGTCCAATGAAGTAGCATTCTCTACTGCAAGATTCCAACTTGCTTGCATCCACATTTTTAACATGGACCAAACAACCTCATATTCTTAGATGGTGTACACTTGGCTTGGTTCCATATCAAAGCTTGTGAGGGGGTTTAGGTTCAGATTCACTTGGGATCTTGTTAAGGACATAAGCTATATTCTCTATTGCATGTCTCCAGGAATTAAAAGGTAATTTCATTTTACTCATCATTGATATCATCATATCCAAGTTGAGGAGTACCTGTAGGAGTGGGATTAGAAATTATTTCTCTCTTTAAGATATCTTTAATTCATATAAGATGTATTTGTCACCTCTGTCAGATTGAATTCGTTTAATCTTCCCTCCTATTTGGTTTTCAACCAAAGGCATGAGTTCTTTGAACTTTTTTTATATTTGTGATGTAATAGGAAGACAAATTTGTATTGTGGATGACCATCAATGAATGCCACGTAATATTGATGTCCACTACGAGTTGTAGAACTAAATGAGCCACATACATTGGTATGTAATAAGTCAAGTATACCTTTGCATCGTACACTTTTTCTTAGAGAAGGGTGTCGTGGTCATTTTTCCTTGAATATAATACTTGCTGGTTGGTAAATCTTGGACTTTCAGATAATCCAATGGTCCATCTTTTATCAATCTATTGATCATGTCAACAAGTCTGTGATGTCAAACCATTATCACATGATCTCCATCCTACTTTGATCTTTTATGGGTTTTATTATCATTATTAGTGATATCAACATTCACGATTGATTCGTTTATGCCAAATTTATAGAGTCTAAGAGATGTTACAAAATCATCTGATATAAAATTACCATAACAACTGATGATAAGTTTATCACACTATAGGAAAGCATATCCATGTCTTACTTAGATATGCATAGTAAGCTCCTTCTAACTTATGGAACATGGACACATTCTCTAATGAGTAGAACTCTTCCTATATATAAAGATAGTTGATAGGTTCCAACGACGATCATTGCAACAGTTGCATTAGATCCTATCTGGATGATTATCACTCCATCAAGTGTTATGGTTTCCTGAAACATATGCAATGGATTGCATACACGAAGAGAAGCACATGGATCAATAATCCCTATCTACAACAAAATCAAGGTATCTTATGTTGCAACCTAGCAAATGATCAGGAGAATCATGAGAGGACCAATTATATTAATGCTCCATTTCACTTCATTCATCCTGAGAGGAGGATCAACGTGAAAAAGTTTGGCACGACAGATAACTTCTTTGATAGATAAACAAAGGCAGAACTTGGGGGTTAGTTCGAACATTTCCTAAACTCGCTCAACATCGATTGTTGGTTGGCGGTAGCCTCATGGAGGAAAGACGATAATAGAGTCGTAACATTTGTTAATATGTAATATGAAGATTCAATTCAAGGTGGAAATTATTAATATGCCATGCATCCTAATTTAGGTATCCATACGAATCATATTTGATTAGTGATTTGAAATTTGAAACTTCATCCAGATATTAGTTGTCTCGTGATTTGGGATCGAATAGCCTGTCTGGATCCTAATTGATTTGTGATTAGGGATTTCGTTCGAATCATAACTGATTAAGGATTTGTCTGGATCCTAATGGTGTTGATTAGGGATCCATCTATGCGATAGTATTATATAAACTTCCATGGACTTGAGTTTTGAATCATTCTCTATATAATAGTACCTCTACCATATACAGAGAGATCCATTATTATTGCCAAGGATGTAACCAAATTAATGGTTAACATCGTAAATCTTGTGTCATGGTTGTTTTATGTTCACTTATCTGTTTATTTGATACGCGTTTCACTTTTTCTATGCGCAACAATATCTGCAACTACTTTACCAAATAATATGGATTTCCTAGCTCGTTCTTGACATCTTGAAACCTACATAAATAGGTAAGATTTAGTGCATACCCATGCTGTGTTAGGGTGAAAATTTCTTATTCGAGGTTAGACCTAGAGTGATCAAGTCCATATATGTTGTAGAATTTTTAGAATTTCTTCAAGATCAAATATTTTTAAGGTTAAATCTATTGTGATTTTATATTTTATATTATTATTTTTATATTACGTGTCATTTTGATAATCTAATGTTATATCGAATTTGATCATCAAAGTATTAAATTTATCATTTGGATACCATAATTTTGTTTAAAAACCAACATTGGTAATGTATTTCAACATAGTTACCATATGAATATATCAAACAAGTTTGAAAATCAAATATCCATAGAGTTGGATTTTTCCTGAGTTATATTTACTTGTCATTTTGCATCATTGATCATTCTTTGGTAGTCCAATCTTGTGGTTGGATTAATTTAGTTATAGTCAGACTTTCAGTATCTTCAAAATTCAAAAAAATTGAAAATAACAACTCTATTAAAAAATCAACTTTGTAGATGTAATAAGGTATATTTATAATTTGGATATATCAAAATTAATGAAAAATAGGCATCTATATTCAATACGACATCATAAGTCATATTTTATAGTATCATTTTTGCATTGCTGAAACACTCTTAATAGTCTAATCTTACCATAAGTTTAATTATATTTAGACTCTAACTACATCAAAATTCAAAAGTTATTATTGTTAAAATAACTTTTATTAAAAAATCCAACTTTATAAATATCTTCGAAAATATTTATAATGAAGGCATGTCGAAAAAAATTACGAAGTTCGATCATCTATAAGATAAGAATATCATAAATTCTGTCATTTTTATACTAGTATCATTCTTTTGATAATCCAACCTTGGGGATAGAATTAGTTACATATAGACCATTAGTACATTGAAATTCAATAATCATATTTCGAAAATAACAAGTGTATTTAGATGTGTTTATTGTAGTTGTAGCAAAAGTCCTCCTTGGGCAGATGTGGTCTTCTTGGGCAAAGATTTTTCCTTGATCCACAATATTGAAGTGGGAGCACAATCGGTCAATAAAATTTGTAGCTTTCCTTGACTAGCTGAATAAAAAAAAGGTAAATTAGAAGAAAAAATTAATGGGTTAAGTTAATTCTAAAGTAACTTTTTTTATTTAATTCGAAATAGGTATAATTTGTAACGTAGAAAGGTATAATAAATATAAGGGATTTTTACACTACAAACCTTGAAAAGTTTGTAAATTGCATTCTCGACCATG
Source organism: Ottelia alismoides (assembly GCA_037367405.1). Lineage (NCBI taxonomy): Eukaryota > Viridiplantae > Streptophyta > Magnoliopsida > Alismatales > Hydrocharitaceae > Ottelia > Ottelia alismoides. The sequence continues at coordinate 316,874 of JAZKJV010003169.1, read as the reverse complement.
TATTCATCCTAATTATCATCTAAAACTTGCAAACTTGTTAACTCTTATACGACAGACACTGACGTTGTGGCTAAGTCCTGGAAATGTTTTGGCGTAACAAGTAGAAGGTTTGTGGGCTTTATGTGATAATAATAAAGAAAACATGGCCGAGAAGGTAATTTACAAAGTTTTTAAGGTTTGTGGTGTAAAAGTTCTTAAATATAAATAAATATATGTGGATGTCATATTTCACCAATTTGATAAAAATAAAGCATTCGCACTTAAATGGTCGGGTGGTAGTGTAGTGTCCCTGCCACTCAAAAGATCAGAGTTCAAATTCCTCCTTGTGAGGGTTGTGTTAGGTAGTCAACAACTAGCGTAAAAAATAATCGAATCTTTCGACATGGATTTGAGAAATAATCCATGTAACTGACCCTACTTATAGTGAAAGAAGGCTTCACCATTTATTTAAGCTTTCTTAGTTCCGCTCGATCCTTGGATTGATACTAGCATATACAAAGATGGATCTCTTGTAAATCCATTTTATTTGCTTGGAATGAATAAATGGCAATGAATCCTTATTTTTTTATTTATTCCGTATTGTCAAGCAAGAATCTCAAGTTCTACTAAGAAATAAACAGAATTACCACACTTGTACTCATCTAAACTTTGCCAATTATATGTATGCCCTTATGTACTCTATAACGACGCCTAGAAAACCTATCTATTAACATTTATAATTCTACAATTAAGCTCAAATCTTCAGGAGTAATGATTTAAGGAAGAAAATGTAATAGAAAAAAAATTACAAACCATTCTGTGAATTATATATATTTTTTGTCCTCGTTATCTCTGATGTAAGAAAACAAGGACTAAAAATTAAATCAAATAATGTTTGTAAATTGGTATGTAATTTTTTAATTTCAGTCATGTAATCGTTATCTCTGATGGCTTTCTCTAACATACGGGAACATGTATTAGTAAAAAATTATGAAACAGGTAAGAAAACAATCATTATTGGAAAATTTTGGAAGGGCTTAAAGATATAAAAAAATCCGTAAAAAAATCTTATTTATGGCGTGAGCTCTTATCGTAAAATTAGAGGGTTTAATATGTGGCATCTTAATCAATATGAGTTATCTTAGCAAGAGAGGATAAATTTTGCCATGGAGCATAGTTCCAAGCTTTCTTTTATTAAATGGCCAAAGCTTTGATTGTAGGTATATAAATAGGGTAAAATAGGACCACCCCTTTGGAGGAGCTAACTTGGCTCTATCTATCTATTTTCTCTCTCTTTTTTTGAAAAAATTCTTCTGTGGATTTTCATAACTATATCCATACGTTATGCCATTCAAGTTTTACGTAAAATAGAGACTCCTACAACATCCATCCAGACGGAGTTGATTTCAGCAATTCTATGACCGTTAGAAAATGTATGTCTGGATGGAGGCCGTAGGAGTGTATATTTTGCACGAAACTTGAATGACGTAATATAGGGATATAATGAAAAACATGAAAATATTTTTTAAAAAAATAAAAAATAAAAAAATAAGCCGGAAAAGCCAAGTTAACTCCTCTACAGATGGACGACCCCATTTTATCCATATAAATATCATATTAATCAAGAAGGCACGTTGCATTCCTCATCATCAACTCTGACACCACAAACTTCACCCCTCCATATACTTAATTTATTATTCTATGGGTAGGTGAATGCAATAAATCATTGACTCAAAAGAATTACTTCTTTTGTCAAAGTCATGGACCATTGAATTCCTTTATATTTTGGACCAATTTGCATCTATAACTTCAAAACCCTTGCAATAAATCTTGTGTCCTCCTTACCAATGTTGGGGTCGACACCAGTTGACTTGTCTACTATGAACTTTTTAATTACCAATAGAGCTTTAACATTGTGCATGCATCAAAGTGTGAGCTCATAAACCCTACATGACCATTGATGAACCCTTTCTAGGGATGAAAACGGATACAGTTATATTTGAATATCTGCTTACTGTATTCGAAAGTTATCAGATATGGATATCCATATCCGATAACTAATCGAATACGGATAAAATATGGATATGGTAATGGCTTGAATATCTGGATCCGGATTTGGATATCCGAATACAACATTTGATATTGTTTTATATATTTGTTAATGTAATATAAGCCACGGTCTGTGTTTTTATAATAGTATTATATACCATATAATGCAATATATTAATGATATTAATAAACTTCTGATTGTAGGGATGGGCACAAACAAAAGTTACAAAACCCTATCCCCTTTTTGCTTCCGATAAAGAACGTATGTCACATCGACGCTCCCTTTTGTTATGATGCAACTTATTTATATTTCCTTGCCATTTTTTAGATCATTATAAACTTTGATAAAAAAATTCAATTCCTATTCATATGTGGTCTTTGTTCGATCCATATTCGGATTTCATGTTTATTTGATCCATATTTGTATTCACTCTTTATTCGATTCATATTTGAATTGGCTCTTTATTCGATTCGTATTCAGGTCCGCTCTTTATTCGACCTATATTTGAATTCGATAAATATCTGATTTGAATTCATATCTGTATTTTTAAGGACATGGTTTCCTTAATGCATATCTGAATCATATATGTATCCGTATTCGCGTTCAATAGAAATGAAGTGAATATGGATACAGAGATATGCATATCCGATCCGTATCCGATTTCATCCCTAGCCCTTTATCACTTCTCCTATTAACTTGATCTGGTTCTCTTTTCTCTCTCTCTAAATGTGCTCGCAATATGCTGAAGGTCCTTGGATAGCATCTCAAACGCTTAATATTCTTTTAGAGGAAAACCTTCTCGCATGGTCCCGATGAATATTTTAAAAAATATTTAAGAAAGAGATTTGCACAAAGAACAAATCGCACAGTACTGGAATCGACTCTTTCTTGGCATAGGTCAGCACTGATGGATGGTAGAATTATTACGTGTATATTTTCTAAACAGTTTCACCCATCAAGAATAGAGATTGGATCCCCTGCTGTAATACAACAGGTGTTGATGCTGGGCAAGAGGAAGTAGATGGCAGAGGCACTGGCGATTGGAGGTGCATCGGCCTTTGGTGGTGTTTGTTCGAGACTACGCTGTTCTTATGGCATGGAGATATAGGGTTTTGTGAACATAAAATTTCTGGGAACTTTGGAGACAAGTGCCTAGGGTTGCAACAAGAGCTTCTCGCTTGCCCAGATCGCGATTGTCGTTCTTCGTATGCGGATGGCATAGATCCAAGGTCTAAACCCCAGAGAATTGGGTTGACTGGAGCCTTCATGGATATGCATCTCAAATGGTTTGTTTGCATAATTAGTGTTCCAAGAGAACCCTAGATTTTCTTGAACTTGGATATGATGCGAACAAGAAGAACGAGTAATAATCGAACTGAAAACGAAATTGAATCTCCAAAAACCGACTTACTCTGATATCGTGTTGAAATATAAATGTGGAAGCGAATCGATAACCAACAAATATAGAAACATAGAATACTTAAAATTTTACGTGGAATCCTAATCAATGAGGGAGCAGGATGAAACAACGAGAGAATGTCGTAAATGGCTGGATCGTCTATTGTACTCTCAGTAAGTACATGGAGTGTGGGGTTTCTTATATAGCCCCACAGACATACCGGAATCTCACCGCTCATCTATGTGGGACTAAACATGTGATGCATGTTCTACGTTTATTTAATTTGGTGATTCCTATAGCTAGATAATGTATACTTCGAGTATGTCCACTATAATTTAGGATGTTACTTATGCATGTTGGAATATTCATTCTTTGAAGATATATAGAAAAATAAAAGAAAACTCTATCAAAGTTTCAATAGATTTTAAATCTATTAGTATGGAAAGTGGAGAATGACTAATAGATAAGTTATATCCCTAGTCGACATACGATATTTACATTGGTTCGTCATAGACAAGTCTTGGATCTACGTGTGCATTAAGAAATCTAGATATACAAAAGAGGATTTTTCATGAGTGGCAACACATACTCTCACAATTACATTCCGACTCCTCTAGGACTTGTGATTACTATGACTATCCATTACATCTGCCATTAAGTTTTCTGTCAACTCGTCTCCATCAAAATTATTCGAATCTGTTAGTTTTTTAATAGTTTTATCCCTTTTAATACGTTACAGTTGCAAATGATGTTACTTATACCTTCATTTTGATCAAAATGGCTACGTTACAATCATAGTAACTTAAACTTTAATGGTCACATATGTCAATACAACTTAACAACAAGGATAAGAATATGGGTATGTAGCATGGAAATTATATGCAATATGATCTTAACATGTCAATTTTCAACTAGTCCACTTAATTAAGTTCATACTTGATGAATAATATAGTGAACATAAAAGAATTCTTTTTCAAAACAATAATCATAATGTCCAAACTGAAAAATACCAAGAACCCTAAAGAGACTCTGGTAGAATGACAAATCATGCTCCTCACAATATCCTTAAGTGTTCTATTTTGTCTTTCAACTACACCAATCATGGTCGGTGACCCTGCTATGGTATACTGTGGGATGATACCGCATTATTCAAGGTATCTTGCAAAAGATCATGGACGTTGTTCACCTGAACCGTCATATCTGTCGTAGTATTCACCACCACGATCAGATCTGATGCTTTTAATCCTTTTACCGAGTTGATTCTCAACTTCAGTCTTAAAATTTTTGAACACATCCAAGGATTGAAATTTTTCATGAATGAGATATATGTAGCCATATCTAGAAAAGTCGTCTATGAACGTTATAAAATATTATTGTTCATTTCAAGCAACCGAAGGGAATGAACCACAAATATATGTATGTATAAGTTCTAAGACATCTAATGACCTATTGGCTTCAAATCTCCTTTTGTTGGTTTGTTTTCCTTTTATACAGTTCACGCACACATCAAAATCTGTGAAGTCTTAGGGACTTAGAATTTCAGTCAATACAAGTCTTCTATCCTTGACCTGGATATGTGCCCTAATCATTTGTGCCATAATGATGCTAAGCTCATATCTATAATTTTTCTTTTCGTACCTTGTGTAGTAGAAAGAAAAGATTCATTATAAGAGACAATAATATTCAAGCAATAAAGACGATCAAATTCAGATAAGAAATCAGAATCAATAAGGATAGAATTCTAAAATAAATTAAGTTTTCCATCACCAAAAGAAATAGATTAACCAGCTTTGTCCAAAAGATAAATTGAAACTAATTTTCTACGAAAAGAAGGAGAAACAAAAGTTACATCTAGATCAAGGTAAAAGCCACTCTTCAGCAACAATATGAATTTTCCTATTGCTTCGAAATCTACTGATTCGTCATTTCCCATGTAGAGGTACTTTTCAGCTTGACTGGGATTTTGGTAGCTCAGGCAGCCCTGCACGGAGACACTAAGATGAATAGTGGCTTCAGAATCTAGCCACCAAGTGTACTATGGTACCGAAGTCAAATTAATTTCTGAACAAACCAAATTATGAAGTGTACCTTTCTTAGTACGTCAAGTGTGATAATTTGTGCACTGCTTCTTCCTGTGTCCTTCAGCTCCACAAAAGAAACAACCTGTAGCGGATGATTCCTTATTTTGTTGTTTCTTATGAGGTACTTTGACTGCAGCTTCCTTTTCCTGCTTCCTTTTCTTGTCCTTTCCCTTAGATGTGGAGGAAAGATGAGCACTTTCTGTCTTATCTTGCTTCAGCCTTTACTCTTCCTGAACACAGTATGAGATGAGCTCATTCAGAGACCAAGTCTCTTTCTGACAGTTATAGCTCACCTTAAACTGGTTGAATGAAGGAGGAAGAGATATCAGAATCAAATGCACCAAGAAGTCCTCAGAGAGTTCAAGTCTGAGTGCTTTTAACTTAGAAGTAAGATGAGACATCTCCATGATGTACTCCCTGATGTTACCTTTTCCTTTATACCACATTGAAATCAGATTAGCCAAGAGTGTACCAATTTCAGCCTTTTCATTCTTGGTAAATCGTTTTTCAATATCTGCAAGGAATTCTTTAGCAGTATTTATTTTCTCAGACATACTGCCCCTGAATGCTTCCGGAATGGCCCTTTTTATTATCATCATACACGTGTGATTTGATCTCTCCCACTTTTCTTTATCACTCTTTTCATCAGAGGTGCTCTTATCCGTAAGTGGTGGAGGAGAGTCAGTCCTTATCCAAGGTCGAGATCCATGACCCTGAGAACTATCAACAAGTTCTCCTGCCATGACTTAATTTTGGAGCCATTTAACATTGGAATCGAATTGATGGTAGCACTTATATTGGAGGAATTCATATCTGAAAAAAAAAATAAAATGCTCACCAACTTCAATAAAACCAAAATATTGAATATAGGTAAAATCTCATTTCAAGATATCTACCACTCCATTATAGTTTTATCTTTGGATAAAATATAACTTGTGAGCGATATCTTGACATAGTAATAAATATTGATGATAATAACGTACCAAATAGAAATCTACCTTTGGATGGATTTAATATTTGCATGATAACCAAACAATCATCACATATTTAATACTATAACCACATGCATAGTTCCTATGGATACAAATTTTCCTTTGGGTAAATATCATCCATATAAATTAATAATGCTAGCCATTTATATTTCATCACAATAATTTCAACAACATCGGTCACTTTGGTGACATATTGTTTAAATAAATGTAAATATCCATCCCTATATTCAAAACCGTTGTTAAATTTTAACAGCGAAAAATACCCTAGTGGGAAACTGTGGGCCCATAAACCATTGTTAGATCTTTGATTGATCTATAAAAAGGCTCGATAGGTATTTCCGCGACATAATATACAAGTTGATAATAAATCAGTGTGATGGTCATTTCCGTTATACCTTGAATATATGCTATTAAAAAAAGTGATCATTTGATAATGATGTGATAATTTAGGAAGGTTGGTACAATCATGTGAATATGTAATATACATCAAGATTGTAATATATGCGTGATTAATAAAAGGTGCCAAAAAAAACTGTGAAGGTAAAAGTAACGTGTGGTACATCTACAACAAGGATCGTGGATCATTTAATTCTATTATAAAAAAGGCAGTAATAAACAATGCAATCTATAGTACGATTGTGATGGAAGAGCATTAAAGAGGGACATTGTCAATAGTATTTCAAAGATACTAAAAAGAGTAACAATTTGTACCTCAATGTGATATAGCCATTGACGGAAACAAAGGAGATGGACTTCCAAAGAAAAACCCCTTTCCACACAAAGAAAAACCCCTTTCCACACAACCTTTCTTCTCCAAGGTCTTCTTAGGAGAGAAGAAAAGGAATAGAGAGAGAGAGAGAGAGAGAGAGAGAGAGAGAGAGAGAGAAGTATCCCAACTTAACTTCCCTATTGAGATGAGATTCAAATAGGAAAAGCATGATGGGGTTATCTTTGGGGACCATAACCATTTCTATAACTGCTTGAAGAATTTTCAAATTTACCCATCATAGATTTGAAAATTCCCCCTCTGTCTCTACACAATTGATTCCCATGCAATCAAAATACAATTATGTCTAAAGTAAATCCCTAACTTTATTTGATCACTTTCTGTATTGGATCATTAATAAAGTTGACAGTATAACTGATTATAAATATATACACATATAAGTCCATTATTGAATGTTAATTCCAACATCCTCCACTGTCACTCCATGCTCCTCCTCCCTCCTTTTTCCACCACCACCACCTCCTCCTATCTCCATACAAACATATCATGTAAACATATGGCAGGGACTAAAGGGATCCTCATGAGGCTTGTAGCTTAAGAGTGACTAAGCCTCTATTGGATGGACTTTACTGCATGGACCTCTTGACTCCTTAGGTATACCCATCTATTATCTCTTTAAAAGCATAGCCATAAAATAGCCGCATCAGTTGGCTAAACAAGCAGCCTTGAGAGTCAGTGGCGATCATTTGCTTCGTGCGTAGAGGCAAACACTCTGAGAGACGAGGGATGGAGATAACTATCAGATTGGAGAGAAGTAACCACCTGTTCTCGTGGGTCATTCATGCTCTGCTCTAGAGAAAATAGGACAAGTTTGCATCATTAATGGATTCTATTTTAGAAGAAGTGATGCCAAATGGCTTCATGGAGAGAATAAATGAGATGGGCCTCATATGCATTACGTGGTGGCCAAACTCGTAATGCATTGCGAGTAGAACTTGTGCTTATAAAGTTTATGGTTCGATGTGTTGATGGCGCGCGGCGAGGCTTGTAAATGCAAAGCAACATCTGAATACATTCGAGATCATTAAGGATATGGGTGTAACGGTAGAGACGAGGACATATAGGTTGCAAGGAACTAGGCTTGGCATAAGGGGAGGAGCAAGTGGCGGGGGCGTTGATCAATAGAGATGAAGGAGGATGCAAGGAAGAAGGCGACATAAAGAGGATCATGGTTTTTTTTGCTCTTTAAGTAGAGTGATGGAGGAGTGGACAAGAGCTGAAAGAAGAGTCTGATAGTTTATCCCCCTCTTCCTTCTGTCACAACCACCTCCTCCTCCTCTCTTTACCCTACCCCCTCCTCTTACCTTCTCCTTCATCACTAAATTCACCACCCCACTCAATAGCATCTGCCCTCATCTTGTTAGTATCATGGTAAGATTACCAATGATACTTAGGTATGTGGAGCCTCCTGACGACATGGAGGGAGGGAGGGAGAGGAGGAAAGAGGTATAATGAGAGTCATTATATTATTGTGAAAGTTAGTATCATGATAATATTAACCCAAGGATAGTTAGGTTTATGGAGCTTCCTAACAACTAACGACGTACATGTAAGACAGAGCGTGATTACAAGGGCTAGGATGTAAACATGAAATATATAAAGGTTTAAATGTATGCAAGAGGACCGTCTACTGTGCCATGGGCTGCAGCAGACTCTATTGCACGTTCGGGAGCCGCTCAATCTTGATCGAGCAGTTCCCACGAATTCGCATGATCCAGATCCATAAAAAGTGTGAATTCGTGGGAACTGCTCGATCAAGATGGAGCGGCTCCCGGGTGTGCCGCAGAGTCTGTTGCAGTCCATGGCACATCAGATGATCCACTTCCTTAAATGTATACATGGATATGCTTGTAAGAATCCCAACACAAAAATGGTGTATCCCATTTCGGATTGGTTTTTGGATGAAGATAGATCTACCTATGATGAGGTGAAAGCTAGTGATACATTTTACTTCTTTTTTTAGAAGAAAGAGGGTGACATCCTGAGCTGGGACTCACCGTCACCGCCAAAAACTTTTCATTTTATAATACATTTTACTTCTTAATAAGGTTTGTAAAAGCACGCTATTTTTTTTACATGAATGAAATGATAACTTATTTAATATAATATAATTAGTATGAGTGTTACATTAACTAGAACATAAATAAGGGGGTGACCAACCAGTCTAAAAATGATATTATAGTGAAAATAATAGAAATATAAAAGTTAACCATGATGTAGAAGTTGTTCACGAATGTGTTGAGTGATTTAAAAACATTTTCAAGAACTCGAAAGGACGTGAAGAAAAAGATTCATATGTTGGACATGAAGATTATTGCATGTCGTAAGGATTGCGTCCTATTCGCAAAGGAGAATATGATACACGATATATGCCCTAAAATTATAAGAACAAATTTAAGAATAATAGAATAGAAGTAGATAAGTGTATTAAAAATATTGTGTTATTTGGACTTAGCCCAAATAGGCACCTGGGGTGCAGATTTGGGCTTAGTCCCTTTTGCCCCTTCTCCCAATTTGGACTTAGCCCTCCTATTTTTAAGCATAACCTTACATTATTTATACAAATATAAAATATAATTTTTTATACAATAACAATCTGTTATACAAAATTTTAATTGTTGTAGATTGGTATAATAGATAGTTAAGGTTTTAGAATAATGACCACGCACCTTTTATACAGTCATTAAGAACGGTATAAATTTTGCGACCATACTATGCTATATCCTACGTAACCTATACCTGAAAAATTTGCCTTATAGTCAATATCACATAATCAAACATTCCATTTATGAATGATATAATTATATAAAGAACTTATTACAACACGAAGTTCCAAAGCTTTGTTGCTTTTGTTGGCACCCATCCCCGCTATATCCCATGTAGCTCATACCTAACAGATAAAAGATTTGCAATATATTCAATATCTAAAAAATTAAATACTAAATTTGTAATTGAGATAATTAGATAAAGGAATTATTGCAATTTGAAGTTCTAAAAGTTGATTAGTATTGTTGGAACCCATCCTCGATATATCCCGTATAGCTCATACCTAAAATATTTGCATTATATTCAATATCAAAATAATAATAATTACTAAATTTATAGTTGAGATAATTAGATAAAGAAATTATTGTAACCTGAAGTCTCAAAAGTTGGTTGGTGTTGTTGGGATCCCTCCCCGCTATATCATGCATAACTCATATCTAAAATATTTGTATTATATTCAATATCTGAAAAAGTAAATATTAAATTTGTGATCAAGATAATTAGATAAGGAAATTAGTACAACATGAAGTCCCAAAAGTTGGTTGGTGTTGTTGAGACTCCTCCCTGCTATATCCCACACAGCTCATATCTAAAATATTTGCATTATATTTAATATCCGAAAAGTAAATACTAAATTTATAATTGAGATTACTAGATAAAGAAACTATTGCAACTTGAAGTCCTAAAAGTTGACTATAGTTGTTGGGACACCTTGAAAAACACGACCAATCGTGTTGTCTAAAAAGATAAACAACCGTCGTTGTGGTGACTGGTCGAATTTTATCGGAAAAGATTAATTTTTAGTTAATCTTTTTATTCTATTTTATTTTATTTTATTTTATTTTATTTATACTCCTAAACGTTGATGTATAGTGAAAGTACAAGAGTGTCGAACTCAGGGAGGCAAACTGTCAGAAAGTAAGGTTAAACTATATAATATCTAAGGTAATCGATTTCCTAATTTCTTATTCTATTTTTCTGAATTTTTATGTATTTTTATGAATTTTATATTATTTTTTTAATTTAAGTATTTTATGATTTTTATTATTTTAGAAAATATTTTGTAATTTTTATTTAATTTTTATTTTATTAGTTTTATGTTTTTAGTTTTTATTTTCTGTTTTTTACCAATTGTTAAGATGTTTTAAATATTTTATGAATTTTGGTTTTTTAAGGTTGAAAACTAGATTTTTATAAAAAAAACAGAATTTTATTTTGGATTTTTAATATAATAGAATGTAGAAAAATATTATTTATTTTATTTTTATGGAAAATTAGGGAAAATTATCTTTAAAATGATATGTTGTGCGTTTTTAAGCGATTTTATTTATTTAGTTATGATTTTTACAAATTTTGATGAATTTTGTGTCTTTTATTGATTTTAATATTTGATTTTTTTTATTTTGGGTTTCTATGTAAAAGTAGTAAAAATAAAATAGTTGTAATTTTTTCTATATTTTTAAATTATTTTTATATTTTTTATGATTTTTTAAAGTTTGTTATACATTTTTGGTGATTTTAAATTATTTACTAAAAATAGAAAACCTTTTTAATTTTCAAAACTTATTTAATACTGTAGATGGTATAGTATAGGGTATTTTTTAATGTATTTTTATATTTTTTATTTTATTTATTATGTAGAGGATATGTATAGTATGATGTATACAGTTAGGGGTATAAATATGACATTCTGGAAACTGCGGGGTTGCGTGTGTAAATATGACACAAGTCCGAGGGCCCGCACAATTATCCGCAGAAGGCACGTGATGCGTCACGTGCGTCAGCTGTATGGGGACTTGCTCGTAATGAAGAGAAGAATTAGGGGGTTAGTTCAGAAATTCCACAAAAAATCTGCTTCGCATGTGCTTTGCGTGTGCGATGCTTAAACGATTGGGCGGTGCTTTCGCGATGCGACACGTAGAATGTCTTGGACCATATGATCTGCAATTGATCGTAGGGCTTCGCTTTAATCTGGAGCACAAGGGGTGTTCTTCCCCAAACCATCTTTGTGCGGTGATTGTCGTCCTTTGTTTGACGATGCACGGCTCAAAAATCAGAACGGTGAAGCGACGGTTCATCTACTGTCCTTCATGTGCTTCAGGAGGATGAGATTCTGGATTAGCTCAAGAAAATGAGATATGATGCTTTCCAACAGATTTGGAATGGGGAGCATTCTCCTCCAAATCCTCTTCATGTGGCAAAAGCTTCAGATCAGAGCTTCTGATCCCTGATGCTATTCTAAAATCTTAAAATAAAGTTGTTGATCAACTTGCTGATGATCAGATTCTCATGATGCTCCACTTAAAAGGAGTCCATCGTGCTCCTCCTTGTGATTTCCGGTTGCAGATGCCCATATATCAATTATTCTCCAAAGTATTGATCTTTATCTCAGACGGTTGTCATGCTATGTGTTCTTCGAATCCGAGACTTGATGCTCGATAGATCTCCAGGTAATTGCTTTAAATGCTGGCACACTGCTCATTTGACTCGATGATGCGCAAATCAGTTACGTCTCGAGTCAGTGCTCGTATTTCTGATCTAAACGTAGCTTCGAATCAGAGAATAAGCCCTAATGCTCCGCTCGAGTATTGCTCAATCGAGTCGACCAGGCTTCATCTCGACACTGCTCAAATGATGACCTGCAATCCTAGACTTGAGTCGAGCTCCAAAGCTCGGTCCAGTAGACGAACATAAGGTAATGGATGAACAACTCTAATGGAGGTGATGGATTGAGCTTCGAGCTCCGGCCACCTTGCATGGTCGGAGATGACGGATCGTGAGGGATATAAGATGAAATGGAAGGATTCGAAAGTATATGTGAATGTGTGATGATGGAGGTGATTTGCGGCTACGATGCTTGAGAGTGGCGGAGCTCGACGGAAGGGATTGGAAGAGGGACAGAAAGGGGATTGTGAATAGAGAAGAGAGAGAGAGGATAGAGATAGCGAGGAGAGAAAACAGAGGAAACAAGGGAAGGAAGCTAACCTGAAGAAGAGCGGAGGTTGTTGCGATGGATGAGCGCCTGGGGCAGAGGTCGAAAAACCCCAAATCGTTGCCTCGATGCGGCGGCGCGTCGCAGAGGCTCGACGCACGCGGCGAAGATCGCCGGCGCAGTGGATCGCACTGCTCCTCCTCTTCCTCTCTCGACGTCGCGCAAGGGTGGTTGTCACCCACACTCTCTCGTTCGGAGCTTCTGGACTGAATGGACGGAAATGATGGATGCCGCAACGAAGTGGGTTGGGGTTTCCTTATATAGAGATGGAGGGCGCTGGTCACCACCGGCGGGTGACGGGAAGCGGGGTGTTTGGAGGAACGGCCGGTCGTTGGGCGGTTGAACAGAGAAGAAGAGGCGGAAGTGTGCGGCAGCTTCCGCAGGTGGAAACGGGGAAGAAGAGAAGAATCGGGGAAGAAAGGAGAAAGAAGAGAGAGAAGAGAAAGGTAGACAAAGAAAAATTATGATTAAAAATAAAATAAAATAAAATAAATTATATAATTATATAATCTAATAAATACATTAAGTTAAGAAATAATTGAGATATTATTTATGTAACTAATAATTTAAAAATTAATTAAATATAATTAATGAATTAATTTAAACAACTTAATGAATAATTAAATAATAATTAGTAAATAAATAATATATTAATAAATAAATTATAAATAAGTAAATAAATTAACTGTTATGTACTTAAATAAATTTTATTTAATATAATTAAACAGTAAAGTATTAATAAAGTATATAACACATATTAATTAATAATAATTTACGGTACATTGTACAATATATCAATACGATCCTGAAACCCACATTTTGCATATTAACTCTGATTTTAGTGAAATCAGTGTCAGATTATAGATAATTAAATAATATGAATTTTAAAACTGTGGTTGCCCAATTCAGAGTCCGTATGGCCGAGTTATGAGGTCCGGAAAATTTAGGTAGCGTCTTTAGGCCTCGGGTTTTATTGGTATTTTGACTTAATTATATTTTTATATTTTTATATATATTTAAGAAGATTTTTAGAAAAGAAATTAAATCAATCAGATTTACGGTTAATTAATTAAAAATCCGAGAAGTTTTTACATATAATACATATATACAACGAGGCCTAAACGTCAAAACTCATCCATTTTATTCTAATATTTTTTTGATATTTTTAATAAATAGTATTGAGTATAAAAAGAAGTTGAAAAGTGAGTTTGGTTCGTTTGGAGTTTCTATACATTGTTGTAAACCTTGGAAGTCGGGTTTTACGGCTTTTTCGGTTCATTATGATATTTTATTTTTGTGTTAAATTATTTTTTGACATTTTTATAAAATAATATATATTTTAGGAAAAACTTTTGTAAAATAAATGTTTTGGTTTGGGATGATCTACGTGATAAATAAAATAAATAAAATATTTATAATGTGAAAAAATGTGTTTAATTATATTTTTGTCTTGATTTTCTTGATATTTTTATATGTCATGATCCTTTTCTCCCTCTACTTATTTATTTTATCGACAAGTCAATATTGGCATGGTCTCGAGGTTAGGATCAGTCTATACATATTTATGTACATCATTCTTTTCTTTTATTTTTCTTTTTTTCTCTTTATTCTTTTATTTTGGGTAAAAGAAGTGTTAAATATACAATATTAACATTTGTGGTTAGAATGATAATTGATCGGAATTAGTGATTATTTACATGTATTTTACCAAAGATTTTAGCCAAAATGAAAGAATAAAGACGATGAATCACAGATTCATCACACCTCCCTCTATATTCTGCATAGCTCATATCTAAAATGTTTGCATCATATAATTACAATAATGAGATGACCAAACGAGAATCAACTAAATTTAAAAGCTAAACATTAAATAGATGGTCATAAGAGAATTAACTAAATATGAAGCTCCAAAGGTATGTTGCCCTTGTGGTGGCATGTATGCTTAGTCATATTGATGGAATTGGTACATCAATGAGAACATGTTAATTGTGTCATCGAAATATGTAATTGTAACTTCAACTTTCATCCTCATAGTGATGGCAAATCTGTTGATCATCTAATTTCATCCAGACTATTCCTTCCTTGGAGAATCGTATCCACCTATGATTCAATATATTAATAAAAAATAGTACAAATACAAATAATTACATGCATCATACCAGTCGTATTCCTATTGGACCATGTGGTTGGTAAGTTATTGTAGGAGGTAGAATTTGCATCTGGATCTACCTTCTTGTTACACTCTAGTGCCATTGCATGTACACATCATTATTTGCATCCCATGCTTAAAGACTACCATTTGTTCTCTATCCTCCCATCGATCCATGTATTCTCGATAGACTATAGACCAATCTAAGATATCCCTACTTCATGTTTTATTACGTCGATAGACAATATTTATCCTCTCAATGGAGGTTGGGATATGTTGTCTCATCTTGAATTGACGCATAACTCGATCTGATAGATGCATATCTATAACATCATAACAGATCAGTGGTATTGTACTCTTCCAAACGGACTGACCACTTCGACAAAGCGGATGCAATTATGCGATCTCTTCGGCGACGTATAAGTTCTGGGATTGTGTCGTCTAAAGCACGAATGAATCTCCGAATATTATGATAAGACCCATCCTTATTCCCATAAATAATTTCATTGCACGTATCCTTGCATTTTAATATGTTATATAATTAATCTATGTTTGCAACTCATCTTTTATTTTATACATAGTAGCACCCAGGGTCATACTAATCTTTGCTCTAAATGAGGATAATATGTATTATGCTACAAATACAGATGTAAATTATCAGTGTTTGAGTAAGACTACATGGTTCTTGTATGTGTTTTTTCCCATATACCTTGAAACATACCAGTCTCATCAGGATTTTCTCTCGGATGCATGTAAACATCATCCACAATCTCCATAAATACATACAATAGTCAGAATCTATTTGTTTGAGGCTTTGTGTTTATATTAGATATAAAATTTTCCATACTCTATTTTTGAAGATCATATTGCAAATCCTTTTTCGGCTTGTAGCTCATACCCAACCAATAGTCTAATCTTGAATCGTCGGTAGGAGCACATTGTCTCACTACAAAGGCAACATCTTCTGCCCTACAATTTCATGATCAAATAAATGAGTGATAACTAAGATTTTTCACGGGTCTAAATATGTCTCACATAAGGCGGAGACACAGTCACTGTGGCGACCTACAAGAAATCCCAATTAGTCAACAATTAACCTACAATAAGTATCACACAATGAAAGCTAAAATGTGGAGTTAAAATTTATTATAACTCTACAATATATGTGTATAGTGCGTAAGTATGTGGATGTCGAACTCAGGGAGCAAGATGGATAGATTGTGCATATGAGTACAAAAAGTGTTTGTGCTTATTTGTTTATATGTTCTTCTTGTGGATTTTTTATTTTAAATTTAATTTTTACATTTTTGTATTTTGTTTTTTATTTTATATTTTTATTTTATATTTTTATTTTTTTTATATTTTTTATTTCCTTTCCTTTTAAAATAAGTAATATAGCTATATATATAGGATATATATATATACAATGTAAGCTAATATAGATATAAATATAGATAAAAATACTCAAAATTCAGAAAATAAAATATTTTTGCATTTTAAACATTTTTTAATATTTTCCTAATTTTATGGACAATTTTGATATTATATTTATTTTTCTAAAAAGTTGAAAATACCCTAAATTAGGTATTAATTAAATAGCCAAAACTGAATTGAAGAGGAAAAATACCAAAACAGGTCCAAAATTCTTCAAAATAATTTATTATTCAGATAATAATATAGGAAAAATTATAAAATAGAAAAATATATTTTTGGAGTTTTTTTATGAATTTTATAGATTTTTATTAAGGTTTTTGGGTTGTTTAATTTTTAGGTATTTTCTTTATCTATTTTTAGGTTTTTCGATTTTTAAAATTGCAAAATAAATAAATATACACAAAAAATATTTTTTTTTGAATTTTTCAAATTTATTTTGTTCCTTTTTATGGATTTTCTACTGTAGACAAGGAATTTTTAGGCTACTTTTTGTTTTTTATAAATATGAAAAATCCTAAAATATGAAAATAAATATGTGACGTAAAACTTCAATTATCCGGGAACTTAAGCCTAATTTTTGAGATTTGTTCGAGCAAAAATGACATTTTAAATAAATAGAGGAAATAAAGAGAAAATACATTACTGGTATGGTCATTTTTGTAAATAAAATAAAGTGCAGGTCAAGAGATGCAATTTTTTCAAAATTATTACACGTAATTAAATAGTTTCAGGGCCAATACGAAATACATTAAAGTCCAGGGGCACGCTTGTAAAATGCCATCTCACGTGGGGGTGGAAAGTCCTAGATTACCCTTTTTAATTCAACCAGATTAACGATTAAATTTAATGTATGTTCGTTGTAGTCGGGTAAAATCAGACTTACCACTTTGATTAATAGCCAAATTAAACGCAAACGGTATTTTTTAATTTTATTTGGGCCACCCCAAGGTCGAACTCAGGGAGACAACTTTTTCCTTAGATTAATTCGAAGTCAATTCCGATGTTAGGTTTTCAGGAGAATATTTTTGTGGTATTTTTTTATGCAATTTAAGAAATGCAATGCAATTCAAGCCAAAATCGAGAGTCAAAATGTGAAGTGTAGTCAAATTAAGTCCAAAAATTATGAAACTTGGCCCGAATGTGAAATGCAATGAAACTAAGCTACTTTAATATTTTTGGAATTTTCGACTCTAGATGAATTAACTATGAATTAAAAATGAAGGTAGAGTAATTTTTACAAAATTAATTTTAATAAATAACAAATTAAATCATTTTCAAATATAAAACTATCCTAGATACTTTTATGTGAGATGAATCCAGAAAAATTAATAGACCTCGAAACTGATGAATTTTGAACCTATTAAAAATCATTAAGCAAAACACTAATTAATTTATTAAAGCCTCATTATGCAAGTAAATGATGCGATTTTTGGGCACAATGTAGAACTACCTAAACTAGACCTATTATGACTTTTTGTGATTTTTGGAGCGAAAACAATTTAATAAGAAATTAAAGGCACATAGTGAGCGAAATATGCAATTTTCCACAAAAATAATTATATAAATTTCCTCGAAGCTCACAAAAATATAACAAGCCTTCATAATGCTAAAATCTAAGATGTTCTACAATATGAAATTTTTGAAATTAATAAATAATGCTAAATGAGTGGTTAAATAAATGTGCAAATACAGGGGTATAAATGCAAAATAGAAAATATATTATTAAGACAGAAACATGCTTACAGGACTGAAATGCAATTACCTAAAATGATGAGGGTGTGGGTATAAATTCTCCACGAGACCACGTGCACCTCACGTGATGTTGCCTGGTGGGGACTTGATTGTAATTTCCAAAACTTGCAGGTACATGGCTGCAATTTACCCAATTTCTGCACGTGGGTCATGTGATATGTGAGGCTCGGATGGTGGCTCAGAAGGCGTTGGAGGCTCGGGTGCTCGGAGCAGGCTCGGATGTGGCTTGGGCAATCCGAGCCTAGCAGTGTGATACTGGGCTTGCTTCGACTAGAGGCTCGGGTGCTCAGAGCCTAAGGGGGCAGGGAAGAGGCTCGGAGCAGCTACGTGGCCTCCTGTGGTCCGTCAGATCTCAAGGATCCAATGGTAGCTGTAACTCCTGGAAGAGGGCAACGTGGCGTGCTATGGGTCATCCGATCAAGATGATCGGACGGCAACTGTACGTTTGGTTCCTCCTTGCCGCCGCCTCCTGCGGCAGGCTTGGCTGGGCTCCGGCGAAGGTCTCCTAGCTCTGCCGCCTTCTATTGTGCTCGGTGAAGACTCTCAGCCGCTCCTGAATGGCTGGGCATCATCGTGGAAGTGCAGCGGAGCAGCTGGAGAATCTAGGAATCTGGATGGCTGCTTGGATGTCGGAGATACAACCGCTCGAAGGAGCTCCAGTGAGGGGTCCGGCCAGTGACGAAGTAGGCACATGCATGTTAGTGGATAACCAACTCGTGGTACGTGTGCTCGCGTGGATGAAGTGGGGTGGTTCGAGGCCTTGCGGGGCAAAGTGGGTGAATGGCCGACGTGTTCCTCCGCCGTGAGGGGCAGAGCAGTGGTAGGAGGTCGCGATGGTTCGGGAAGATGCGCGGAGGGATGCGCAAAGATGGTAGCTCCGAGGTGAAGCTCGATCGATGGTCGGTGGAAGGTGATATTGAGCGGGGATGTCGGATAAATTCAGAGAAGATCGGAGGGGATGAATGGGAGGATCGGAGAAGAAGAAGAAAAAGAGATTTTACCTGGAGAAGATGGACGTGTCGCATGAGAAATGGAAGCTTAGAGCTTCCTGGTCGTTGCCCACACCTTGGTGGGTGGTGGAGCTCAAGCAGCTGGAAGGAGAAGCTGTGGTACGACGAGAGTTCTCTATGGATCTCGCCGAGAAATTCCCTGTCGTCGCTCGACCTGATGGGATCTCGCTGTCACCGAGAGAGAAAAGGGAGCTTGAGGTTCTTCCCTGTAAAGGCGGATGAAGGAAAAGGTGGCTGGAGACGAAGTATTTATAGAGATGAGGTGGCAGTTCAGGCGATGGTCAATGGGGTTTTCGTGGAGAATGTGGAGTGGACGAGATGGATTCATGGAGAGAGTGGGTGCTAGCGAGGATGAGGAAAGATGGGGCGCGTCGTGGCTTGGTGGATGAGTGGTGATGATGGATGAGATGGTCGGGAAAATAGGAAGGGTGCGGCTGGTTGTGATGATAAGCGACATGGGCGAGGTCGATCTAGAAGTAAAAGATGGTGTCTCCGCCGTTGGATCTCGCGATCCAACGACTGAGAAGCGAGCGATGAAGAGCGGACATGATTAAATATGAGGGGCACGATCGTAGGGAAAAGAGCGCGCCACGTGGCGCAAGAAGGTGCCAGCACTAAAGGACGGTCGTGATGAGAGATAGCGATCGGGCGGCTTGGAAAGAGGCGGATATGAGCGGTGAGGATGAGGTGCCTGGAGAAGAGAGGGATGGCTATGATGGAGCCATGTGGCGAGACGTGGTGAAGGCGGAAGCGAGCGGCCCAGATGCGATCTAGGCCTTGATCCAAGGGTTGAGATCAGGTGCGGGAATGAATGGCTTGGATCTGAAGATGAAAGAGATGATCGGACGATGGGAAAAAGGGGGTGCGTGGCACGTTGTGAGACGGGCCACGTGGTGCAACCAGATGGTGCCACATAGCCCAATCACATTATTGCGAGGAAGAAAGTGAATTATGAGGGGGAAAATGACCGGATTTGGAAAAACTCAAAACATGAAAGTTGTAGATCTCGATGAGATCTACAAGTTTTATGTTAACCAAAAATGGATATGAGGTCAAGTGAAGAGAAACAATAGAAGGGTACAAATACAAATAAGTACAATATACAATAGGGGCCCAAAATCCAAGTTTCACCTACAATATCCGATTGTAATAAATTTAGTCTTATTTTGAAGGTCTTTGAATGTATATTACTTTAAAAGGAGTATACCTAAATCGGATGTTGTCTGATAGAGATATACACATTTTAAGGTTCCTAGTCTCAAACTTGGATTTGGGTTTTATTGGTCAACTTTACAAGCTATTATTTTTTGGTATTTTTCTTGTATTAGTGTTAGTAATATATACGCTATATAGTTGAATTTATTGGATTTGGAGTTAGTATAGAATATATACATGTAAGGTATTTATAGGTGATTTTTACCAGTGAATTGGACTTCTTATTTAATGTAGATATGAATGTTAAAATGCAGATATTATTTATGCATGCATGAATGCTAATTATGCAATATAGGTGATGAAATGCATCAAATTACTCGAGAACAAAGCTCTATTTTCAACTTTTAGAGTGATGAATCACAGATTCATCAACCCCCTATACTTAAACCTTGCTCGTCCCCGAGCAACTAAAATGAAATGCAAGAGTGGAATGATTTTGGGTTCTATACCAAGGTCATGAACAAAAGGTGAAAATGGAGCTTGACTCGACATTTGGATTAGTTGTATGGCGGAACCTTATTGGGATATGGATTTAAGACCTAACAACCTTTAAGTTCCAGAAGTCTTCTATTCAAGACGCCTTAATAATCATGTCGGAACAATTCCTCATACGCAAATTTCTGATGACTATGATTCTTACTTATACTGTGTAAGTGAAATATTGCTCTCCACATTAGAAATGGTAAAGAACCGGCCTCCTCTAATAAGGTAACTCTAGTCCTCCGGTCCAGTAACTCTTTCCTCAAGGAGCGGGGTATTTCCTTTTAAGTTCAAGTGCAACCGGCTCAAGAAGAGGGGATGGAGAGAAGAATGGACGGTAGCCAGTGTAGCTAACTATCGAGGGATGCTTGACCAGTGTAGCCAAGTCATCCATCTGCTAACTTTGAAGCTCTTTTCTTTTTCTTTTTTTTTGACATATATGCAAGGTGGAGCATGTACATAAGGAGTTTTTCTCCTTGAGCCAATAGACTATCCCTCTTTTGAAGCATTATTGCAACCCACATCATCCCGTCCTTAGATGTCAACATCACCATACTAGGTTGAGATGCATTTCCCTCCCTAGAGGAGGACGGATGTTTCCACCCGTGTGCTACTCCAAGCCAAAGGATTCTACCTCCTCACTACCTCATCAATGAAGAGCTACGTGCATGGTGCTTGTCCAAGTTAGGTCACTGTCTACAAGAATCATGCGTGTGTTCAAAATATTCTATTTAGACAATCAAAATGGCATGTGAACATATACTTGCGGACTCGAAGAATTAAGTCACTTGACATGAAAAATCTTAACTCTAGTTCCTATAAGGTTCCTCTGAAATTAGGTAGATTAAGGTCAAATCAAATCCATCCTCAACATCTATTCATAATTTGGTTCCGAACACACTAGCTTTCCACTTTGCATATGCTAGATATGAAGATGAGATGTTGATGACATGCTATAGAGATGAATGGCATGCAAGGCACCTTTTTTTCTTCTTTTTAAATGCAAGGATTATATGCACGAGTAAATAAGAAGCCTTTTTTTAAAAAATCTGGTATACCTCCTATGTTACAATAATTTTACAAGAGTTTTATAAGTATTATACAAATTATACAAGTGTTTATACAATATACAAATATACATGTATTTTACATTTTTTCAATTTTTACCCGCCCCGTAATTATTGTATAGTATATACAAAAAATACGTGAAAATATGTTAAGGAACAAGCTATGGGTAAAGTATATATGTAATATATACACGCCCCCTATACTTAGTGTGTGCTATGTCCTCAGAGCACAAAAAGCGAGGAAAAAGACATAGCTCGTGCTAAGCATAGGAGAGATAAAATAACAAAAATTTATAGAAGTCGTCCCGCCCCCTATACTTAGGCTCTGGCATCCTAAGTGTAGCAGAAGAACAAAAATGGGGCGGACGAGGTCAAGAGGGGAAATGGATGAGTACATACATGGCAGGCATCCCCTATACTTAGGCTTTGGTCGACCTAAGTATAGGACAGAAGTGAGTGTGAGAACCGATGAGATCTAGAGGATGTACATATAATGATGAAGGAACTCGGGTCACTCTCCCCCCTATACTTAGGATCTGGTCATCCTAAGTATAGACATAAAATGAAACGATATGGAGCCGGGACGAGTGATTCGAATCACTAGGGAGGGAGGAAAAGAGAATATATACAAGAAGAGTGAGTATATACAAGGATCTAGATCTGAATCTTTTCGATGCTGCTGATGGTGGGAGCTCAATGTTGCAAGGTCTCATGCGTGGCTTTATGTATGTCTTCTGAGTCTGCCTCATGCATGAAAACAATCTCCTCAACATGGACTAACTGTTCATTAGGTTCGACAAAGTGTTTCGGCAGTTGTCCATTAACTAGGGATGTTTGTGCTCCATCTGTAAGATCTGAGATCTCTACACATCTACTGTCATGCACAATACGGACTATGAACGGACATGTCCACTTGGATTTAACTTTCCCTTGGAAAACCTTCAGCCTCGCATTGAACAACCATACCTTTTGTCCAGGAACAAAGGTCTTTCGTCTGATGAATCTATCATGCCAATGCTTTACCTTGTCCTTGTACACAAAACTATTATCATATGCTCAGTTTCCGATCTCCACAAGTTCGTTCAAATCCATTTTTCTCTGTTTCTGCCCTAGGTGTGTGTTCCAATTGACCTTCTTGATTGCCCATTCGGATTTATGCACTAGCTCATCGGGAAAATGGCATGGCTTTCCAAACACCATTTTGAATGGGGAGGTTCCTAAAGGTGTCTTGTAAGTTGTCCTATAAGCCCAAAGGAACTGATCCAAAATCTAAGACCAGTCCTTCCTGTCTGGGCGGACAAGCTTATGTAATATGGCCGTATCCTCCCTATACGACACCTCTGCCATGCCATTGGTCTGTGGGTGGTAAGGACTCGCGACATGGTCTTCGATGTCGTAATCCTTTAAGAGTTTCTTGACGTCTCTATTCACAAAAAGGCTACCCCATCGGATATCAATACTTTGGGGATCCCGAACCTAGAGATGATGCGATCTCTAATAAATTTACAAACAGTCTTGTTGTCTGCGGCTCGGGTCGGGATAGCCTCCACCCACCTTGACAAGTAATCTAACATAAGAAGGATATATTCAAAACCATGGCTAACCAGGAATGGGCCCATGAAGTCGATGCCCGAGGCGTCAAAGACATCACAAATGATGACAGGCTGCATTGGCATCTCATCCTTGGAACCAACGGTTCCTTCCATTCGCTGACATACTGAGCATAATTTCGCAAAGGTGAGCGCATCACGAAACATAGTCGGCCAGTATAAGCCACATTGTAGTACCTTCCATGCGGTCCTCTTCCCGAAGGGGTGTCCTCCTGCCTCCAAACTATGGCAGAAAGTAAGGACACTCTGATATTCCTCCTGAGGAATACACCTCCTCCAGACACAATCCGATCCTTCAAAGAAAAGGACCATATCCTCCCAATGGTAATGTCTAGCATCCGACTTGAGTCGATCTATGTGGCTCTTGGTCCAATCTTCAGGAACTTTCTTGGGGGACAAGATAGTTCACTATGTTGGCGTACCATGTGAGTGAGTCGATAACAAAAACTGACTCGTCTGGAAAGGAGTTTCGAATAGGTGTATCGTCTGAAGTATCAAGAATTTCGAGACGGGAGAGGCGATCAGCCACTACGTTCTTCTTTCCAAGTTTATCTCTAATGTCCAAATCAAACTCCTGGATGAGTAAAATCCACCTAAGAAGACGCGTCTTTACGTCCTTCTTTTCCAATAGGTACTATAGTGATGTATGATCCGTGAACAGAATCACCTTAGATCTGATGAGATGAAATATAAACTTATCCAAGGTGAACACTACTGCAAGCATCTCCTTTTCGGTAACTGTATAGTTACACTGAGTTGTATCAAGCACTTTGCTTGCATAGTATATAGAGAACGAGATACCATCCCGCCTCTGTCATAATACGACCCCAACAATAAAATCTGAGGCGTCTGTCATGATCTCAAAAGGAAGAGACCAATCTGGGGCTTGTAGGATTGGGGCATCCATGATCATCCTTTGAAGTTGCTTAAAGGACTCAAGACATTTATGATCAACAATAAACTCCATGTCTTTGCCTAAAAGCTCAGTTAGCGGTCGGGCGATTTTTGAAAAATCTTTGATAAATCTCCTGTAAAATCCAACATGCTCAAGGAATGACCGCAACTGCTTTACGTTGGTTGGTGGCTGGAGTCGTCTGATCACGTCCACCTTGGCAGGGTCAACCTCCATTCCTCTCTTGGAGATGACATGCCCCAACACAATGCCCTCCATCACCATGAAGTGACTTTTCTCCCAGGAGAGCACCGGATTAACCTCACAACATCTTTTGAGGACTCGATTCAGATTTATAATACAGGAATCGAAGGAATCACCATGGACCGAGAAGTCATCCATGAAGACTTCCAGGATTTCACTGACCATCTTGGTGAATACTGCAATCATGCACCTTTGAAATGTATCAGGAAAATTGCATAACCCAAAGGGCATGCACATGAAAGCATAGGTACCAAAGGGGCATGTGAATGTGGTTTTCTCCTGGTCCTCAGGAGCGATAGATACTTGATTGTAGCCTGAGAACCCATCTAAAAAGCAGAAGAATTCCTTTCCCGCTAATCTTTCAAAGATCTGCTTAATGAATGGTAGGGAAAAATGATCCTTCTTCGTCGCTGCATTCAAGCATCTGTAATCCACACAGACACGCCATGACGTGGGTACTTGATGAGCCGCCCGATAGACTAAGGTAAATATATCACTAAGGTCGTTACGACCTCAGTCACTTGAGACTCAGCTCAATAAGAAAAATAAAGAGCAGACCACCAAAATCAGAAAAAAATCAAAGAAAATCAAAATAGTGGCCCTGGCTATGAGATTAGCCTGGTGTAGCACCCAGGGTCGGACTCAGGGAGCACGAGTTGGCCTCACGGCCTACGAAGTAGTCAAAAATAAAAGAAAACAAAAACAAGTATTTTGGTGGATTTTTAATTCTTTTTATATTTTTTGGATTTTTAATAATGGAGGAAAATAAGGAAAAGACAAATAAAAGCAACTTCAACAATTTATTTATACTTCAAAATAACTCCAAAAATTCAAACAAAAATATTTTTATTCTTTTAAGGTTTTTTACTGTTTTGGTGAATTTTTCAGATTTTTCCTATTTTTATAAAATTTTCTAAAAATCAAAAAGTATGAAAACAATGAACTGTTGTCCAATCAGGCTTGAAAGATCAATTTAAAATATCAAATTGATCTGTAAAAGCCTGGAGTATTTCTTATGAAAAATAGAAACAATAAAGAAAATTCAGAAGAAGAGTTTGTATTTTTTTGGTTTTTCTATTATTTTTTGAATTTTTATAAGTTTTTAAGTGTTTTTAAATTTTTAAGAGTTTTATAAGTCCAAAAATAACAAAAAAGGGCAAAAAATCAAACACAACAAAACTAACAAAACCTATTTTTTAGAATTTTTAAAACAATTTTAATATTTTTTATGATTTTCTAATCTGAACAGACACAAAAATAATAGTTTTTGAATTTTTAAAAATATAAAAACACCTTAAAAATGTACCCATTTTTCGGTGAAAATTTTACACGTGGCAGGAGCCACGTGTCCAATTTTCACGCAATTTGGACTTGATTTACTATTTTATTTAATTAAAATGAAGGCTCACAGTCATAGGGACCCAGATGCAATAAAAACTAGTTCCGGGGGCCAATAAGCAACACACGAATAAAATCCAGGGCCCAAAGTACAAAAATCCCACACAACACGCGCCAGGCACGTGGTTCAGACTCAGAAGGGTATATTTGCAATTCCTATTCAAAAAGTTTCAAACAATAACACGCAAGGAATACAGGATGAAAAGTGCAAAAAGCCCACCAAATCACGTGTCCAGGCACGTGTTCTTTACACACAGGGGGTAAACGGAAATATCTAAAACCACTGAGGTCCTCTATGCAAAATTACCAAAATAAAAACAACGTAATAAAATATTTACAGGACTAAAAAGTAAATGCTATAAACTAAGAGGCCTAAGAACAATTTACCCTTATTAAAAGTGAACGGCTGAAGCGGAGACACGTGGAAGATCGGAGGGTTGTGGAACGAGGGCTCCTCTTCAGCTGATGGACGCTCGAGAGTTCGCCACGTGTGGGATCCGATGGTGGCCGGAGGTGGCAAACCCTTCAATGGATCAACTGCGAGGAGGACGCCATGTGGATGATCGGACGGTTAGGAGTAGCTGGTGCCTCTTCGCGGGATAGGCAGTCGTGATCGAGCCTCTGATATATCCGACGGTGGAGAGCTAGCGTGGACGGACGGTCGGGATCAAAACTGGGGCTGAGGTGCTGATCGGACGGTGGCTGGACGATCTCCAAGAACTCGACACCGGCGAAGTTCGCCGGCCCAATGCACGCGGTGGAGACCTCCTCCTGAGCTGCTGAGGTGGGGAATAGATAGCCCGGGCAGGTCCGCAACTAGTGGATGCCTCCGATGAGGCCGGCGACCACCGGAGTGGTCCGACGACGGTGGAGGACTGGAGCTGCTGTGGATGAGCATTCGGGCCCTCATTTGGGCCTCCTTCGACCTGCAAAGTGCACAGAACAGCTCCTTGGTCGAGGGCAAATTGCCTCGACCAAGATAGGAGTGAAATGGGCGAGTGTATGCGTCGGGGCGACACCCTCCAGCGAGGCGACGATGGAGGAGGGTGGAGGACCTGCTCCGGGGCGAGTCAGGGGGGGTGGCTGGGTAAAGAAGGTGGAGAGGAGTGTGGTGAAGGTGAAGGTCGAGTCGGATGGATAAATGGGTGGACGGAGACGGCTGGCGACATCGGCGGAGCTAAAAGGGCTGAAAGCTAAAAATCGAAATCTAAGCTAACCTAAAGAAAATCTAAGCTACCTGGCGGGCGTGGTCGACTGTGCTGGAGCTCAGGGAGCTCTGGTGGTCATAGCCTCAAGGGATCGTCGCTTCCCGAGGCTGAGCGCACCTCGCGGCGGTGCACGGCAACGAAGTCGCCGGATCGATGGCTAACAGCGTCCTCTCCTCTCTGCGATGCCACCCTCGCAAAGCTGTCACTCAATGGAAGGAGATGCAGGTCCTAGGACGAAGGAGCAGCGTCAAGGATGGAGTGAAAAGCTGTCCGGAGGTGGAACTTTATATGGCTAGGTGTCCGAGAAGAAGGAGGTCGGGCGAGTTATCGGAGCTCGGATCCCTAGGATGAACTACCGGGCGTGGATCAGGAATGAACAAGGGTCAAATGGAGCCTGTGGTTTAGGGAATTGGCGATCGGATCAAGTGGGGAAAAGTAGGAGAAATCAGGTCGGGGCAACAAGATTCGAGTCTGGTGGTCCTGAGGGGGAGAGTTGACCGGGGGTCAACATTCCCCCGTGGACCAATCATAGGCCGCCAAGCAATAAAGATTTGGAAATTCATTTTAAAATAATAAATGACCTATTTTCGAAAAACTCAAAACATGATAAATGTTTATTTATTTTTAAATAATTTTTAAAGATTTTTATTTATTTTTTTGAAATATAATTTAGGTATTTACAAAATATTATTATTATATATAGGTATATACATATATACATTTTTTATTTTTATTTTTAATTGTTTATTTCTATACAATTTATTCCAATTTTATATTTTATTTATTTATAAGATAAAATTTGGAATAAAGGGGTATTTTTATTTTATTTTTATTATTTATTTACGTAGGTGAAATAAATAGGTATATACAAATATGTACATGGTATATATACAATGTGGATTTTGATTTTTATTTTATTTCTTTTTATTTTATTTTTATTTTTATGATTTTTATTTTATTTATTTACATTATGGAATATGGAATGTGTACATATTTTTATGGGATTTTAATTATTTATTTATAAGGAGAAATAAATAGATAAGTTATTTTTATACACATGGTTTATATACAATGAAAAAGGGCATTTTAATTATTTTTATTTTTATTTTATTTTCCCCATTTTTATTTTAATTTTATATTTACAAATAAGTACAAATAAATAAACATCCATTTTTATTTTTATTAGGAGGAAAATAATTTTATTTATTTACAGGTGTATGTACAAACACATGAGCTTCCCTATCTCTCTCTAATTGGATTCTTTTGCGGTTAGGCCCATGCTGAGCCCTTCCTTGGGATTAGGTCGCTCAATATTTATTCTAAATATCTCCCTCTTTTTCTTTTATTTCTTTATTCTTTTATTTATGCACAAAAACATGCTAATTATGCATATTTACACAATGCATGCAAGATGATAATTTATTCTATTTACACCTGTCTACATGTGTTTTGCATAGGTTTTGTAGCTAAAATAAAAGAATAAAGAGTGATGAATGGGTATTCATCACCCCCTATACTTAACTTTGCTAGTCCCTTAGCAAACACTTATTTGAAAAAGAAGTGAAAAAGGAAAAAGAAAAAGAAAAAGAGGAGAAAATGCATAGATCAATGCTGATTATTAAACTAGCCTTCATTAAATTGAAATATGGAGCTCGATCAGATCTTTGGATTATTAATGTGTCGGAACCTTATTTGGACTTAAGTTTAAAACTCAACAGCCTCTAAGATCCACTAATCTATAGTCAAGACTCCTCAACAATCCAGATCAGAACAAGTCCACATACACAAACCCTGAAGACTATGAATCTTTCCTTGTACAGTGTATGTGATGGATAGCTCTCCACCTCAGAAGTAGCAACTTGACAACCCTCCCCAACAAGGTAACTCTATGACCCTAGTTTTGCCACTCTTTCCTCGAGGAGCGGGGTATTCCCTTCTAAGTTCAAGTTCAACCGGCTCAAGAAGAGGGGGAAGAAGAGAATGGACCATCGCCAGTGTAGCCATGTATCCTTGGGAGCTCAACCAGTGTAGCTAAGTCTCCCTGCTGCAAGCTACATAAGATGGAACATGAGTCTCAAGCTTTGCTTATTGCACTATATACATACTCCGGTGGGATTATCATTTTCTATCAGACCCACCACTTTTTTGGAGTTATTTTCTTTTTTCATTTTCATTTTTTTTCAAGTGCATTTGTACAATATATTTACAAGGTGCAGCATATGTACATAAGGAGTTTTTCCTCTTGAGCCAGTAGACTATCCCTCTTTTGAAGCATTATTGCAACCCACAACTCCTGTCGTTAGACCTCATGGCAGCCAGACCAAGTTGAGATGCACTTCCTTCACTATAAGAAGAAGAGAGGTTCCGCCTAGAAGTACTACCCTCATATGCTACCCCAAGTCAAGGAAGACTGCCTCCTCATCACCTCATCCGTAGAGAGCTCGGTGTAAAGTGCGGGTCCAAGTCAAGCTATTGTTTATATGAGTCATGCGTGTTATTAAGTGCTCTACTTAGGCTCATTGAGATGACATGTGATCATAGCCTAGTGGACTCAAAGAATTAAGGCACCATGGACCTGAGAAGCCTTAACCCTATGTCTTATAAGGTTCCTTCTATAATTAGGTGGATTAAGATCTTAATCAAGCTCCATTTTACAATTTAATTCCAGGATAGTTTAAATGTCAACTATAATCCAGGAAAAACTGTACATATTATTACAAAGATGCTATTTACACAATATTTACAAACGTGCAAATTTTTTGAAAAATGTTTTGAAATTATGAATGTATGCATGAATGCAAGTTTTGCAAAATATGAGCACAAATTTACACAAGGTTTTTGCAAACTTTTGATTTTCAAACATTTTGGAAAAATTTTGTACTATATATACATAATTTTGATATGCACATATTTACACACTATTTACACAAAAAGTTCTTGAAAATATTTTTACAAAAATAATTTGTATAATAACTATGTATGTGCAATAAAACAATATGTATTTACAAGGAAAAATTTTTAATTTTTATGGATTTTTGGGTTTTTAGCCATTTTAATTTATTAACACACTCACACAAAGTACGAGTTATGGCTAAAGTATATATGAAATATATACACACCCCCTATACTTAGCTCGAACGATGTCCTCAGAGTCAAGAGGGATGAAGAAGACATAACTCGTGCTTGGCATAGGGAAGTGAAAAGGAAGACTATATACAAAGACGAATGAAAGAATAGAAATGCAAGAGGATCTCGGTATTCCCCCTATACTTAGGATCAAATAATCCTAAGTATAGCAGGCTGTACACGAAGGGAAAGCTGAGTGAGAATGTACAGGGTCTACCCCCCCCCCCCTATACTTAGGGTAAAATACCCCTAAGTATAGGCAGCAAAATAGGGGTAGAAAGACACGAAGAAAAGTAACAAATATAAACAAGATGGAGGGGCATCACCCCCCCTATACTTAAGGTGAAGAATCCTTAAGTATAGACAACAACAGAAGTGATGAAACAGAACGGAGGAACAACCCGGTGTTTGCATCCCCCTATACTTAGGATGAGGTATATCCTAAGTATAGCAAAGATAATCCTACACGAGACCTGGGAATGAAAAGAGAAACGGGAGAAAGAAAGATCAAACTAAGACAAAACACGTATATACAAAAGGGTACAATGTTGAGGTGCCTCTCAACAAGCGCTAGGTTTTACGCCCCTAGCTGGGCACAAAGTGTCAAGGTTCAGGACGGCATCTGTAAGGCGAATGTCGTACTGTCGCCCATCTCGGTATGAGAATAGTGACGAAATGCAAAGTGTAAAGAAAGACACCCAGGTATGCAATCAGGCGGGTGTCTGCTACCGGCCAAGGATATGGAAGTATGTGATCGGGATCCAGTAGCACAAAAGAAATCGTTGGCTCTGGATCAGACTGGAGTGGAAGTGTAGAGCCGAAGAAGTGAAACGTGGAGAAGGATGGATCAGTCATAGAATCCTCCACGTCAATCAATGTCTCAAAAAGGTATGGACAGTCAATATCTGGAGACTCTTTAAGAAAACTGATATCCGATGTACATGATAGAGACAAGTACAAATCATCGAATATCTTAAGGATCGACTCATCCTCGCGAGGGTCATTGAGGTGAGATGACTCAGAATCAGAAGGATCAGAAGACTCGATTTCGTGTTCCGTCAGATCGGATACACTCTCGGAAGGTGAAACCGAGTACTCATCATGGGTGGTATCCTTCTGTAGATAACCCTCGGGGAGAAATGCAAGATCAGAGGTGAGAAATAGAGGATCAGGATCTAGAAGAGCATCTGCGCTGCTGTCAAGTATCCACTCGGTGCACCAGACTGCATCATCATCTGAAGTGTAGTTCTCGGCAATCTGGAAGAAGGAGAAGGTACTGGTCAACACCGCAGAGGCTGGCAATGTGTCTGCGGCTGATCCTCGCTCTGCGGCACTGCTGGCTGCGAAGTGGTCCTCAACAAGTGTGTCTGTCTCATCACAGTGGAGGACAAAAGGTTCGAATATGGGACTATCTTTGTCTGGTCTCTCAAAGTGGTGTCCCATATCGAACTGTGGCTGCTGAGCTGAGTCCTGGTATCTGTCGGACTCCGAGAAATGTATCTGCAGAAAAGAAGCTGACTCCTCCAGGACTGGACACTGAAGTGGCTGAATCAATGGCTGTAAAAGCGGGGGCTCCTCCGGCTCCTGGAGTATCAGAAGATCTGATATCCAAGTCTCGTCAACTGAGAACTCTGGGGCTGACTCGAAGTCCAGCTGGATGACCAACGGGAACTCGAGTAGACTCTGGGTCCCAACCTCTACTGTCACAGTCATCTCCTCTGTACTCCGTGGTGCTGTATGATCCAAGTCCTCGGGCTGGTGTGTAGAAGTTGTATCATCATGTAATGCGACACACCGCACTGGTCTTGCAACGTCCTCATGTATTGTCCCGACTACGGCATCTCGTGAAGATGATCTCTGTGAAAGTAAGCTCGAGATGGTATCTAGTAAGTGAATGTCGGAACTGCGGTGTGAACCGCCACATGTGGTAACTCACCAGTGCTATCTGCTCTGCGGTCATCCCCCGCATAGAGATCTCAATAAGGTCTGTCGATGGAAGTCCGTGGTCGGGAAATCTCCTCAAGAGGTCAAGAAACCTCGGCCATGCCTCATGTAGTGGCTCCTGGGGGTCAACTGCAAACTCGGTGATCAAAGATCGCATCAACTCTGCTCTACAATGGGGAAAGTATCTATGTAAAAACTCTCGGCGTAGCTCTCCCCATGTAGTGAATCTCCTCCCCAATTGTCTGTGCCATCTCATGGCTCTATC
The DNA here is from genome assembly GCA_037367405.1 of Ottelia alismoides. Classification (NCBI taxonomy): domain Eukaryota; kingdom Viridiplantae; phylum Streptophyta; class Magnoliopsida; order Alismatales; family Hydrocharitaceae; genus Ottelia; species Ottelia alismoides. The sequence goes on along the minus strand of JAZKJV010003169.1, from coordinate 284,014 downwards.
CTGAAGCGTGAATGGGAATGTCCTCAGCATCAGGTCCTCCGCAGTGATATCTGAATAAGGTTGTGTCCTGGAAAACTCCTCGAACTCGGACAGGTGAAGATAGGGCTCCTCGTGCGCCTCCCCTGAAAATGTCGGCAGTCTCTGAAGAAGCTCCCGATCCAGAACGAATGGTCCTAATGTAGAAGCTGACTGAGCTCCTTGTCATATCTGCTCCTCCATCAATCTGGCATAGAATCTATATGATGACCTCATCTGCTCTCTCTGATCACGAACGAAGTGCACTCTCAACTCAGCAATGGCATTGTCCGGGTCTCGCATCTGCTCGATCTGATATCCGTAGACGTCTAGCGCAACATGCCCAGAGTAAAGAAAGGGATGGGAGGGAGGGAGCGGGAGGTTGGTCGGAGATCCGACCTCCCTCGAAGGTGGACTGGACTGATGGTCAGAAGGTGAAGAAGAAGCCGTAAGAGTCGGCCAGGAGTGAGGGGGATCCATCATCCAGGGATAAAGGAGAAGAAGAGAAAGGACTGAAGGGAGGGTGTGTGGGAGAAAAGAATGAATGGAGAAGAAGTTAGATGGGGGAAAGGCAGAAAGGATCTGGAATCACACAAGATGAGAAAGCAAACCCCCGATTCACCTACGCACACTGAGCTGAAGACTGTAAGAGATCGATCAATTATCTTGTCTATTTTATTTTAGGTGATCAAGTCAGTCTTTCAGAGCGATTACGTGAGCTGATAGGAATCCAATATTCTCAACCGACTGTCCCGAAAAAAGGCCGGTAGTCAGTCAAGAAATCAGATATGGCTCTAGCCTAGGATGCGGGTCACTCTCTTGCTCATCCAAACCAAACAAGGAGGGGGTTACTCTCCTCAAGATAGATATTCAAATGAGGTGTCTTTTAGATCAAGTGTGATTAGCAGTCCCGATTTTATTGTTTTCCTTTTTATATATTTTTCAAGAAAACGTCTAATGAATTTTCCCATTTCCTTTTATTCCTAAGTCCAGAAAAACAGGAGGAGGAAAGCGGAAAAGCCGATGCGCGATAAATCAATGATGCATGCACGAGATAGAAGACGTACCTGACTCCAGCAGTCTACATGCAATTATGATCCGTGCATAAATATAAAACTAATCTATATGGATGCAAATGCGAGAACCGTCCTAAACAAAAGCTCCTATTATCGTGAAGCACTGATTTTATTTGCCTAGATCCAAATGCAAGCTACAGGAACAGATATCCTTATTAGGGCTATGGACCTAAGGCCACATGGCTCAACGAAATAAAAACCTAAATCTAGGGGCTCAAGCACATAAATCCACGTGAAATCAAAGAAAAAGAAAAAGGCGAGAAAAACAAAAACAGCGGTGGGATCCCCCGAGCACACCGGTGCTCGGCGAAACAGGCCCCAATAGTCATAAGTGTCCAAGAGAGTCCGGGTACATGTATTATTACAATAATAAATAGTCTGCTGAAAAAGTAAACTAACTACGCTAATCTACTCCGCGGCTATTCCGCGGCTCCCGCACTCCTGCTCGCTCCTCGTGCTCTCCTGCGGCTTCGTAGAGAAGGAAGCCACCTCCGACTCCCGCGGTTGCCTCGGCTTCCGAAGAAGTCGCCTCGGTCCTCGAGCCCTCGCAAGAAACAATCAGAGTGTCACAAACCAGATAAAAATAAAATAAGACAGATAAAAGAAAACATTATATATATAAAGATAAAAACAACCAAAACAAACAAAAACAAAAATAAAATAAAATAAAATAAAAACAAATGAAAAACAAAAGGCCGCAAAAAGCCGCAGAAAACCAAAAAGAAAGCCACGGAAAAAGCCGTGAAAAACAAAAGAAAGCAAAAATCAAAGAAGAAGGAAATGGACTACTAAGCCGTGCTCCCCGGCAACGGCGTCATTCTGATGGGCCGCCCGATAGACTAAGGTAAATATATCACTAAGGTCGTTGCGAACTCAGTCACTCGAGACTCAGCTCAACAAGAAAAAATAAAGAGCTGACCACCAAAATCAGAGAAAAAAATCAAAGAAAATCAAATAGTAGTCCTGGCTATGAGATTAGCCTGGTGTAGCATCCAGGGTCGGACTTAGGGAGCACGAGTTGGCCTCGCAGCCTACGAAGTAGTCAAAAATAAAAGAAAAACAAAAACAAGTATTTTGGTGGATTTCTAATTCTTTTTATATTTTTTTGATTTTTAATAATGGAGGAAAATAAGAAAAGACAAATAAAAGCAACTTCAACAATTTATTTATACACTCAAAATCACTCCAAAAATTCAAATAAAAATATTTTATTCTTTTTAGGTATTTACTGTTTTGGTGAATCTTTCAGATTTTTCCTATTTTTATAGATTTTTCTAAAATTTAAAAAGGGTGGAAACAGTGAACTGCTGTCCAGTCAGGCTTGAAAGATCAATTTAAAATATCAAATTGATCTGTAAAAGCCTGGAAGTATTTTTATGAAAAATAGAAACAATAAAGAAAATTCAGAGAAGAGTTTGTATTTTTTTGGTTTTTCTATAATTTTTTAGAATTTGTATAAGTTTTTTAATGTTTTTAATTTTTTTAGACTTTTATAAGTCAAAAATAACAAAATATAGATAGAAAATCAAACACAACAAAACTAACAAAACCTATTTTAGAATTTTTATAATAATTTTAATATTTTTTATGATTTTCTAATCTGGACAGACACAAAAACAACATTTTGAACTTTTAAAAATATAAAAACACCTCAAAAATGTACCAAATTTTTGGTGAAACTTTTACACCGTGGCAGGAGCCACGTGTCCTATTTTCACGCAATTTGGACTTGATTTACTATTTTATTTAATTAAAATGAAGGCTCACAGTCATAGGGACCCAGATGTAATAAAAACTAGTTCCGGGGTCCAATCAGCAAACAACACGAATAAAATCCAGGGCCTAAAGTACAAAAATCCCACACAACACACCGCCAGGCACGTGGTTCAGACTCAGAAGGGGTATATCTGCAATTCCTATTTAAAAAGTTTCAAACAAACACGCAAGGAATATAGGATGAAAAAGTGCAAAAGCCCACCAATCACGTGTCCAGGCACGTGTTCTATACACACAAGGGGTAAACAGAAATATCTAAAAACACTGAGGTTCTCTACGCAAAATTACCAAAATAAAAAACAAATGTAATAAAAATATTTACAGTACTAAAAAGTAAATGCTATAAAACTAAGAGGCCTAAGAACAATTTACCCTTATTAAAAGTGAACGGCTGAAGCGGAGCCACGTGGAAGATCGGAGGGCTGTGGAACGAGGGCTCCTCTTCAGCTGATGGACGCTCGAGAGTTCGCCACGTGTGGGATCCCACGGTGGCTGGAGGTGACAAACCCTTCAATGGATCAACGGCGAGGAGGGCGCCACGTGGATGATCGGACGGTCAGGAGTAGCTAGTGCCTCTTCGCTGGATATGCGGTTGCGATTGAGCCTCTGATATATCCGACGGTGGAGAGCTAGCGTGGAAGGACGGTCGGGATCAAAACTGGGGCTGAGGTGCTGATCGGACGGTGGCTGGACGATCCCCAAGAACTCGACGCCGGCGAAGTTCGCCGGCCCAATGCAGCGGTGGAGACCTCCTCCTGAGCTGCTGAGGTGGGGAATAGATAGCCCGGGCTGGTCCGCAACTAGCGGATGCCTTCGATGAGGCCGGCGACCACCGGAGTGGTCTGGCGACGGCGGAGGACTGGAGCTGCTGTGGATGAGCGTTCGGGCCCTCATTTGGGCCTCCTTCGACCTGCAAAGTGCACAGAACAGCTCCTTGGTCGAGGGCAAATTGCCTCGACCAAGATAGGGTGAAATGGGAGAGTATATGCATCTGGGCGACACCCCCGGCGGAGGCGACGGTGGAGGAGGGTGGAGGACCTGCTCCAGGGTGAGTCAGGGGGGTGGCTGGGTGAAGAAGGTGGAGAGGAGTGTGGCGAAGGGAAGGTCGAGTCGGATGGACAAATGGGTGGACGGAGACGGCTGGCGACGGCGGCGGAGCTAAAAGAGCTGAAAAGCTAAAAATCGAAATCTAAGCTAACCTAAAGAAAATCTAAGCTACTTGGTGGGCGTGGTCGACTGTGCTGGAGCTCAGGGAGCTCAGGGGGTCATAGCCTCAAGGGATCGTCGCTTCCTGAGGCTGAGGCACCTCGCGGCGGCGCACGACGACGAAGTCCCGGATCGATGGCTAACGACGTCTCTCCTCTCTACGCACACCACCCTCGCAAAGCTGTCACTCAAATGGAAGGAGATGGAGGTCATGGGACGAAGGAGCAGTGCCAAGGATGGAGTGAAAAGCTGGCCGGAGGTGGAACTTTATATGGCTGGGCGTCCGAGAAGAAGGAGGTCAGGCAAGTTGTCGGAGCTCGGATCCCTAGGATGAACTACCGGGCGTGGATCAGGAATGAACGAGGGTCAAATGGAGCCCGAGGTTTAGGGATTTGGCGATCGGATCAAGTGGGGAAAAGTAGGAGAAATCGGGTCGGGGCAACAAGATCCGAGTCTGGTGGTCTGGGGGGAGAGTTGACACGGGGTCAACATTCCCCCGTGGACCAATCACAGGCCGCCAAGCAATAAAGATTTGGAAATTCATTTTAAAATAATAAATGACTTATTTTCGAAAAACTCAAAACATGAAAAATGTTTATTTATTTTTAAATAATTTTTTAGTGATATTTATTTATTTATTTGAAATATAACTTAGGTATTTACAAAATATTATTATTATATATAGGTATATACATATATACATTTTTTATTTTTATTTTTATTGTTTATTTTTATACAATTTATTCTAATTTTATATTTTATTTATTTATAAGATAGAATTTGGAATAAAGGGGTATTTTTATTTTATTTTTATTATTTATTTACATAGGTGAAATAAATAGGTATATACAAATATGTACATGGTATATATACAATGTGGATTTTGATTTTTATTTTATTTCTTTTTATTTTATTTTTATTTTTATGATTTTTATTTTATTTATTTACATTATAAAATATGGAATATGTACATATTTTTATGGGATTTTAATTCTTTATTTATAAGGAGAAATAAATAGATAAGTTATTTCTATACACATGGTTTATATACAATGAAAAAGGGCATTTTAATTATTTTTATTTTTATTTTATTCTTCCCATTTTTATTTTTATTTTATATTTACAAATAAGTATAAATAAATAAATACCCAATTTTATTTTTATTAAGAGGAAAATAATTTTATTTATTTACAGGTGTATGTACAAACACATGAGCTTCCCTATCTCTCTCTAATTGGATTCTTTTGCGGTCAGGCCCATGCTGAGCCCTCCCTTGGGATTAGGTCGCTCAATATTTATTCTAAATATCTCCCTCTTTTTCTTTTATTTCTTTATTCTTTTATTTATGAAAAAAACATGCTAATTATGCTATTTTTACACAATGCATGCAAGATGATAATTTATTCTATTTACACCTATCTACATGTGTTTTGCATAGGTTTTGTAGCTAAAATAAAAGAATAAAGAGTGATGAATGGGTATTCATCAGTACTCATGTCATAATCTCCTCTCCGTCCTCATTGATGGTCATCTGGATTCTTGACTTTTTCGGGACAACATGGATAGGTGCCACCCATTTGGAATCGGAGATGGGGTAAATAAAATCCATGTCACACCATTTCTCAATCTCCTTCTTCATGACTTCTCGTAAATTTGGATTCAACCTGCGTTGGAATTCACGAGAAGGTTTAGCTTCATTCTCCAGGTAGAAATGGTGTGATCATAGAGCGGGATTTATCCCGTAGAGATCGGAGATGCTCCAGCCTATCGCCTTGTGGTTTTTCTCCAGGATCTCTAGCAAGCGAGATTCCTACTCGGTCAATCGTGAACTGATGATGACCGGAAATTTCCTCTCTTGTCCCGCAAGGAAGGCGTACTTAAGGCTTGTGGGTAATGGTTTGAGCTCATGTAAGGTATGGTCATCAAGGAAGTATGGCTCAATCAATTCTAGCTCTGTGCTGGTAGTGGCTGGATCTGTCTTTGAAGTCACTGCCACCAACTCATTCAGCTCTGGAGTCGGATCATCAAAGTATCCAAGAAATCAATGAAAGCCACGTCCGACTCATCATCCTCATCTTCGGATTGTCTTAAAGAGAGAAGGACCGACATGCCCAGTTGGGCCTCTGTGTCATCGAAGATGTTGGGGGATGCATTTTATGTGTGATCTGCACTATACTCACTCTAAGGATCTCACAGACTGTCTCATGTACAATATGCTCTACAGAAGAGAGTGACTCATTGGTGCTAGCTGGGTTTTGTCTCCATGGCCCAACGGTGTATATATGAACACAATCTGCTTCTGACGAAGTGTAATCGGTGCTAGATTCAAAATCCGACCTCTGCCACCTTGTCTGCTTCATCTCAAGTTCCTCATCTCCGCATGGAGTTTGGAACCGAATCTTCCTAATCTTATAATCAAATAAGGCCCCTGCTATTCTAAGGAAGGGCCTTCCTAGAATGATATGGAAATCTCACGAATTTTGAGGGGTCTCCATATCAAGGACTGTAAAGTCCACCATGTAATCCCGACCCTCGATTTTGATGATAATGTTCCTCAATTCTCCTTTAGGCCTCTTGGTTGATTTATCTGCGAACTGGAGTAAGGCTCTGGATTTCCTAAGAGGTCCTAGATTTAGCCGCTCATAGAGAGTTGTGGGCATCAGGTTAATTGAGGATCCATTGTCTAGGAGAGTGCATGCAAACACAGTGTCATCGACATGTCTCACCACATAATGGGCATCCATGTCCCCTCGCTTCCTTGGAAACACATTCTTAATGGCACAAGTAGTGGCTACTGACAAAACATGTTTCTCAACACGGCTTCTGGTTTTCCTGCTGACCCTAGTAGGTGTACATCTCACCTTAAGATACTTCTGAAATGCATGTGTCATATCCACATACTTATCAAAAGGGATTGTGACCTTCATATATTTGTTGCAGAATTCTGCCATCTCGGGTCATCTTTTTGGATTTTTTAGGTTTCTTCTTTCCACCCTTAAGAGCACGGGGAAAAGGGATTATTGATGATAACTCAGATTCTGAAACTGAAAGATTCTCATTTAAACGGGAAACTGAGTTCTGTACAGGATTGGAACTCTGAATCTGACTTCAACACTGACTCGAACGAAAAGGAAATTCATGTGGCGAAACAGGTGATGCATCTATCGTGACTTCTGGTGCGTCCTCCTCAGATGGAGGTGCGGGCTCCTTGTCTGTTTCGCTCGATTCATTGCTGGTACTCCTCTCATTCTTCTTGCTATGGTGCTTTGAGGACCTGGAAATCCTCTTATTCTGTGGGTGGTGGTGATGCTGCTCCTCTACCTCCAAGTTCTCCTCAGGTAAAGACTTGGCGGCATCTTCCTCATGTACTCGCGCCCGATTAGGTATGGTCACGGTCCTTCTGCTCTTGAGGGACATATGATTAACATTATCGTACGAAAGGATCTCGTGTTCAGATAGAGAATAATCTGAATAGTATACCTGATCGTATGGTCGGTGCTGACCCTGATTCAGGTTATTTGGATTGGCTTGAACCTAGGAGGAAATTGGGATCTTTGGTGCCATCTGTTGATCTTGGTGGCATGAGACACGGTTCAGATCTTTTCTGATATCCAACTAACCATTATGTATCTGCTGAACCCTATTATTTAATGTCTGGATGGCCAAGATGAGGGACTCCAATTCACTAGTGGGCAAGGCTTGCTGCTGCTGACTAGAGAATGAGTGATTCGGTTGTCTATATTGGCCCTGCTGGCCTTGCCGATACTGCTGCGAGTGGGATGGTGCGGTGTAAGGTGGTGGAGGGTCCTATTGGCCCGAGTGGAATGTGTGCTGTTGCTGGTGCTGCTGAGGCTGGTATCCTTGTCCTTGCCATGACTGTACAAAGGTGGTGCAGGGACGGAGTTGGTTTCCTGGTAAGCTAGGGAAGGTCGGTGTGGCTGATCATTCCATATCCCCGATTGTCTGCCAACGGGGTCATGGTTGTACCATAGCCTGTTGATCTCGAACACCTGCGGAGGCTCCTCGTAGACTGACTCCACCTGTGGGGGTGCGTGCTGCTCCTGCTGAGTGTACTGCTGCTCCTCAACCCAGCTGCTCTGAGGCCCATGTACGTACTTCTGTACAAGATGAACTCGATGTACATGTACAGGTGGTGTAGAAGGGATATGTAGTCGTATCTTGGCTACCTTCTCAGTCAATTCCTCCACTTGCTTCGACAATCGTGAAAGTGCCTCAAGGTCAGCGACCCTCTTGTGTATCTTTTCTACCATGGTGAGCTTATCAACTATTATACCCATGCTAGGGATTAGGTCATCTGTCAGATCTGCTACAATCCTCCTAGTTGTCTCATTAAATAGGCTTGAGGGAGACAACTGATAGGCCCTGGTGGCCTGAGATCTGCCTGTTTCCGCCATCTGCTTCAGAATCTTCCATACGGTATCTTCGTTCTTATTTAGATAGCTTCCACCACAAGCTGCACTCACTAACCCCTGAATTTCTGAGGTCATACCACAGAACAAGGTCTGGACTATAATCGCCTTGCTAATGCCATGGCAGGGGCATTTTTGAGTCAAATCATTGAATCTATCCCACGCTTCAGGGAATGGTTCGTGGGGACCCTGGGAAAAGCTAGCGATCTTCGTCCTCACCTGGTTAGTCCTACTAAGTGGGTAGAACTTCTTCAAGTATAAATCTTGGAATTGCATCCAGATCGTACATCTAACCCCGAGATTCTTCAGCCAATGAGCCACCTTATCTCCTAAGGCAAACAGGGTAGCCTTCAGCCTGATGTAATCTTGTCCAACCCTAGGGTGACTAAGGTTGTTTCATACCAGCTCGAAGTCTCTCAAGAAAGCATATGGTTCTTCGGTGACATTCCCATTAAACTTCGGTAGCATACTAAAAAATGAGGCTTCAGCTCGAATGCTTCTGGGGGCACCTCAGGTACAAGCCAACTATGTATCTCATTCTCCGCTGGGTTGTAGGCATCTACCATCGGTCGGTCAACTCCACCTGCCTCGATCACTTGTTCGGTTGTCCCATCCTAGACATAAGATCTGCATTCAATTGCTCTGCTCTAGCTAAACGGGCAAGGACTTGGTGCATAGGATCATCTCTATGTTCCTCTTCGTCTGGATGTTTCTTAGGCATCTTTGTTTCTGGTTCGTCCTCTTCACCTCGGTAAAGAATGTGGTCTAGGTTAGAGGGCGTAGTAATGAAGACATTCTCACCGAGGCGATGTTTTTCCTCGGTGAAATGAGAGGAGAGAAAAGGAATGGTTTGAGGGTAACCATCTTGAGAGTGAGGGATCCTGAACTCAAGACGGTCATGAGATCGGGTTAGCCCAAGTTGCGCTTGGGACGATGAAGATGAGTTGCATGAGGGGTTCAATGAGAGATTTGCGAAGCTGGAGTAGATATCCCCCCAGTCAGTCATCTTTGATGGTAGAAGGAAGAGTTGGGAGTATAAGTGTATAAAGATTGGATTTTACTCCTACCTGAAGCAAGCAAATGAATCACAAACCCTGATTTCATACTCAACAAGGTGAATGACCCGAAACCGAGTCTGATTAGTCTGGTTGATTTTAATCGTGATTTTTCAAGCAAATAGCAAAGGTTACTCGACTTATAGGGAAGTCGGCTCAAAGCCGGATGCGCCTCCCCTGTTTAACCTGTCGCCTAAGATACCAACGTCGTTCCTTTCTTCGCTCCTATCCCTGGCTGAGAATTCCAAGACCTGCTCCTATCTACCTACTGAAGTAGGCGGAGGCTGACAAGGCTTTTAACTTCACACCTATCTACCTGCCGGAACAGGCAGAGGCTACTAGCAACTTGTCACGATGCACCGTAATTTCACCCCTATCTACCCACCGGAGCAGGCTTGGCGCTAGTCAGTTGAACCCATAATTCAGCATGTGATATTTGCTCGGATCGAGGTACGTGATATGAAAGGCGGGGATTTTGGCTCCTCTTAGGGTGCGCACACACACTTAGTACCCTCATCCAGCCTGGAATCAAGGTCGGAGTTATTCTCCCGTAAACAGAAATTCTGATTTTATTTTGATTTTTTGGTCAATTTATTTAGCAGTCCCGTTTTTAAGTTAGATGACGACTTGATTACTCCCACACACAAGGCACACCTATCGTCCAGTCCCAATTTCCTTTAATCCTAAGTTAGAAAACCAAGGGAGAAGGAGCCGAGAAAAGCCGATGCACGATAAAACAATGATGTATGCCAAGTTCAGAAGACTTACAGTGATCCTCGCGCTCTACATACAGAATGCAAAATAGAATTGAAATTTTATCTATATGAATGCAAGCGAGAAAAGCTGCTCCTAGACAAGAAGTTCTATTAGCGAGAAAAGAACAAGTAAGTTTTGGCTAAAGTCCTATGGTCTAAGTGTGTCTTTTAATGGTGAAGTGTGGTCCTAGATATTACAAGCACAAACAGTCCTAAGAGAGCTCTAAGAGCAGCAAGTGTAGGTCCTATCCTACGTCAAGAAACCACACAACACATAGAGACTCTTTTTATTATTATTTACATGCGAGAACCCAAATGGAAACCGCTGTAAATGCAAACTTTTTTTACAAGTCTTCTCAAAAACCACTCAGTTCAATTTGGTGCAGGTTCCTCGGCTCGCCTGGCGAAGCGCCTTCGATTCCTCGTGTCCCTCGCACAAAAATAAATGATGGCCAAATAAAGGATGACACAAAATAAACAAATACTGAAAATTGGACAGAAAAAATATTCATAAGAAAAACCGGGAATCAGACTACCCGGCGATGCAAAACCTAAAATCTAAATTTTCTAAAAATTAACCTAAGTTGTGCCTCCCCGACAATGGCGCCATTAGAAAAGGCCTAGATTACCCTTCTTAATTCAATTGGATTAACGTTTAAATTTAATGTGTGTTCGTTGTAGTCGGATAAAATCAGACTTATCAAAACCACTTTGATTAATAGTCAAATTAAACGCAAGCGGCAATTTTTTTATTTTAATTGGGCAAGCCCAAGGTCGAACTCAAGGAGGCAACTTTTTCTTTAGATTAATTTGAAGTCAATTCCGATGTTAGGTTTACAAGAGAATATTTTTGTGGTATTTTTATGAAATTTAAGAAATACAATGCAATTCAAGCCAAATTTGAGAGTCAAAATGTGAAGTGTAGTCAAATTAAGTCCAAAAATAAACTTGGCCACAAAGGGAAATGCAATGAAATTAAGCTACTGCAATTTTTATGAAATTTTTCGACTCTAGATGAATTAACTATGAATTAAAAATGAAGATAGAGTGATTTTTGCAAAATTAATTTTAATAAATACCAAATTAAGTCATTTTCAGATATAAAAATTATCTAGATACTTCTATATGTGACGAATATAGGAAAATTAATAGACCTCAGAAATGATGAATCTTAGACCTATTAAAAATAAATTAAGCAAAATACTAATTAATTTATTAAGGCCTCGTTGTGCGTGCAAATGATGCGATTTTTGGGCACAATGTAGAACTATCTAAACTAGACCTATTGTGATTTTTGGAGCAACAATCAATTTAATAAGCAATTAAAGGCACACAGCAGGCAAAATTTGCGATTTTCCATGAAAAGAATTATATAAAATTCCTCGAAGCTCACAAAAATATAACAAGCCTTCACAACGCTAAAATCTAAGATGTTCTACAACATGCAATTTTTGGAATTAATAAATGATGCTAGATGGGTGGTTAAATAAGCTAGATGGGTGGTTAAATAAACGTGCAAACATAAGGGTATAAATGCAAAACAGAAAATATATGATTAAGACAGAAACATCCTTACAGGACTGAAATGCAATTACCTAAAATGATGAGGGTATGGGTGTAAATTCTCCACGGGACCACATGCACCTCACGTGATGTTGCCTGGCAGGGACTTGATTGTAATTTCTAAAACTTGCAGGTACACAGCTGCAATTTACCTAACGTCTACACGAGGTCACGTGATATGCGAGGCTCGGATGGTGGCTCGGAAGGCGCTGGAGGCTCGGGAACTCAGAGCAGGCTCGGATGTGGCTCGGGCGATCCGAGCCTGGAAGTGTAGCGCTGGACTTGCTTTGGCTAGAGGCTCGGGCGCTTAGAGCCTAAAGGGGAGGGGAAGAGGCTTGGAGCGGCTACGTGGACTCCTGTGGTCCGTCAGATCTCAAGGATCCAACGGTAGCTGTAACTCTTGGAAGAGGATGATGTGGCGCACTGTGGGCCATCGGATCAAGATGATTGGATGGTAAATGTACGTCTGGTTCCTCCTTGTCGCCGCCTCCTGCGGCGGACTTGGCTGGGCCCCAGCGAAGGTCTCCTAGCTCCGCCGCCTTCTATCGTACTCGGTGAAGACTCCCGGCCGCTCCTGAATGGCTGGGCATCATTGTGGAAGTGCAGCAGAGCAACTAGAGCATCTAGGAATCTGGATGGATGCTTGGATGCCGGAGATACAACAGGTCGAAGGAGCTCCAGCGAGGGGTCCGGCCAGTGACGAAGTAGGCACCTACACGTTAGTGGATAGCCAACTTGTGGTGAGTTTTCTTGCGTGGATGAAGTGGGGTGGTTCGAGGCCTTGCGGGGTGAAGTGGGTGAATGGCCGACGTGTTCCTCCGCCGTGAGGGGCGAAGCAATGGTCGAAGGTCGCGATGGTTCGGGAATATTAGCGGAGGGATGCGAATGTGGAGTGGACGAGATGGATTCATGGAGAGAGTGGGTGCTAGCGAGGATGAGCGAAGATGGGGTGTCGTCGTGGCTTGGTGGATGAGTGGTGATGGCAGATGAGATGGTCGGGAAAATAGGAAGGGCGCAACTGGTTGTGATGATGGGCAACATGGGCGAGGTCGATCTAAAGGTAGAAGACGATGTCTCGGTCGTTGGATCTCGCGATCCAATGGCTGAGAAGCGGGCGATGAAGAGAGGACATGATTAAATCAGAGGGACGCGATCATAGGGCGAAGGGTTCACCACGTGGCGCAAGGAGGTAACGACGCTAAAGGACGGTCGTGATGAGAGGAAGGTGGCGATCAGGCGGTGATGACCGCAAGAAAAATATTTCGAGCGACTAAGGGAGATAAATAACTCAGGTCGTTGCGACCTCAATCACTCGCAAATCGGTCAATCGAGAAAAATGTAAGAACCACCAAACAAGGTATAAAACAATCAACATCGAAAAGCGGTCCTCGCTAATTTCATTAACCTAATATAGCGACCAGGGTCGGACTCAGGGAGCAAGAGTTGGCCTTGCGGCCTACAAAGTAGTCAAAAACAATAAAATAAAGAGAAAATGTGTTTTGGTGGATTTTAATTCTTTTTAATTCTTTTTATTTTTAATAAAGAGGAAAAATAAGAAAAAGGGAAAACAAGCAAACACAACATTTTATTTAAGCACTCAAAAATAGTCCAAAAATTCAAACAAAACTATTTTTGTGTTTTTAATGTTTTAAATTATTTTTGGAGATTTGTTCAGAATTTTTCACTTTTTAGTTAATTTTATAAAAATCGAGAAAGCGGAAAAATAAGGGTTACTGTGCAGCCAAACTTGAAAGATCAATTAAAAATATAAAATTGATCTATAAAAGTCTGGAGGTAATTTTTATGAAAAATAGATAAAAAAACTAAGCTATAGGAAAAGAGTTTACATTTTTTATTTTTATAGAATTTTTTAGAATTTTTATAAGATTTTTAGGGTTTTCAATTTTTAAGGTTTTTATAATCCAAAAAGCACAAAAATTTAATAGAAACTAAAATACACTAAAACTAACTATTACTAATTTTTTTAGAATTTTTAAAATAGTTTTTTATATTTTTCTTTGATTTTTCAGTTTAGACAACACTAAAAATCAATATTTTTGAATTTTTAAAAATATCAAAAAGCCTAAAAAAGGTCCCAAAATTTTACGAAAATTTTTACACAGTGGCAGGAGCCACGTTTCCAAATTTCACCTAATTTGGATTTAATTTGATATTTTATTTAATAAAAACAAGGCACATAGCAGTCAAGGACCTAAATGCAAAGAAAAGTATTTCCAGGACCAAGTAATAACAAGTAAATAAAGCTCAGGGCCTGGAATGCAAAAAGCCCTCAATGCACGCGCAAGGCACATAGTTCAGACACGGAGGGGTATGGATGTAATTCCTATTTAAAAATATGTTAATAGTAACACACAGGAATCACATGACTAAAATGCAAATAACCCAAGAACTCACGTGTCGATGCACGTGGCTCACATACACATGGACTAGATTGCAAATAAAATAAGTCTAGGGCCCAAACTGCAAATGTTCCAAAATAAAATAACGTGCAAAAATATTTACAAGACTAAACAGTAAATGCTAAAGAGGAGGGACCTAAGTGCAAATTACCCCTATTACTATCGGATGGACGAGGAGGCGCCACGTGCTGATCTGACGGCTGATAATATAAGGCGCCTCTTCGTCTGGACGAACGGTCCGGATCAGGCCCCTGATGGATCTGACGGTGTAGATCTCGCGTGAACGGACGATCAGGATCAGGACTGGAGCTGAGGGGTTGATCGGACGGTAGCTGGACGACCTCCAAGAACACTTCACCGGCGAAGTTCGCCGGCCTAATGCGCGCGGTGGAGGCGTCCTTTGGAGCTGCTGAGGTGGGGAATAGATCGCCTAGGTTGGTCCGCAGCTGGGAGGGACCTCCGATGAGGCCGGGGACCACCAGAGTGGCTCGGCGACGTCGAAGGGGCTAAGCTCTTGTGCTCGAATGACTCGACCCCCAGATGGGGTCCTTTGACCTGCAACACAGCACAACGAGACTACTGGGTCGAGGGCAAAGTGCCTTGACCCGTCAGAAGGTGGAATGGGTGGTCGGGTGAGTCGAAGCGGAGACCTCCGGCGAGGCGACGGCAAGGGAGGTCTGATTCTTGGTTCCTGGGCGAACCAAGCTGAACGAATGGGTGAAGAAGGTGGGTAGGAGTCTCGTGATCATGAATGGATGGTCCTATGGTCGAATGGGTGACTGAGATGGCGTGAATTCGCCGGCGACGGCCGACGGCGCGATTTGGGCAAAATCTAAAATTAAACGATCTTAGGGGGAATCGAAGATATCTGATGGATGAGGTCGACTGGGGGTGAGCTAAGGAAGCTTCTTGGTCTTCGCCTCAAGGGGTCGTCGAGTCCCGAGGCTCAGGCGCACCTCGCGGCGGTGCACGGCGAAGGACTCGCCGGATCAGTGGCTGGGGACACCTCCTCCTCACTGCGACACGGCCCTCGGCTAGCTGTCACTCTAGGGAAGGTAGTGGAGTCCTGGGATGGGAAGGCGAAGCCAAAGATGGCATGAAATGTGCGATAGAGGTGGAGCTAAATAGTGCCAGGGGTCCGGGAAGATGGGAGTTGGGTGCGCTCGGTGAAGCACGGACCCCTAAGCAGATGCTTGGGCGAGGATCTCGAATCAACAAGGGTCAAATGGAGCCCGAGGTTTGATTAAAT
This sequence comes from Ottelia alismoides, assembly GCA_037367405.1. NCBI lineage: Eukaryota > Viridiplantae > Streptophyta > Magnoliopsida > Alismatales > Hydrocharitaceae > Ottelia > Ottelia alismoides. The sequence goes on along the minus strand of JAZKJV010003169.1, from coordinate 268,469 downwards.
GGAGGTCGGGTCGAGTCAGCAAAAATTGGAGAAGTCGGGTTGAACGTAGGATCCACGTGAAAGGGGTCCGCGGGGGAGAGTTGACCGGGGGTCAACAATCCCCCGTGGACCAATTATAGGCCTCCATTTATTAATTATTTAGAAATTCAATAAAAATAATAGATGATTTTATTTTAAAAACTTTTCAACATGAAAAATGTTTATTTATTTTTAAAGTATTATTTAGTGATTTTTAATTGTTTTTTTGAAAAATAAATAACGTATTTACATTATATTATTATATATAGGTATATTTACAAAAGGATTTTTTATTTTTATTTTTAATTATTTATTTTTAAATAATTATTTCAATTTTTATTTGATTTATTTATAACATAAAATTTGGAATAAAAAGGTATTTTTTATTTTATTTTTATGATTTATTTACATAAGTTAAATAAATAGTTTTATATACATATTTACATGGTATATGTACAAGGTAGAAAATTATTTTTATTTTTATTTTTATTTTTATGATTTTTATTTTATTTTTATAAATATGTATAAAATATGAGAACACATTTTATTTTTATTTTGAGGAAAATAAATTTATTTATATACATAGGTATATATACAAGTGTGATTGACCCTATCTCCCTCTACTTGGCTTCTTTTGCGATCAGGCCTATGTTGAGCCCTCCCTTGGGATTAGGTCACCCAATATTTATTCTAAATATTTCCCTCTTTTTCTTTTATTTCTTTATTATTTTATTTATACACAAAAACATGCTAATTATTGCTATTTACACAATGCATGCATTTTGACAATTTATGATATTTATACATATCTACATGGTGTTTTGCAAAGGTTTTGTAGCTAAAATAAAAGAATAAAGAGTGATGAATGGTTATTCATCACCCCCTATACTTAACTTTGCTAGTCCCTTAGCAAACACTTATTTGAAGAAGAAGTGAAAAAGAAAAGAAAAAGAAAAGAGAGGAAATACAAGGATCAATGCTGATTATTAAACTTGCCTTCATTACATTGAAATATGGAGCTCGGTCAGATCTTTGGATTATTAATGTGTCAGAACCTTATTCGACTTAGGTTTAAAACTCAACAGCCTCTAAGATCCACTATTCTATAGTCAAGACTCCTCAATAATCCAGATCAGAACAAGTCTACATACACAAACCCTGAAGACCATGAATCTTTCCTTGTACAGTATAAGTGAGGTATAGCTCTCCACCTCAGAAGTAGCAAAATGACAACCCTCCCCAACAAGGTAACTCTATGACCCTAATCTGGCCACTCTTTCCTCGAGGAGCAGGGTATTCCCTTCTAAGTTCAAGTTCAACCGGCTCAAGAAGAGGGGGAAGAAGAGAATGGACCATGGCCAGTGTAGCCATGTATCCTTGGGAGCTTAACTAGTGTAGTTAATTCTCCCTGCTGCAAGCTTCATAAGATGGAACATGAGTCTCAAGCTTTGCTTATTGCACTATATACACTCCGGTGGGATTATCATTTTCTCTCAGACCCACCACTTTTTTGGAGTTCTTTTCTTTTTGTATTTTTTTGATGTGCATATATACAACATATCTACAAAGTGCAGCATATATACATAAGGAGTTTTTCCTCTTGAGCCAGTAGACTATCCCTCTATTGAAGCATTATTGCAACCCACAACTCATGTCGTTAGACCTCATGGCAACCAGACCAAGTTGAGATGCACTTCCTTCACTATAAGAAGAAGAGAGGTTCCGCCTAGAAGTACTATTCTCATATGCTACCCCAAGTCAAGGAAGACTGCCTCCTCACCACCTCATCCGTAGAGAGCTCGGTGTAAAGTGTGGGTCCAAGTCAAGCCATTGTCTATATGAGTCATGTGTGTGTTGTTAAGTGCACTACTTAGGCTCATTGAGATGACATATGATCATAGCCTAGTTGACTCAAAGAATTAAGTCACCATGGACCTGAATAGTCTCAACCCTAAGCCCTATAAGGTTCCTCTTATAATTAGGTGGATTAAGATCTTAATCAAGCTCCATTTTCCAATTTAATTCCAGGCTAGTTTAAATGTCAACTATGATCCAGGAAAAACTATACAAGTATCTACAAAGATGCTATTTACAAACTATTTACACATGTGCAAAATTTTTGAAAAATGTTTTGAAAATATGGATGTATGCATGAATGCAAGTTTTGCAAAATATTTACACAAATTTACACAAGGTTCTTGCAAACTTTTGATTTTCAAAACATTTTACAAAAATTTTGTACTATATACATAATTTTGATATGAAAATATTTACAAGCTATTTACACAAAAAGTTTTTACACACATTTGTACAAAAAATAATTTGTACACTAGCTATGTATGTGCAATAAAAGAATTTTATTTACAAGGAAAATTTTTTAATTTTTATGAATTTTTAGGTTTTAGGTTTTTAGCCATTTTTATTTATTAACACACTCACACAAAGTACGAGTTATGGCTAAAGTATATATGAAATATATACACCCCCCCTATACTTAGCTCGAATGATGTCCTCAGAGTCAAGAGTGATGAAGAAGACATAATTCGTGCTTAGTATAGGAAAGTGTAAAGGAAGGCTATATACAAAGATGAATGAAAGAATAGAAATGCAAGAGGATCTCGGCATTCCTCCCTATACTTAGGATCAAATAATCCTATGTATAGTAGGTTGTACACAAAGGGGAATCCGAGTGAGAATGTACAGGGTCTACCTCCCCTATACTTAGGGTAAAATATCCCTAAGTATAGGCAGCAAACAGAGGTAGAAAAACACAAAGAAAACAAGTATATACAAGATGGAAGGGCATCACTCCCCCTATACTTAAGGTGAAGAATCCTTAAGTATAGGCAACGACAGAAGTGATGAAAACGGAACAAAAAGAACAACTTGGTGTTTCTACCCCCCTTATACTTAGGATGAGGTATATCCTAAGTATAGCAAAGATAATCCTATACGAGACCTGGGGTGAAAACAAAAACGGAAGAAAGAAAGATCAAACCAAGACGAAACATGTATATACAAAAGGGTACAATGTTGAGGTGCCTCTCAACAAGCGCTAGGTTTTACGCCCCTAGCTGGGCGCAAAGGCTTGGACAAAGCTGTGTCAAGGTTCAGGACGGCATCTGTAAGGTGAATGTCGTACTGTCGTCGTAGTCTAGATATGAGAACATCGACGAAATCAACAGTGTAAAGAATGACACCCAGGTATACAATCAGGCGGGTGTCTGCTATCGGCCAAGGATATGGGCAGATGTGATTGAGATTCGATAGCACAAAAGAAATCAACGGTTCAAGATCAGACTGGAGTGGAAGTGTAGAGCCGAAGAAATCAAACGTGGAGAAGGATGGATCAGTCATGGAATCCTCCGCGTTGATTAATGTCTCAAAGCGGTACAGAAAGTGAAGATCAGGAGACTCTCTAAGAAAATCGATATCCGATGCATATGATGGAGGCAACTCAGACATATCATCAAATATCTCAAGGATCGGCTCATCCTCGCGAGGGTCGTCGAGGTGAGATGACTCAGATGCAGAAGGATCGGAAGACTCGGTTTCATGATCCGCCAGATCGGATACACTATCAGAAGGTGAAACCGAGTACTCATCGTGTGTGGCATTCTACCGCAGATAACCCTCACGGAGAAATGCGAGATCATCAGTGAGAAATAGAGGATCAGGATCTAGAAGGGCATCTGCGCTGCTGTCAAGTATCCACTCTGTGCATCAGGCTGTATCATCATATGAAGTCTGGCTCTTGGCAATATGGAAGCAGGAGAAGGTACTGGTCAACACTGTGGAGGCTGGAAGTGTGTCTGCGGCTGATCCTCGCTCTGCAGCAAAGCTAACTGCCATCTGGTCCTCAGCAAGTGTATCTGTCTCAACAAAATGGAGGACAATAGGCTCGAATATGGGACTATCTATGTCTGGTCTCTCAGAGTGGTATCCCATATCGAGTTGTGGCTGTTGGGCTAAGTCATGGTGTCTATATAACTCCGAGAAGTGTCTCTGCAGAAAAGAAGCTGAATCATCCTGGACTAGAATCTATAATGGCTGGATCGATGGCTGTAGTAGCAGGGGCTCCTCCATCTCCTGGAGTATCAGAAGATCTCATATCCAAGAATCGTCAATTGAGAACGCTGGGGCTGACTCGAACTCTAGCTGGAAGACCAACGGGAACTCGAGTAAACTCTGGGTCAGAATCTCCATTGTAGCAGTCATCTCCTCTATCATATGTGGTGTTGCATCATCCAAGTCCTCGGGCTGGTGTGTAGAAACTGTATCCTCGTGTCGTACGACACACTCCACTGGTACTGCATCATCCTCATGTGTTGTTCCGACCACGGCATCTCGTGAAGATGGTCTCTGTGAAAGTAACCTCGAGATGGTATCTAGTAAGTCAATGTCGGAACTACGGCGTGAACCGCCACATGAGGTAATCACCAGTGCTAATTGCTCTGCGGTCATCCCCCGCATGGAGATCTCAATAAGATCAGTCAGTGAAAGTCCGTGCTCGGGAAATCTCCTCAAGAGGTCAAGGAACCTTGGCCATGCCTCGTGCAATGGCTCCTGGGGGTCTACTGAAAACTCGGTGATTGACGAGCTCGCAAAAGCCGCGTTAAGAAATCGTTTTTATCGTTCGTGCGTGAAAATAAGTAAAATTGTTCGTTGTAGGCGGCGATCGGAACAGTCAAGAAATAACCACAAAATAATGATTCAATTTTAATCTCGTGGTGTATGTTTATTTTACTTGGGCAAGTCCCAAGGTCGATCACAAGGAGGCAAAGGAACAACCTAGATTAATGTCTATCCAATTTTTAGTTCGGTTTTCAAGGCGATCTTTTTTTTGGAATTTTTCAATGCAATATGAGATGCAAAATGCAAATTCGGCCTATTTTAGGGACTAAAATGTAAAATCCGTTCAAACGATGTCCTCAAATTACGAAACTTGGCCAAGATGTAAAAAATGATGAAATAAGTGCACTGTAATTTTTTTTTGGAATTTTTAGATGCTATATGAATTTTTTATGAATTTTTAAATGCAAACAAATTAATTTTCAATATTTAATTTTAATAAATATTAAACCTACTTATTTTCGAGAACTAAAATTATCTAAGATCTATCACAAGGTAATGGATCTTAGAAAAATCCTAGATCACAAAAATGTAGGGTCTAATACCTATTAAAAATTAAACAGTGAAATATGCAAAATGATTTTTATAGAGCAAAGAGTGCATGCAAATGCAATGATTTTTGGGCACAATGTTAATCAAAGAAATCTCTACAAAATGTGATTTTTCGGAGATTTTTAGAGCCACGGTTAATTAACTATGAATTTCCGAGCACAGAGTGAGCAAAATATTCCAATTTTCACAAGATATTTATTTAATAATCAACCGATAATCACAAAAATACCCATAGTATCTCAAAATGTAGAGCATTAAGCAATGAACAAAGTACTGTTTTTAAATAAATAAAATGATGCAATGTAGAGGTCTATAATGGGTGACAAACACAGGGGTACAGATGCAATAAAAATAAATAAATAGAAAATGCAACTGGGGGGTGGCGTAATTACCTATACCCAGGAGGGTACTTCTGCAAAATGACCAATGGGTCACGTGCTAAGCACGTGACCTTGGTTGGGGGGGCTGAAGTGTGAACAAGGTGGAACCCGGGGGTGTCACTGCAATTAACCCAGCGGGTCACGTGCAGATCACGTGACCCCTGGGGATGAAGACGGGTCGTTCCCCGCGCACGTGCCTCGCACGTGCCGGGGCCTCGGGCTTCGAGCCCGGCGGTGATGGCAGCGGCGGTGGAGTATTGCCCAGGCGGAGGGGGGCGTAGCGGAGGAAGCTACTGCTTCTGGCGGAGCTTGGCGGTGCGGCGGAGACGTGGCAGTGAGGAGGGCAGCTCCGATGAGGTGTCCGGAGCTTCGCTGGTGGCGTGATGAAGCGGAGATGGAGCTCCGGGAGGCTGAGATGGATCGGTGGTACTGGAGTCGCGGTGGAGACGAAGGGGCTCCAGATGGCGGAGGTGTCGATGAAGCGGCGATGGCCGACACACGGCCGTGGGACGTCGAGGGCGCAGCGGCGTGGCGGAGGAGTTGCGGGCTGATGCGGTGGCTGGCAGTTGGCGGAGGCGGTGGCGTGTCGAAGGCGAAGCGTCTGAGGTTGGTGGCGTGCCTCTGGCCGACACACGGCCAGGAGGGGGGCGTAGCGGAGGCGCTCGGTGGTATCGGAGGAGGCCGATGGAGGTGGCGGCGTTGACGATGAACGGAGTTGGCGAAGTCGAGGCGGAGGACGATGGAGATGATGATTGGGGATGTGGGTGCGTCGGAGCGGAGACGAGAGAGAGAGATGGGGAGATAGAGAGATAGAGAAGGCGAGAGAGATACCTGGGGAAGGTCGGAGGCTCGACGGCGAGTGGCCGGAGCGGAGCAGCGCTGGAGGGGCTGCGACGAGGCACCGGGGGGGGGGGGGGCGCTTCGGATCACGCCGGTGAGGGCTGTCACCACCTGAAGGAGTCGATCGGCGGATGGGTTGGCGTTGAGGGCGGCCGTGCCTTTAAATAGGAGAGAGATCGAGCGGGCGAGGGAGTTGCGGGGGGTGGTTGGCTGCGGCCGTTGCGGAGGGGAGAAGGCGGCGGAGGGTGCGAGCGGAGCTGGAGGTTGAAGAGGGGAGGCGGAGAAGACGGGGGAGACCGTTGGGGAAGATGGGTTCTCGGCCGTTCGATCGGCCGAGATCGAACGGCCCAGGATAGGGCACGTGGCGAAGAGGTTGTGAGTGCGGGGCACGTGCGGAGCACGTGCCTGTGTGGCACGTGCCACGCACGTGCGTGGTTTTAATATTTATTTTTTATTTTATTTTTTTAATAAAAACGAGATGATAAAGAGGCGAAAAATAGCTGACATGTGGCGGCCTCTGGGGCTGCCACGTGTCAGCACCAGATAAATCGAAAATAAAACCCTTTGTAAAATCAAAAAGAAATAACAAATGACCTCGGATCGAAAAAGTTCCTTCACGAAAAATGCTCGTCTCGACGAGATCTACAACTTTCATGAAGACATCAAAGCCAAATTCGGTCAAATATGAAAAGTGAATTTTTGGGGTATCCCATGTACATAGAATACCTTGATTTTTGGGTTTTCTAATTTTTTTGTCAATTTTAAACACGATAAAAATCCGGGAAAATAAGGAAAACTCAAAGATAAATAAAAGAGACCTGAATCTAATTTTTTTGGATTTTTATTAATAAAGAAAATATACACATAAAATACAGGTCAAAAAGCCGCGAAAATACAATGTACAAAAGAGGCCCAAAACCTAACTTTCACATACGAGCTCCGATTCACTTGAACTTGGTCTTGTTTTGAAGGTAATTGAATGTGCATTAGTTCAAAAGTGAGTAGGATCAAATCGGACACTGGATGGGGAAGATATGTGGCTTTTAGTCCGAAAATCCTGAAACTAGGGTTTGGGTTTTTGGTCCACTTACCAGGGTTAATTATTTTTTTGTATTTTTTATATATTCTTGTTAGTGATGTGTACACAGTGGAAGTGAGTTTGTGGTATGCGGTGTCAGCATGAAGGAGTTAAAAATAGGGGAAGTTAGGCTATTTACAGGTCATTTTTGGCTTGGATTTTTGGCTTCTTATTTCATGCAGATTTTAATGCTAAAATGCAATTCTTATGAAATCATGCCTGAATGCTAATTATGCAGAATAAATGTAGAAATGCAGTTGATTTTGAGGGACTTGAGCTTTAATTAATGAGACTTAGAATGGTGAATCCGAGATTCATCATCCCCCTATACTTAAACCATGCTCGTCCCTGAGCATCAAAAGAAATGCCATGAAGTGAAATGAGACTGGGTTCCATACCAAGACCATGAACTGAAGGTGAAAGTGAAACTAAACTCGACCTTTGGATTAATAATGTGTCGGAACTCCTGCGAGACTTAGAATTTTAAAATCAACAGTCCTCAAGTTCTACATATCATTGACACAGTTTCGACTCAGAAGTCATCTTAGATCAATCCTCTTCCCAAAGTATACCCTATGAACATTGAATAACCGACTCATGTGTGTGAAGGGTTTTAGCTCTTCCCATTCAGAATGCCGGACTACCATGCTCCTCTCCTCTCCAGTAACTCGTCCTCGAGGAGTCAGGTATTTCCTTCTAAGGTATGTCGTGCTGTGTTTACAATCGAATGAGGGAGAAGATAGAAGAAAGAGAAAAGAACTGGAGGGTGGCCAGTGTAGTCACCTCTCCTTGTGGAGATAGCCAGTGTAGCCGAGTCTCCACCAAGATCTGCAGGTTTCTGAAGCTTGGACCTTTTTGGTCGGATTTTTATTTGGTAGAATGCTTCTATGTATTTGGATTTTTTGGTGGTTCTGCTTGGATCTTGTTGTGCCCCTACGGATATAGAATCTTTTGTTCCGTACATTTTTGGGGTCTTAGAAAAAATTGTGCCCAGCCGTCCATCCCTTTTCCGAAGCTTTATTTCAACCCGTACTCCGGTCTTTAGATTTCCACGCTACCAGAAAAGAGACTCACACAGTCTTCCAACATCCCATCTGGGTTGAGCTAAGTGCATAGTGCGAGAGTGCGAATTAATTCCCTATTCCAGAGTGGTACCCAGAATGAAGAGACCAGGTTAGACACTCAGAGTCAAACGCTGCACATTGTCATGTGGAACTTAAGGAATTAAGTCAAAAAGACCTGAAGCTCTTAAAATTCTATTTCTCGGTGAAGTTCCTCTGAAAATTAGGTGGATTAAAGTCAAGCCCAGACCACTCTCGGTTTCGGCTCATAACTCGGTTCAGAACCCAATGACTTTTCACAGATGCAAATGCATGTGGTGATGGATGAAGTGCAGGTGCGTGAAATGCAGACACTTTTCTTTTTTTTTTTAAATTTATGCAAGGGGTTTTTTATGCAGAAAATGGAATAAGAAGCCTCTTTTTCATTCATCATTTTTTTTCAGAAAGTTTGGGCAAGTCAGTGTTTTTCTTTTTTTTTTCTTTTTTTTTTCTTCAAGTTAGTACTCACCCCGTAAATACATATAGACTTACGCGAAAGTACGAGATATGGGTAAAATATATACAAAGTATATACAGACCCCCCTATACTTAGCGAGTGTTGTGTCCTCAGAGCACAAGAAGCGTAAAGAAGACATAGCTCGGGCTAAGCGTAAGAGAGTGAGAAAAAAGAAAGAAAAAAAAGAAGAAGAAAAAGAATAAAAAGAAAAGCGGTCAGGAAATGAGGAGAGTATATACGGGTGGATGTCGGTTCCCCCTATACTTAGGTTTTGAACAGCCTAAGTATGGAAGAAGGGTGGATATGGAGCGATTAGGAGTTAGGAGAAGGATGGTATATACAGATGGCATCGGTCCCCCCTATACTTAGGCCTTGGCCTAAGTAAAGGAAGAAGCTGTACAAGGAGACCAATGTGGTCGGGAGGGAGGGTGGGAGTGGTCAGATAGATTTTCAATATCCTCGCTCTGCGTGAAATAGATGGCCTCGACTTGAACTGTTTGTTCTTTGGGTGATTCAATGTATGGCTTCAGCATTTGTCCATTTACTGAGAACGGTTGTGCATTCTCTTTGAGTTCGGCTATGTCTACGCTTCCATTGGTATGCACATCGACGACAATGTAGGGACCCGTCCATTTTGATTTGAGTTTCCCATGAAAAATCTTCAACCGAGCATTAAACAACCACACTTTTTGTCCAGGGACAAAGGTCTTCTCTCGAATGTGTCTATCATGCCATCTCTTGACCTTGTCCTTATAAATCACACTGTTGTCATATGCCCGATTTCGGATTTCAATTAGCTCATTCAGATTTAAGTCTCGACATAGTTTCCCAAGGTGACAACTCCAATTCAACTTTTTGATCGCCCATTCAGATTTGTGGATCAATTCTGCAGGAAGATGACATGGCTTGCCATAGATCATCCTAAAAGGTGAAGTACCGAGTGGAGTCTTATAGGCTGTCCTATAGGCCCATAGAACTTGGTCCAACAGTGTTGACCAATTCTTCCTATCGGGACGAACCAACTTCTGGAGAATGCTCTTCACCTCTCTGTTAGAAACCTCTGCCATGCCGTTAGATTGTGGATGATACGGGTTGGCTATTCTATGCTCAAATTTGTACTCCTTAGCCAAAGATCTCATCTCCCTGTTCACGAAGTGGCTACCTCCATCAGAAATCAATACTTTTGGTATCCCGAACCTCGCAATGATGTTATCTTTGATAAACTTACAGACGACTTTGCTATCTGCGGTTCGGGTTGGAATAGCCTCTACCCATCTTGATAAATAATCTACCGCTAACAAGATGTACTCAAATCCATTGCTGTTGGGAAAGGGACCCATAAAATCGATCCCCCATGCATCAAAAACATCACAGAAAATTATTGGTTGCATGGGCATTTCATCTCTATATCCCATAGTCCCTCCCATTCTTTGACAAATCGGGCATGACCGTACAAATTCATTAGCATCCTGAAATAAGGTCCGCCAGTAAAATCCACATTGGAGTACCTTGTGCGCGGTTCTCTTTCCCGAATGGTGTCCTCCAGCCTCGAGAGAATGACAGTGTGTGAGGACACTCTGATATTCCTCCTGAGGGATACATCTTCTCCAGACACAATCCGGTCCTTCATAGAAAAGGAAAGGATCGTCCCAATGGTATTTTCTCGAATCCGACTTTAATCGATCAATCATTTTTTTGGTCCAACCATAGGGAACCTTCTTGGAGACAAGATAGTTCACTATGTCGGAATACCATGGGGTTGACTCAATGACGCAAATCGATTCGTCTGGAAAAGTTTCCTTGATTGGTCCGATATCAGGATGATCGTTTTGCTCGATTCGGGAAAGGTGATCAGCAACAACATTCTTTATTCCAGGTTTATCCTTGATCTCCAAATTAAATTCCTGGATTAACAAGATCCATCTCAAAAGTCGTGCCTTAGCATCCTTCTTATCCATGAGATATCTGATTGCTGTGTGATCTGTGAAGATTGTCACCTTGGAGCCCAATATGTATGATCTGAATTTTTCCAGGGCCCAAACAACCGCGAGCATTTCCTTTTCAGTCACTGTATAGTTTCTCTGTGCAGGGTCCAATACTTTGCTCGCGTAGTGAATCGCATAAGGAATTCCATCTCTTCTTTGTCCGAGTACCGCTCCGACAGCAAAATCCGATGCATCAGTCATGATCTCAAAGGGAAGAGACCAGTCGGGAGCTTGTAATATCGGCGATTCACATATTTTCTTTTTCAGGAGCTCGAAGGCCTCTAGACATCTGTGATTTACAATAAACTCGGTGTCTTTTCCTAAGAGCTCAGTCAGTGGGCGGGCGATCTTTGAAAAATCAGGAATAAACCGTCGATAAAATCCAACATGCCCTAAGAATGACCTCACTGACTTGACGTTGGTTGGTGGCTCAAGTTTCTTGATCACATCCACCTTGGCAGGGTCCACCTCCATTCCCTTTTTGGAGATGACGTGCCTGATAAGCCTCCCGCACCCTTACTTAATTCGGGCACATTAAAGTTCCAAATTAATGTTAAGTGTTCGTTGCAGTCGGATACGAGAGATTAATCAAAAACCACTTAAGACAGATTTTGGTCAATTTTAAGCGGTGATATTTTTTTACTTGGTGGAGTCCAAGGTCGATCTCAGGGAGGCAACTGTCTCCTTAGGTGGATCACAGCAATTTTCAAGTGTTGATGTTCGAGGGTCAATTTTTTTTTGTCTTTTTATTTCTTATGCAAACATATGCAGACAAATCTTAGCCAATTTAACTTTAAATTTAATTGATGTATCAAACGAAGTCCAGAAATAATGAAAATTGGCCAGACGATTATGTATGATGAAAATGACCTACACTAATGTTTTTGGAATTTTTCGACTCAAAATAATTTTTCTGTGAATTAAATAAACAGACAGAGTGATTTTCAGTGTTTAATTTTTAATAAATATCAAATCACAATTTTTCCAAAAACTAAAATTATCCTAGGAGGGTCTAATGATCAAGGACCTAGGAAAATTAACAGAACTTAAATTTACTGTGAAAGAATTAATTAAAATTAATTCAAGAAAATCACTAAACTATTTATTTAGGCCTCGTTATGCGTGCAAATGATATGAAATTTTTATGGAGTGTTAAAAATGATGTCCTTAAGCTACTGTGAATTTTTGGTGATTTTTGAAGGCACAGATAATTAACTAAAAATCAAAAGGCATCACTGGGCAAAATATGTCACAAATGAACCATTTAATTTATTAATAATTCAAGCAAGCCAACAAAAATCAAACACGTGTTCTAATAGATAGAGGACAAAATTTCCAACAACATGCAATTTTTAGAATCTCAAAATGATGAAAAATGCACTCTAGGGACACGTGCAAACACAAGGGTGTAAATGCAATACTGGAAATTAAAATTTCAACAATTAAATATGTTGACAGGGACTAAAATGCAATTACCGATAGCATGCAGGACTTCTATGCAATTTTTCCACGAGACACGTGCTCCTCACGTGGTGTCTGCTTCACAGGGACCTTTTTGCAATTTCTGAAAGCTTCAGGGGTGTCTGTGCAAATAACCCAGGCCGCACGTGCTCCTCACGTGGGGCGACCTAGGTTCGGAGGGCGTCGGAGGCTCGGAGTGAGGCTCGGGTCCTCTGGAGGTTCGGACTAGCCTCGGTGCAGCTTCGGGTCACCCGAGCCTAGGCTTGGAGGCCGAGGCTCGGATAAGGAGACGTGGCGGCCTGAAGGCCCTTGGATCAAGATGGATCCAAGGGATTTCGATGAAGACGCGTGGCGGCTGGAGCGTCGTCCGATCTGAGGTGTGATTAACGGTCAAGGATAAGGGCGGCGAGGGGACGCGTGGTGAGGCGAGGACCGTTCGATCAGATGATCGAACGGTTGCTGCTTCTTCTTCTCTAACGGTCCTCCGCCACCTGCGGAGGAGAGGGCGGTGCTCCGGTGAAGGTCGCCTAGCTCCACCCGATGAAGCTCTCCGAGTTGTCGGAGGTATCCCAGCAGGAGCGTGACGATGCGGCGGAGGCGCTGATGCTCTCAGGAGCCACGGGGGGCGCCTGGAGATGGATGACGATGAAGCTCGAAGTTGTCTCCGGTGAAGCTCCGGCCAATGAAGGAATGAGATCCTGCAGGGGTTAGAAGAGGTAGCCGAAGCGTGCAGGTGTTCGTGGAGGAGAGTGGAGTGATCGGCGAGGCCTGAGGCGAAGGGAGGTGGTCGGGTGACGGAGCTCCGGCCAGGTGGCGGAGCTGAAGGTCGATGGCTGGTGAAGTAGAGTGTCTGAAGGTGTAGAGAGGCCCGCGAGGATCAGAGCTTCAACACGAAGCTCGTCGGAGTGATTAGGAGGCGCGAAGATGGCTGATGACGGCGAATAAAAGCGGTGAAAATCCAAGAAAAAGAAGAAGAAGATTGGAGCATGGATGGAGGGAGTTACCTGGGGATTGGGGCTCAGCTTTGAGCTCCAGGTCGTCGCTCAAGGGATCGGTAAGGTCCCGAGCTCTAGCAGCTGCTCGAGGGAGGCTGCGGCACGGCGGAGGTAGCCGTGGATCTCGCCGGAGTTAGATCTCTGTCGTCGCTCGACAAATCGACCAATTGCTGTCACCAACAGGAAGCTTGGAGCTCGAGGGACCTCCCTGGAGTGGCGGATGGCGAAGAATGTGGCCGGAGAGGGGGTATTTAAAGGATGAAGGTTACGGCTGGAATGGAGATGGGGCGAGGTTTATGGAGTTCGTGGGAGAGAGCTGGAGGTTGACGTGGCTGACGGAGTAGCTGGCGAGGATAAGGGATGAGTGGGGGCCATCGTGGAGGTTGTGGATCTCGGCGACGGTGGAAGGAGCGCTGCCAAGAATAGGAAGGGGGTGCCCCTCCCGCAAGGCAGAGATCGTGGGAGAGAGGGGCACCCGAGGTAGGAGACGAAGTCTCCACCGTTGGATCTTGTGATCCAACGGTGGTGATCGAAGCGAGATGAGCGGCTGGATGAAGATCTGGCCGTGGCGATCCGAGGGCGTAGCGAGCGCCACGTGGTGTGCTAAGGGCTCGGTACTGATGGATGGCTGAGATGGGAGTCGGGTGTTCAATCGGGTGGTCTAGGTGCCTGCGGGGCTAACGGCGCAGATGAAGAGATGAAGGCGCTATCGAAGGGTGCACGCGTTGCCACGTGGCGTGATGAGATTAAGGCGCGAGCGGACGATGGATATGAGGCGGGGGCTTTGATCCGACGGTCAATGTGAAGGGTGTACGTGGTAGCGGCTAGGCCGTTGGATCAGGACGACCATCCAACGGCGGGAGGCGAGGGCGGACGAGGCGAAGGGCAGCGGGCCGCGTGGCGCAATCAGAGGGCGCCACGTGGCCTGCTGTGAATGGCTGGAGGAAGAAACACGTGTAGGAAGAAGAGGAAGCCGAATTTGAAAAAACTCAAAACATGAAAATTGTAGATCTTGATGAGATCTACAAGTTTCATGTTGACCAAAGACGGAAATGAGGTCAAATATGATACATAAATACAAAGATACATAAATATGCATATGTAGTATACAAAATGACCCAAAAACCCAAGTTTCTCAAACAAGCTCCAATTTCAATGAAATTAGTCTCATTTTGAAGGTCTTTTAATAAGAAGTATTCTAGGAGTGAGTAGACCTAATTAGGGGCTTGTATGAGGGCTTTACAAGGGTTCTCAGGATGTTTGGGCTATTTTACAAGGGTGATTTTTTGTTGGCATTCTTCCCTCTATTATTAAGGAATATATATATATATATAGAGAAGAAGTTATTTGATGAAGAGGTATTTTACAGGGGATTTTTGGCTTCTTATTTAAATGCAGATGAGCTGCTAAAATGCATGAATTATGGATGCATGCATGAGTGTTATTTATGCAAGATAAAAGGAAATATGCCTCTATTTTCTCGGGAACAAGGCTCTATTTTTGACTTTTGATGTGATGAATCACAGATTCATCAACCCCCTATACTTAAACCTTGCTCGTCCCCGAGCAACTAAAATGAAATGCAAGAGTGAAATGATTTTGGGTTCCATACCAAGGTCATGAACAAAAGTTGAAAAATGGAGCCTGACTCAAACTTTGGATTAATTGTGTGGCGGAACCTTATTTGGACCTGGACTTAAGACCTAACAGACTTCAAGTTCCACAAGTCTTCTATTCAAGACGCCTCAATAGTTAGGTCAGAACAAATCCTCAAACGCAAATTTCTGATGACTATGATTCTTACTTGTACTGTGTAAGTGATTTGTAACTCTCCACATCAGAAATGGCTCGGAACCAGCCTCCTCTATCAAGGTAACTCAATAACCCGGTATAGTAACTCTTTCCTCGAGGAGCGGGGTATTCCCTTCTAAGTTCAAGTGCGACCCACTCAAGAGGAGGGGGTAGAGAAGAGAATGGACGGTAGCCAGTGTAGCTACCTATCCCGGGATGCCTGACCAGTGTAGCCAAGTCATCCAGCTGCATTTCTTTACTAGTATACAGGCTCCGACAGGTATTTTATTTTTTTCTTGAACCTGTCTGATTTTTTTGGAGTTTTTGCGATTTTTTTTTCGAAAGCAGCATGTACATCAGGAGTTTTTCCTCTTGAGTCAGTAGACTATCCCTCTTTTGAAGCATTATTGCAACCCACAGCACCCTGTCCTTAGATGTCAACACCACTAGACTAGGTTGAGACGCACTTCCCTCCCTAGAGGAGGACGGATGTTTCCACCCGTGTGCTACTCCAAGTTAAAGGATTCTACCTCCTCACCACCTCATCAGTGAAGAGCTACGTGCATAGTGCTTGTCCAAGTTAGGTCATTATCTAAAAGAATCCTGCGTACGCACGAGATATTCTACTTAGACTAATCAAGATGACATGTGAACATAGACCTGCGGACTCAAAGAATTAAGTCACTTGACCTGAGAAATCTGAACTCCAGTTCCTGTAAGGTTCCTCTGAAATTAGGTGGATTAAGGTCAAATCAAGTCCATCCTCAATATCTACTCATAACTTGGTCCAGAACCCACTAGCTTTTCACTTTGCATATGCAAAGATATGCAGATGAGATGAGATTTTTTTTTTCATTTGTTACCCACCCGTAATTATTGTAAAATATATACAAAAATACGCGAAAGTACGAGCTATGGGTAAAGTATATATGTAATATATACACGCCCCCCTATACTTAGCGTGTGCTATGTCCTCAGAGCACGAAGAGCGAAGAAAAAGACATATCTCGTGCTAAGCGTAGAAGAGCCAAAGAGGAATAGAAAGTATAGAAGTCGTCTCGCCCCCCTAAACTTAGGCTCTGACAGCTTAAGTGTAGAAGAAGAATAGAAATGGGGCGGACGAGGGAAAGAGGGGTAATGGATGAGTGTACAATGAGGGCATCGGTCCCCCCTATACTTAGGCTTAGGTCAGCCTAAGTATAGGTAGGAAATGAGTATGAGGACCAATGTGATCTGGAGAATGTACAGTGAACCGACTTAGGTGACCCTTCCCCCTATACTTAGGATCTGGTTATCCTAAGTATAGTCCAAGATAGTGATCTGATGAGGCGGAGATGGGTTACTAAAGTCGCGGGAGAAAGGGTAGGTTGTACAAGAATGATGATATATACAGATGAGTCGGTTTGAATCTTTCGAGATGCTGCGGATGGCTGGAATTCACTGCTGCAAGGTCTCATACGCGGCTTGATGTGAATCTGCTGTATCTGTCTCGCGCATGAATACAATCTCCTCGACATGGACTAACTTCTCATTGGATTCGACGAAGTGTTTCAACAGCTGTCCATTCACTAGGAATGTCGGTGCGTCATCTGCGAGATCTGAGATCTCGACACATCCACTATCATGCACCGTACGGACAACAAATGGTCCCGTCCACTTAGACTTCAACTTACCTTGGAAAATCTTCAGCCTAGCATTGAACAACCATACCTTCTGTCCAGGAACAAAGGTCTTTCGTCTGATATATCTATCATGCCAACGCTTTACTTTGTCCTTGTACACCACACTGTTGTCGTATGCTCGGTTTCTGACTTCCACAAGCTCATTCAGATCCATGTCTCTTTGTTTCCGGCCTAGGTGTGTGTTCCAGTTGACCTTTTTTATTGCCCATTCTGATTTGTGCACTAACTCTACGGGCAAATGGCACGGCTTTCCGAATACCATTCGGAATGGGGAGGTGCCTAACGGTGTCTTGTAAGCCGTCCTATACGCCCAGAGGACTTGATCCAAGATCTGAGACCAGTCCTTCCTGTCTGGGCGGACAAGCTTTTGCAATATGGTTTTCACTTCCCTATTCGACACCTCAGCCATACCATTGGTTTGTGGGTGGTAAGGACTTGCGACACGGTGTTCGATGCCATAGTCCTTCAGGAGTTTCTTCACCTCCCGATTCACAAAGTGGCTACCCCCATCTGATATCATCATTTTGGGGATCCCGAACCTAGAGATTATGTGCTCTCTGATAAATTTACAGACAGTCCTGCTGTCTGCGGCTCGGGTCGGGATAGCCTCCACCCATCTGGACAGATAGTCAACCGCAAGAAGGATGTATTCGAATCCGTGGCTGACAGGAAATGGGCCCATGAAATCGATGCCCCAGGCGTCAAAGACATCACAAATGATGACCGGCTGCATTGGCATCTCATCCTTGGAACCAACGGTTCCTCCCATTCTCTGGCAAACTGGGCACGACTTCGCGAAGGCGTGGCATCGCGAAACAGAGTCGGCCAGTAAAAACCACACTGAAGTACCTTCCATGCGGTCCTCTTCCCGGAGTGGTGTCCTCCTGCCTCTAAGCTATGGCATAAAGAAAGGACACTCTGGTATTCCTCCTGAGGAATACAACGCCTCCAGACACAATCCGGTCCTTCAAAGAAAAGGATCGGATCCTCCCAATGGTAGTGTCTAGCGTCCGATTTCAGTCGGTCGATTTGGCTCTTGGGCCAATCCTCGGGAACTTTCTTGGAGACAAGATAGTTCACGATATTGGCGTACCATGGGAGTGAGTCGATAACAAAAATCGACTCGTCGGGGAAGGTGTCTCGAATTGGGGAAACCTCGGAAGTATTAAGATTTTCGAGACGAGAGAGATGGTCGGCTACTACGTTCTTCTTTCCAGGTTTATCACGGATGTCCAAATCAAACTCCTGGAGAAGTAAAATCCAACGAAGAAGACGCGCCTTCGCGTCCTTCTTCTCCATCAAGTATCGTAGTGTCGTATGGTCTGTGAACACAGTTACCTTGGATCCGATTAAATGAGATCTGAATTTGTCCAAGGCAAACACTACCGCAAGCATTTCCTTTTCGGTAACTGTATAGTTACGCTGAGCCGAATCAAGCACTTTGCTTGCGTAGTGAATTGCAAACGGGACGCCATCTCTTCTTTGTCCCAATACGGCCCCAACAGCATAATCTGAGGCATCCGTCATGATCTCAAAAGGGAGAGACCAATCTGGGGCTTGTAAGATGGGTGCGTCCATGATCATTCCTTGTAACAGCTTAAAGGCCTCAAGACACTTGTGATCGACAATAAACTCCGCGTCTTTGCCTAAAAGCTCAGTTAGCGGTCGGGCAATCTTAGAGAAATCTTTGATAAATCTTCGATAAAATCCGACATGCCCGAGGAACGACCGCAACTGCCGTACGTTGGTTGGTGGCTGGAGTCGTCTGATCACGTCCACCTTGGCAGGGTCAACCTCCATTCCTCTCTTGGAGATGACATGCCCCAACACTATGCCCTCCGTCACCATGAAGTGACTTTTCTCCCAGGAGAGCACCAGATTGACCTCACAACATCTTTTGAGGACTCGGTCCAGATTCCTAAGACAGGAATCAAAAGAGTCGCCGTGGACCGAGAAGTCATCCATGAAGACTTCCAGGAATTCGCCGACCATTTCGGCGAATACAGCAATCATGCACCTTTGAAAAGTACCTGGAGCATTGCATAGCCCAAAAGGCATGCGCCTGAAAGCATAGGTACCAAAGGGGCATGTGAACGTGGTCTTTTCCTGGTCCTCTGGAGCTATGGCTACTTGATTGTAGCCCGAGAACCCATCAAGGAAGCAGAAGAATTCTTTCCCCGCTAATCTTTCTAGGATCTGATCAATGAACGGTAGGGGGAAATGATCCTTCTTCGTCGCAGCATTCAGGCGTCTGTAATCCACACAGACGCGCCACGACGTGGGTACTCTTGTCACGATCTCCTCTCCATCCTCGTTGGTGGTCGTCTGAATTCCCGACTTTTTCGGGACAACATGGATTGGGGCCACCCACTTAGAGTCGGAGATTGGGTAAATGAAACCCGCGTCGCACCATTTTTCTATCTCTTTCTTCACGACCTCTCGTAGATTTGGATTCAACCGACGTTGGAATTCATGAGAGGGTTTGGCTTCGTTCTCCAAATATATATGGTGCGAACACAGAGCGGGATTTATCCCGTGGAGATCGGAAATGCTCCAGCCTATTGCCTTGCGGTTCTTCTCCAGGATCTCTAGCAAGCGAGATTCCTGCTCCTCGGTCAATTGCGAACTGATAATGACCGGAAATTTCTTGTCTTGGCCCGCAAGGAAGGCATACTTCAGGGTTGTGGGTAAAGGTTTGAGCTCAGGGATGGTATGATCGTCTAAGAAGTCTGGCTCAATCTGATCTGGTTCGGTGTTGGAAGTGGCTGGATCCTGTTCTGTAGTGGCTGCCACCAAGCTTGGTTCTGGAGTCGGATCGTCAAAGGTCTCCATGCAATCGGCAAACGCCTCGTCCGACTCGTCATCCTCATCTTCCGATTGTCCTAAGGATGTAAGGACTGACAGGCCCACCTGGGCCTCTATGTCATCGAAGATGTAGGGCGATGCAGGCTCAGAGCTGTACTCGTTCCTGAGGATCTCACAGACTGACTCATGCACTGGATCATCTTCAAAGGAGATGGACATATCGGTGCTGGCTGGGTTCTGTCTCCATGGCCCAACTAAGTCTACATGCTCCCAGTCTGTTTCGAGAGAAGAGTATTCTGTGCTGGATTCGGAGTCCGGTCTCTGCCATCTTGTTTGCTTCATCTCAAGTTCCTCATCTCCGCCTGGAGTTTGGAACTGAATTTTCCCATTCTTATAATCGAATAAGGCCCCTGCTGTTCTGAGGAAGGGCCTACCCAAAATGATCTGGGAATCTCTCCAATTACGAGGGGTTTCCATATCGAGGACAGTGAAGTCCACCATGTATTCTTGCCCCTCGACTTTGATCACAATGTTCCTTAACTCTCCTTGAGACCTCTTAGTGGATTTGTCTGCAAACTGAAGAATAGCTCTAGATTTCCTAAGAGGTTCGAGATTGAGCCGCTCATAGAGGGCTGTGGGCATCAAATTGATCGAGGAACCATTGTCCAGGAGAGTGCGTGCAAACGCGATGTCATCAACATGACTCACTACATAGTGTGCACCCATGTCTCTTCGTTTCCGAGGAAACGAGTTCTTTATTGCACAAGTCGTGGCTACTGATAGGACGTGTTTCTCAACACGGCTTTTGGTCTTCCTGCTAACCCTAGTAGGTGTGCATCTCACCTTAAGGTATTTTTGGAATGCAGGAGTCATTTCCACGAACTTGTCAAAGGGGATTGTGACCTTGATGTGTTTGTTACAAAACTCAGCCATCTCAGGGTCATCTTTTTGGATTTTTTTGTTTTTCTTCTTCCCACCCTTGAGAGCTTGGGGAAAGGGATTATTAACTCAGGTTCTGGAACTGAAATATCTTCATTAGCTGCTGAAACTGAGTTCTGAACAGGACTCTGACTCGGACTTTTATACAGACTCTGACTCTGACTCTGACAAAAAGGAAAATGCTTGGGCGAAACCGGTGATGCTTCTTCCGCTTCTTCTGGCTGGTCCTCCTCAGATGGAGGTGCGGGCTCATCGGTGTCGTCAGACTCTGGATGACTGCGGGGCTGGTGCTTCGAGGACTCAGATGTCCTCTTCTTCTGCTGGCGGTGACGGTAGTGATGCTCCTCCTCTTCTTCCTCCGAATTCTCCTCAGGTAGAGTTTCGGAGGTTCCTTCTTTTTGCGCCCGTGCCCGATCAGGTATGGTCACGGTCCTTCCGCTCCTGAGGGACATATGGTTAACATTATCATACGAAAGGATCTCATGTTCAGATAGATAATTATCTGAATAGTATACCTGATCTCGGGGTCGGTTCTGGCCCTGCTGAATGCTGTTTGGGTTGGCCTGAACCTGTGCGGGAATTGGAGTCCTAGGCGCCATTTGTTGGTCCTGAGCACGAGAGACCCGATTGATGTCGGTTCTCATGTCCAGGTAGTCATTTTGCATCTGCTGTACCCTATCAGACAGGGTCTGGATCGCCAAGGTGAGGGACTCCAATTCGGTGGGCTGGGCTGGCTGCTGAGTGGATGCGGTCCTGAACTGGCCCTGCTGGCCGTGCCGATACTGCTGCTGATGGGGCGGTGCTGGCCCCTGCTGGTAGGTGCGCTGTTGCGGCTGGTACCCCTGTTCTGGCCTGGACTGGTATCGCGGGATTGTGACGGGCCTGGTCTCCTGGTAGACTGGGGTTGGGCGGTGTGCCTGATCCTTCCCCATCTCGATTTGCCGGACTAGTGGGTCACGGCTATACCAGAGCCCGTTGATCTCGTAAACGGGCGGAGGCTCCTCGTACTCTGTCTCCATTGGTGGGGGTGCATGATGGTTCTGCTGGGTGTAAGTCTGATCCCAGCTGCTCTGAGACCCCGGTGTCTGTTCCTGTACAAGATGGACTCGATGTACAGGTACAGGTGGTGCAGAAGGGGTAGGTAGCTTAATCTTGGCTACCTTTTCAGAGAGTTCCTCCACCTTCTTGGGAAGGCTCGAAAGAGACTCCATCTCCGCGACTCTCTTGTGGATCTGCTCGACCATGGTAAGCTTGTCTGCAATCATCCCCATGCTGGGGATGAGGTCCTCAGTCAGATCTGCAACAGTCCTTCTAGTTGTCTCATTGGATAGAATCGAGGGAGACAACTGATAGGCCCTTGTGGCCTGTGACCTGCCGGTTTCTGCCATCTGCTCTAGGATTTTCCACACGGCGTGTTTGTTCTTGTTCAGATAGCTTCCTCCACAAGCGGCACTGACTAACCCCTGCATCTCTGGGGTTAGACCGCAGAACAAGGTTTGGACTAGGATCGCCTTAGAAATGCCGTGGCATGGGCATTTCTGTACTAAGTCATTGAACCTGTCCCAAGCCTCGTGGAACGGTTCGCAGGGTCCTTGGGCGAAGCTGGTAATCTTTGTTCGCATCTGATTGGTTCTACTGAGTGGGTAGAACTTCTTCAAGAAGAGGTCCTTGAACTGCATCCAGGTAGTACATACCACCCCTAGGTTTTTCAGCCAATGTGCAGCCTTATCTCCTAAGGCAAACGGGGTGGCCTTCAGCCGGATATAATCTTGGCCAACATTGGGATGGCTAAGATTGTTGCAGACTAGTTCGAAGTCACGGAGGAAAGTGTAAGGCTCTTCATTGAGGTTTCCGTTAAACTTCGGCAACAGGCTAAGGAAGTGGGGCTTCAGCTCGAATGCCTGGTCGGGAACTGCAGGTGCTAGCCAATTTTGGATCTCGTTCTCCGCCGGGTTGTAGGTATCGACCATTGGTCGGTCTATCCCTTCAGCTACTATTATCTGCCCCATTCGTGCAGTGAGATCAGCATTTTTCTGTTCGGCTTCAGCAAGGCGTCTAAGAATCTGTCTCATCTGGTCCTCATCGGGCGGCATCCTTGGCGGCATTTCTCCCTCTAGTTCTGGGGATTGGAAAATAAGGTCGGTGTTAGAGGGTGAATCAAGGAAGGGATTACCGAGGCAATGGTCTTCCTCGGTAATCTCAGAGGAGATAAAAGGGTTGGTTTGAGAGTAACCACCCTGAGCAGGAGGGAACCAGGACTCAAGAGGGTCATGAGTCCTGGGTGGTCCATGGTGCGCTCGGACCGAGAAAGACGAGTTACTTGGGGGACTCATAGAGAGATCAGTGAACTGTGCGTCGAGATCTCCCCAGTCACTCATCTTGGTGAAGCTAGAAGAAGATAGGATCTAACTCCTACCTGAAGCAAGCACAAGATCAATCCAAGACCCAGGATTCACACTCAACACAGTGAAGGACTCAAGTGAAATGATTTTGGGTTCCATACCAAGGTCATGAACAAAAGTTGAAAATGGAGATTGACTCGACCTTTGGATTAATTGTGTGGCGGAACCTTATTGGGACCTGAACTTAAGACCTAACAGACTTCAAGTTCCACAAGTCTTCTATTCAAGACGCCTCAATAGTCAGGTCAGAACAAATCCTCCAACGCAAATTTCTGATGACTATGATTCTTACTTGTACTGTGTAAGTGAAATGTAACTCTCTACATCAGAAATGGCTCGGAACCAGCCTCCTCTAACAAGGTAACTCAATAACCCGGTCCAGTAACTCTTTCCTCGAAGAGCGGGGTATTCCCTTCTAAGTTCAAGTGCGACCAACTCAAGAGGAGGGGGTAGAGAAAAGAATGGACGGTAGCCAGTGTAGCTACCTATCTCGGGATGCCTGACCGGTGTAGCCAAGTCATCCAGCTGCATTTTCTTTGCTAATATACATACTCCGACAGGTATATTTTTTTTTCACTTGGACCTGTCTGATTTTTTTGGAGTTCTTGCATTTTTTCTTTTTTTTCTTTGTTTCCTCTTTTTTTTTGGAACTATATATAAGGTGCAGCATGTACATCAGGAGTTTTTCCTCTTGAGCCGGTAGACTATCCCTCTTTTGAAGCATTATTGCAACCCACAGCATCCCGTCCTTAGATGTCAACACCACCAGACTAGGTTGAGATGCACTACCCTCCCTAGAGGAGGACGGATGTTTCCACCCGTGTGCTACTCCAAGCTAAAGGATTCTACCTCCTCACCACCTCATCAATGAAGAGCTACGTGCATAGTGCTTGTCCAAGTTAGGTCATTATCTAAAAGAATCCTGCGTATGCACGAGATATTCTACTTAGACTAATCAAGATGACATGTGAACATAGACTTGCGGACTAAAAGAATTAAGTCACTTGACCTGAGAAATCTATAACTCCAGTTCCTATAAGGTTCCTCTGAAATTAGGTGGATTAAGGTCAAATCAAGTCCATCCTCAATATCTACTCATAACTTGGTTCAGAACACACTAGCTTTCCACCTTGCATATGCAAGATATGCAGATGAGATGCTGATGACATGCTATGAATGAAATGGAAGACCTTTTTTTTTTTTGAAAATGCAAGATAATATGCAAGAGTAAATAAGAAGCCTTTTTGTTTTATTATTATTTTTTGGTATACAACAATTTTTAGTTTATACAATTTGTACATAGTATACATGAATTTTTTAGTATATACCCTATTTTACAACAAATTTTACAAAAGTATATTTTACAAGAATTTTACAACTTTTTATACAAGTACATATTATACAATTTTTTTTTACAAAAGGTTTGCAAGTATTATATAAGTATACAAATTTTTTTTTCAATTTTTACCCACCCATAATTATTGCAAAAAAATACTTGAAAATACGCGAAAGTACGAGCTATGGGTAAGTATATATGTAATATATACACGCCCCCCTATACTTAGCGTGTGCTATGTCCTCAGAGCACGAAAGCGATTAAAAAGACATAGCTCGGGCTAAGCATAGGAGAGCTAAAATTACAAAAGTATAGAAGTCGTCTCGCCCCCCTATACTTAGGCTCTGGCAGCCTAAGTGTAGAAGAAGATCAAAAATGGGGCGGACGAGGTTAAGAGGGGAAATGGATGAGTATAGACACAACGGGCATCGGTCCCCCCTATACTTAGGCTCTGGTCAGCCTAAATATAGGACAGGAGGGAGTATGAGGACTGATGTGATCTGGAGGATGTACACTGCATAGATACGGGTCACTCTCCCCCTATACTTAGGATCTGGTTATCCTAAGTATCGTCATGAGATGATATGGAACCGGGGCAGGTGATTCGAATCACTGGGGAGGGAGGGAGAGAATGTATGTACAAGAAAGAGTTAGAATATACAAGGATTAAGAAGGTTTGTGACGAACCTTCTTGCGGACGCAGGGAGGTGGATAATATACATATGTGTCGCTGTCAGAATCGTCCTCAGATGAATAATAGTGAGGTGTAGGGATCGTCCAACGAGGGTCGACACACGGCTGCTTGCTTAGATACGGCTTAAGAACAACCGAACTGAGCTCACTCATATAAATCACCTTGTCCGGACCCGATGAGGATTCCTCTGAAGCTTCCTTCTCCGGAGTGGTGAAGGAGGCCTTCTTAGTCGATTTTCTAAAACCTGAATCATTGAGAGGGAGATGAGAGCGACGCGCCTTGAGAGGTTCGGGGGAACACCTCGAGGAATCAATTCTCAACTTCCTCTCACTAGATAACCGACTAGAAGAGGGAGCAACCGTGCTTTTAGTTGGAGTCAATTTTGTCTGGGTTGTTTCCTTAGAAGGTCCGGGTCGTGGTGTGGTGCTGACTATGGGTTCCTCATCAGACGAGTCACCATAAAGATTGTAATATTCCTGAAGGGTCAGCACGCGTCTCGGGAAGGAGCTAGTGGTCTCAGTTGGCTTGGCATTATTGGGCTCTCGTGTCGGATCATTGAAATGATCAAGGCAATCCTCAAATATCGTGTCTGACTCAATGATAGCTTCCGGTCGTGAGTCCTCCTTAGAAGCTGTCACGGTGGTGGTGCAAGCAGTTGATGAAGTGGAGGTGTGGGGAGTCTCTGATCCAACGGTCGTCCGGACAATCGGTTTCTCAGGTGTAGCAGAGAGGTGGGACTCATCTACCTCTCGATGGTCATGACTGTCAGCGGATGTGCGGGTCACCTTAGAGTAAAGTTTATCAAAGAATGGATGAGGTCGAAGCGCTCCCAATGCTGAAAAATCGATTTCCCGAGTCTCGCAATCTATAGTCGCCTTAGCCAAGGCTAAGAACGGCTTCCCGAGAATAATCGGAGACTGGGAAAACTCTCCTCGGTGCTCGATGTCAATGATCGTGAAGTCCACCTGGAGTAGAGCACCTTGAAAAGTAACGATGACTGAAATATTTCCTCTCGACCGTTTGATGGATCGGTCAGCCAGTTGAACGATCTCTCTCGACTTCCTAAGTGGCCTGAGTTTGATCTTATCAAACACAGAGGTCGGGAGGATATTTATCGGTGAGTCATCATCGATTCTTGCATGGGTAAAGATGGTGTCTTTGATTTCACATTCAACTCGGGGCAACCACTTCACTCTACGGCTCTTGGTCTTTCTCCCCATCACCAAGGAGGTGGCCACAGACACTATGTGTCTTTCAGTCCTTGTCCTCTTATTACCCGACCTCTTGGGCATCAATTTACTTCACAAATCGTTTGAGGTCGGGAAAGTGATCTATCGCCTTTATTAAGGGAAGTTTGAAAATCAGTTCTTCATCGAGTGCTTCCCTTAGGGCAGGATCCAATTTTTTTAGGTCATTTTCATTTTCAATTTTTATGTGGTTTTTTGGTTTTTCAATTTTTTTGGTATTTTGGATAGATGAATGATCGGACTCTGGATTGGAGGGCAAGTGGTTAGTAGAAGAGGGAGATAGAATGGACTCCAGCTGTACAGACGGTGTGGGTTCCCTAATGTTTGCTTGACTTTCAACCTCAAAATTACTCATATCCTTTTCCACTTTCATTCTTAAGCTGGCAGAAATTGAGTTCAATATTTCCATGACATTTCTCAACTCATTACCGAATGATTCACTTTTCTCAATAAGTCTGGAAATGTCGTCCTCCACAAAATTCCCATGACAATTCATGGGAGAGTTCTGCTCAATTGGAGGAGACTACTGAGATGTTGAGGTCTCATACTCAACATACCTATACTCTGGCATGTATTCCTGGGTCGAGTATGGATCATCCGAATGGCAGATATTGGTCAGAGCCTCATATGATGGAGTTAATGAACGAGGGACTAGTAAGTCTAGCTCATTAGTCCACTCCTGTGAATGTATAGGCTCTCCGAATGAAGGCTGGTTAATGGAGGCTTGATCACTAAAGTCAATCAAGTCTGGAAAATCATGATATTCAGGCCCCTCAATTCGTGTTGTTTGATCGATCAAATGATGCCCTAAGGTCAAGTCGGGAGGTGTATATGTAAATTGTTGTATGGTCCCTACTTGAGGTGAGAATGAAGTAAACGGGGGCATATAATTCTGCCAATCATCTGTCTCAGCCGTGGCTTGCTCTTCATTTGATTCTTTAATTCCTGCAAGCTCTCGGGAATAAGTACAGTCAGCCCAAGATGGTAGTGGATCTGGAATGTCAGAATATGGAGTAAGTGAGAAATGCGAAGAAGTGGAGAAGTCAGTCGGAGTTCTGACTTCATGATCGGGTTGAGGAGGAGCCGACCACGGGTAAGGGTCTCCCGTGGATGGCGGAGGAGAAAGCGAAGATGAACGATATATGGTCGAGGAGGAATGACCAGAGGTCACTGGGTATGGGGACCAATATTCCGACATCTTGAAGAGGAAAGGAAGAAGATTGAGGTAGAAAATGCGCAACTACACAGGATAACGCACACGGACAGACACAAAGACAAACGCAAGAGCAAAACCCCGAGTTCACACTCAACACGGTGAAGGACCCGAAACCGAGTCCAATTAATCTTGTAAATTTTAAGTGTGATTTTCAAGCAAGATAGCAAGGATTACGCGGCCTAAAGGGAAGTCGGCTCAGAGCCGGATGCGTCTTCCCTGTTTAACCTGTCGCCTAAGATACCGCCGCTCCTTCCTTTCTTCGCTCCTATCCCAAGTCGATGGATTCAATGACCACACCCCTATCTACCTGCAAGCAGGCGGAGGCTGACAAGGTCGGAACTTCACCCCTGGGGGTTACTGGCAGCTTGTCGCAGAGTACCGCAATTTCGCCCCTATCTACCTGAGACAGGCGGAGGCTACTTGGTACTAGTCAATGAATCTGAAATTATTCGACTTGTGATATTTGCTAGGATCAGTCAGAACGTGATATGGAAGGCGGGGATTTGGGCTCTGCCTTAAGGTGTTCACACACACTCAAGTACCCTCACTCAGCCTGAAAACAAGGTCGGGGTTACTCTCCCGCAAACAAGGGTTAATTTTAGTTAATTTTTTTGGTCCAATTCAATTAGCAGCCTCGATTTTAGAGATTAGTTATCACTGATATTAATCCACACAAGCAATCACGTCTACCGTCCAGTCTCAATTCCTTTATCCTAGGTTATAAAACCGAGAGAGAGAATCGGAAAAAGCCGATGCGATCGAGAAACGATGATGAATGCTTGAGTAAGAAGACTTACAGTGCCTCCAGCTCTCTACAATGCAGGATGCAGTACGGAATTGAAATTTTACACTATATGCAAATGCAAACGAGAAAAGCCGCTCCTAGACAGGCAGTTCTATTAGCGAGTGAAGCACAGGTTGATTTGACTAAATCTGCGGCCTAGGTGCGTCTTTTAAGTGTATTGTGTGGTCCTAATAATTTACGAGCACAAGCAAATCCTAGAGTGGCTCGAGGAGCCGCTAGTGCAAGCCTAATCTAAAATTCAATCCACACAGCACACGGGGACACGGTTCCACTATCTTTACAGACGCGAGAACCCAAATGGGAACCGCTGTAAATGCAGACAATTTTTACAAGTTACAAAAATGAAGAATCCTTCTGGCGTCTCAACAGCCGACTTGATCCACGAACCGTCGGCCTCCGATGCACTTCGAGATACGTCGACTTCAAGAAAGCCGCTCCAAGTTCACCGGGCCCTCGCACAAAAAGATATGAATGTCAGATAAAGAGAGAGAAAATAAAGAGAGAAAAAAATAATAGGAAAAAGTGGTATAATTACAATGCGGTTCGGGGATCAGACTACCCGAGTGAATGGAAAATGTAAACCTAACTTACTAAAGTGATCCTAAGCCGTTTGCCTCCCCGGCAACGGCGCCATTTTGATAAGCCTCCCGCACCCTTACTTAATTCGGGCACATTAAAGTTCCAAATTAATGTTAAGTGTTCATTGCAGTCGGATACGAGAGATTAATCAAAAACCACTTAAGACAGATTTTGGTCAATTTTAAGCGGTGATATTTTTTTACTTGGTGGAGTCCAAGGTCGATCTCAGGGAGGCAACTGTCTCCTTAGGTGGATCACAGCAATTTTCAAGTGTTGATGTTCGAGGGTCAATTTTTTTTGGTCTTTTTATTTCTTATGCAAACATATGCAGACAAATCTTAGCCAATTTAACTTTAAATTTAATTGATGTATCAAACGAAGTCCAGAAATAATGAAAATTGGCCAGACGATTATGTATGATGAAAATGACCTACACTAATGTTTTTGGAATTTTTCGACTCAAAATAATTTTTCTGTGAATTAAATAAACAGACAGAGTGATTTTCAGTGTTTAATTTTTAATAAATATCAAATCACAATTTTCCAAGAACTAAAATTATCCTAGGAGGGTCTAATGATCAGGGACCTAGGAAAATTAACAGAACTTAAATTTACTGTGAAATGAATTAATTAAAATTAATTCAAGAAAATCACTAAACTATTTATTTAGGCCTCGTTATGCGTGCAAATGATATGAAATTTTTATGGAGTGTTAAAAATGATGTCCTTAAGCTACTGTGAATTTTTGGTGATTTTTGAAGGCACAGATAATTAACTAAAAATCAAAAGGCATCACTGGGAAAAATATGTCACAAATGAACCATTTAATTTATTAATAATTCAAGCAAGCCAACAAAAATCAAACACGTGTTCTAATAGATAGAGGACAAAATTTCCAACAACATGCAATTTTTAGAATCTCAAAATGATGAAAAATGCACTCTAGGGACACGTGCAAACACAAGGGTGTAAATGCAATACTGGAAATTAAAATTTCAACAATTAAATATGCTGACAGGGACTAAAATGCAATTACCGATAGCATGCAGAACTTCTATGCAATTTTTCCACGAGACACGTGCTCCTCACGTGGTGTCTGCTTCACAGGGACCTTTTTGCAATTTCTGAAAGCTTCAGGGGTGTCTGTGCAAATAACCCAGGCCGCACGTGTCCTCACGTAGGGCGACCTAGGTTCGGAGGGCGTCGGAGGCTCGGAGTGAGGCTCGGGTCCTCTGGAGGTTCGGACTAGCCTCGGTGCAGCTTCGGGTCACCCGAGCCTAGGCTTGGAGGCCGAGGCTCGGATAAGGAGACGTGGCGGCCTGAAGGCCCTTGGATCAAGATGGATCCAAGGGATTTCGATGAAGACGCGTGGCGGCTGGAGCGTCGTCCGATCTGAGGTGTGATTAACGGTCGAGGATAAGGGCGGCGAGGGGACGCGTGGCGAGGCGAGGACCGTTCGATCAGATGATCGAACGGTTGCTGCTTCTTCTTCTCTAACGGTCCTCCGCCACCTGCGGAGGAGAGGGCGGTGCTCCGGTGAAGGTCGCCTAGCTCCACCCGATCCTCCAGATGCCGATGAAGCTCTCCGAGTTGTCGGAGGTATCCCAGCAGGAGCGTGACGATGCGGCGGAGGCGTTGATGGTCTCAGGAGCCACGGGGGGCGCCTGGAGATGGATGACGATGAAGCTCGAAGTTGTCTCCGGTGAAGCTCTGGCCAATGAAGGAATGAGATCCTGCAGGGGTTAGAAGAGGTAGCCGAAGCGTGCAGGTGTTCGTGGAGGAGAGTGGAGTGATCGGCGAGGCCTGAGGCGAAGGGAGGTGGTCGGGTGACGGAGCTCCGGCCAGGTGGCGGAGCTGAAGGTCGATGGCTGGTGAAGTAGAGTGTCTGAAGGTGTAGAGAGGCCCGCGAGGATCAGAGCTTCAACACGAAGCTCGTCGGAGTGATTAGGAGGCGCGAAGATGGCTGATGACGGCGAATAAAAGCGGAGAAAATCCAAGAAAAAGAAGAAGAAGATTGGAGCATGGATGGAGGGAGTTACCTGGGGATTGGGGCTCAGCTTTGAGCTCCAGGTCGTCGCTCAAGGGATCGGTAAGGTCCCGAGCTCTAGCAGCTGCTCGAGGGAGGCTGCGGCACGGCGGAGGTAGCCGTGGATCTCGCCGGAGTTAGATCTCTGTCGTCGCTCGACAAATCGACCAATTGCTGTCACCAACAGGAAGCTTGGAGCTCGAGGGACCTCCCTGGAGTGGCAGATGGCGAAGAATGTGGCCGGAGAGGGGGTATTTAAAGGATGAAGGTTACGGCTGGAATGGAGATGGGGCGAGGTTTATGGAGTTCGTGGGAGAGAGCTGGAGGTTGACGTGGCTGACGGAGTAGCTGGCGAGGATAAGGGATGAGTGGGGGCCATCGTGGAGGTTGTGGATCTCGGCGACGGTGGAAGGAGCGCTGCCAAGAATAGGAAGGGGGTGCCCCTCCCGCAAGGCAGAGATCGTGGGAGAGAGGGGCACCCGAGGTAGGAGACGAAGTCTCCACCGTTGGATCTTGTGATCCAACGGTGGTGATCGAAGCGAGATGAGCGGCTGGATGAAGATCTGGCCGTGGCGATCCGAGGGCGTAGCGAGCGCCACGTGGTGTGCTAAGGGCTCGGTACTGATGGATGGCTGAGATGGGAGTCGGGTGTTCAATCGGGTGGTCTAGGTGCCTGCGGGGCTAACGGCGCAGATGAAGAGATGAAGGCGCTATCGAAGGGCGCACGCGCTGCCACGTGGCGTGATGAGATTAAGGCGCGAGCGGACGATGGATATGAGGCGGGGGCTTTGATCCGACGGTCAATGTGAAGGGTGTACGTGGTAGCGGCTAGGCCGTTGGATCAGGATGACCATCCAACGGCGGGAGGCGAGGGCGGACGAGGCGAAGGGCAGCGGGCCGCGTGGCGCAATCAGAGGGCGCCACGTGGCCTGCTGTGAATGGCTGGAGGAAGAAACACGTGTAGGAAGAAGAGGAAGCCGAATTTGAAAAAACTCAAAACATGAAAATTGTAGATCTTGATGAGATCTACAAGTTTCATGTTGACCAAAGACGGAAATGAGGTCAAATATGATACATAAATACAAAGATACATAAATATGCATATGTAGTATACAAAATGACCCAAAAACCCAAGTTTCTCAAACAAGCTCCAATTTCAATGAAATTAGTCTCATTTTGAAGGTCTTTTAATAAGAAGTATTCTAGGAGTGAGTAGACCTAATTAGGGGTTTGTATGAGGGCTTTACAAGGGTTCTCAGGATGTTTGGGCTATTTTACAAGGGTGATTTTTTGTTGGCATTCTTCCCTCTATTATTAAGGAATATATATATATATAGATAGAGAAGAAGTTATTTGATGAAGAGGTATTTTACAGGGGATTTTTGGCTTCTTATTTAAATGCATATGAGCTGCTAAAATGCATGAATTATGGATGCATGCATGAGTGTTATTTATGCAAGATAAAAGGAAATATGCCTCTATTTTCTCGGGAACAAGGCTCTATTTTTTACTTTTGATGTGATGAATCACAGATTCATCAGTGCCCCAACACGATACCCTCAGTCACCATGAAGTGACTCTTCTCCCAGGAGAGTACCAAATTTACCTCCCTGCATCTCTGAAGGACTCGGTCCAAGTGTGCTAAGCATGTATCAAATGAATCACCATGAACCGAGAAGTCGTCCATGAAGACTTCCAAGAAATCACCAACTATTTCGGCAAATACGGCAATCATGCACCGCTGAAATGTGCCTGGGGCATTGCAAAGCCCGAATGGCATGCGCTTGAATGCGTAAGTACCGAAGGGACATGTGAACGTGGTTTTTTCCTGGTCCTCGGGAGCGATAGCTACTTGATTGTAGCCGGAGTACCCATCAAGAAAACAGAAGAATGCTTTCCCTGCAAGTCTCTCCAATATTTGATCAATGAATGGCAGTGGAAAGTAGTCTTTCTTGGTCGCAGCATTCAGGCGCCGGTAATCGACACAGACGCGCCATGACGTGGGTACTCGGGTCGCGATCTCTACCCCCTCCTCGTTGGTAACCATCTGAATTCCCGACTTCTTCGGGACGACATGAAGGGGGGCTACCCACTTGGAGTCAGAAATGGGGTAAATAAATCCTGCTTTGCACCATTTCTCTATTTCTTTCTTCACCACTTCCCGAAGATTGGGGTTTAATCTTCTTTGAAATTCACGGGAAGGCCTTGCATTATCCTCAACATAAATTTGGTGCGAGCAGAGAGCGGGGTTTATTCCTACGAGATCCGACACAGTCCAACCTATGGCTTTTCGATTTCGCTCAAGGACTTCGATCAGTCTGGATTCTTGGTCCACGGTTAATGATGAGCTAATGATCACAGGGAATTTTTCTTTGGGTCCATTGAGGAATGCATATTTCAGCGTGGGAGGTAGTGGTTTCAGCTCTGGTAATTCTGAGTCGTCGATCAAGTCTGGCTGAATGACTTTTGCTTCTGGCTCAGTATCGGTTGGCGGTGAATCACTGTGTGAGATGTTGGCTACCAATTCCAAAGAAAGTGAGTCGGATCGATAGAGGAGAATGGTAATTCGGCCAGAGCCGTGTCCGACTCATCATTGATTGTCTGTCCCAAAGGTGAGGTGATTGATAAATCCAAGAGGATTTCAGTGTTGTCTGGGGATGTAGAAATCTCAGAGACTGCATGGTGGATTATTTCTTCTTCTTCCGAGGATGTGCCTTCTATCTGTATATCTGGCAGTTGGTCCCATGGCCCAGTAGTTCTGAGGAGATTGCATTCTGATGTTTCGGCATCTTCAGTTGTGGATTCGGAGTCTGGTCTTTGCCACTTTGTTTGTTTCATCTCCAAGTCCACTTCTCCGCCTGGAGAACGGAATTTCATCATGCCAGTTCCGTAGTCGAATACGGCCTTAGCAGTTCTTAAGAAAGGTCTTCCGAGAATGATTTGTGATTCCTTCCAATGGTTCGGGGTCTCCATGTCCAGGACAGTGAAGTCCACTTTGTATTATGTACCCTCGATGATGATGATGACATTCTTCACTTCTCCCTTAGGTCTTTTAGTGGATTTATCAGCAAATTGGAGTAAAGATGATGATTTCTTGAGAGGGCCCAACTCCAATCGATAATATAAGGCTAAGGGTAGAAGGTTTATGGAAGATCCATTGTCGAGAAGTGTGCGTGTGAATGCTATGCCGCCAATGTGACTCTCCACATAATGGGCGCCCAGATCCCTCTTCTTTCTTGGCAGATGCTGGTTTCTGACGCATTTAGTGGTGGCAACTGTCAAGATATGAGTCTCCACAAATTGACTTGTTCTCTTTGTACGAGTCCGGGTGGGGGTGCATTTTGCCTTCAAGTATTTCTGAAAGGCTGGATTACCTGCCACGTATTGATCAAAGGGTACTTTGACTGTGATGTTTTGTTGGCAGAATTTTTCCATGACTGGGTCATCTTTGATGTTTTTCTTTTGTTTTTCTTTCTTTAAGGCATGGGGGAAAGGAATGGATGCATTTGAGACAGGAGATAGAGGATCAGAATCAAAAATACGAGCATCTTTATTCGACTTGGGGTTTTTATTACAATCATAATAATCAAAATCAGGTTGCTGAAAAGGTGACAAAGGTATTTTTGCAGCAACTAAAGGCTCAAGGTCCTCTGCAGACTCCATAGATGCTTTCCCTTTATCTACTGCTGGGATCTTCAGGCGTCCTTCATCTTCCTCCTCGGAAACATCCTCCGGTCGATCTTCCGAGTCTTCATGGTCCGATTCCCTTGCCCGGTCAGGTACGACCACGGTCCTTCCGCTCCTGAGTGACATGGCATTGATTTTGTCAAATGAAAGGATCTCATGTTCAGATGTGGAAAAGTCTGGATAGTATACCTGGTTATTGTGTTGAGATGCGTTGAATTTGTTCAAGCTATTGGGGTTAGCTTGAACCTGGGCGGGAATGGTTGTGGCTGGAGCTGTCTGCTCATCCTTCCAACGGGACAAGCGGTTGACATCAACCCGTAGATCTTCCAGTTCATGTCGGAAGTGACGAAACTCCTCAAGTAGTTGTCTCTGGATGTCGATCGGTTCTTCTGGGGGTTTGGATGACTGAGCTGATTGTCTGGGGGCTTGAGATTGCTGGTGGTATTGCTGAGGTTGGCTCTGGCGATTGTAGGGTTGCTGCTGCTTTGGTTGCTGGAATGCGGCATTATAGAAAGTAGGTGGGCGCTGATAAGTCTGACGGTCTCCCATATTACCCTGTCGGGTAGTGTCTTGGGTGTACCAGATGCCATTCACTTCAAATGTCAGAGGCGGGGCTTCCTTGACTGTCTCAGTCGGTGGGGGCGCCTGTTGGGAAAATTGGGCGTGTGATTGCTCGTGAGCCCATGGTTGTTGTTGCTCTGCTCCTGGTTGCTCCTGGACATGATGCACATGATATATAGGGACAGTAGGTGCATTAGGCATCCCTATCTTGGACACCTTTTCGGTGAGTTCCTCCATCTGCTTCGGGAATTGCGAAATCCTACTGTCGATATCGTTCATTCTCTTGTCCACAATGGTCAATTTATCAGAAATAAAGTGCATGCTTGGAATCAAGTCCTCAGCTATTTCTGCCACCGTCTGCTTCCCGCCTTTGGCTTGAAGGGTGTTCAGGGAATCAGTGTATGCTCGACTGGCAATTTGAGACCGACTTGTTTCTGCCATCTGCTCCAGTATTTTCCAGACGGTCTCAGCTCCACGTGATGTGTAATTCCCTCCGCAGGCAGCACTAACTAACCCTTGAGTCTCGTGGTTGAGGCCAGAGTAGAGTGATTGGACTAGGATGTTGTTGTCCAGATCATAACAAGGATATTTTTGTAGCAGGTCCTTAAACCTATCCCATGCCTCACAAAGTGGTTCATTGGGCATCTGAGCGAAACTGGTGATGCGGGTCCTCATTTGATTGGTCCGGCTCAAGGGGTAGAATTTCTTCAGAAAGAGGTTTTTGAACATCTCATAAGTCGTCACAGTCACCCCCAAGTTCTTCACCCAGTAGTCTGCTTTCCCTTTCAAGGCGAAAGGTAGCGCAGTGAGACGAATGTAGTCTTGGCTGACTTGTGGGTGCCTCAGATTAGAACATATCAGCTCTAGGTCCCTCAGGAATTCATATGGCTCCTCAGTCGTATTACCATGGAATTGAGGTAATTGACTGACAAAATGTGGCTTTAATTCATAGTGGATCTCTGGTTGTGGTGGCTGCAAATAATTCCACACTCTGTACTGTCCAGGGTTGTATGCAGCTTCCATTGGAACTTCTCCCCCAGCATTCATTTGTTCGAGCTGCTCCCTAAGCAGCTGCTGTTGCTGCTCAGATGCAGCCAGTCTCGCGAGAATCATCTTCATTGGATCTTCATTATTTTCATCTTCAGGGTCTTTTTTGGAAGGTATCTTGGGCGGCATTTCTTTATCTGGAGAATATAAAGGATTTGAGTTAATAGAATGGAAAGAATTGATGTAACAGTTATTCTCGATCTTTTGGGGTGAGAAATGGACAGGGTGGGTCTGTACTCCGTCTAGGAGGAAGAAGGAATAGGGTTCTTGGGAAGAGTTTCCCGGAGGCCAAGCAGGTCCAGAGTAAGAGTTTCTCTGGGTTTTTGAGGTTGGTGAGTTTGTGGTAGAGAGAGATGAGCCTGAACAAAAATTACCACAATTCTCCATTCTCGGAGTCAACAAGATGTTTTATGATGTAGACACAATTGTGTGGTATTCGTTGATGCACTATTTTCTACGCACAATCAAACACAATACAAGGGTTGTTTCACCAACTCAACTCAAAGTGAAGACCGTAAGGGTCCGGTCAATTATCTTGTTAGTTTTAATTGGTGAGAATTCAATCTTGCAAGCCGTTTACGCGAGCTGTTAGGTTTGGAGCTGGGCTCTATCCTAGTGTGCGTCTCTCTCCTCGCTGCAAGATAAATCAGACAATGTCGGGGTTGCTCTCCCGCAGGAATTCTTGATTTTATGGATTTTTTAGATCGGCTATATATAGCAGTCCCAGTTTTATTAAGGCGATCACTGTAGAATTTAGGTGAACACAAATTCACGTCTACCGTCCAGTCCCAATTTCCTTTAGATTTATGTGATAAAACAAGAGAGAGGAATTCGGGAAAAGCCGATGCACGCGGAAAACTTATGATGAATGCTCAGTTAGAAGACTTACAGTGCCTCCTCGCAATTTCCATGTAGGATGCAATACAGAATTGAAAATTTACACTAAATGCGTGCAAGCCGATGAAAACCGCACCTAAGCAGAAAGTTCTATTAGCGGGAAGAATTGAGTTGAATTTGGCTAAGTTGAACGATCTAATGTGCGTCTTAGTTAACGTGCAGTGTGGCTTAAGGTCCTACGAGCACAATCAGAAATAAAAAATGCTCTAAGAACCGTATGTGTAGGTCTATCCTAATCGCCACTCAAGTCGGGCCCCACCCTCTCCGGAGAGTGAAACAGGCCACGACACACCACAAATAAAGTTCAATGTCCTTGTACACACGCGAGAGTCCAAACGGACACCGCTATAAATGAGCAGAAAAATAAAAATGCAGAAATTAAAAACCTAGACTCTACTCTCTCTCACGACTCGACTCGATCTTAATTTAATTGCGGTTTCTTCGGGTGTCGGTGAAGATGCGTCGGTTTCTTGAAAAACCGCTCCACGTGCGCCGGGTATACCTCGCAAGAAAAATAAGAGAGAGATTGTAAGAGAGTGACTCAAAAAATAATCAAAAATAAAATAAATGAAAGAATGCTGAAAAATAAATACAAGAAATAAAATGGAGTTTACAATGAAAAATTCGGGGGTCAGACTACCCGAATTCGGAAAACCGAACAAAAATTTTAAAAACAAAAACTAAGCCGTTTGCCTCCCCGGCAACGGCGCCATCTGACGAGCTCGCAAAAGCCGCGTTAAGAAATCGTTTTTATCGTTCGTGCGTGAAAATAAGTAAAAGTGTTCGTTGTAGGCGGCGATCGGAACAGTCAAGAAATAACCACAAAATAATGATTCAATTTTAATCTCGTGGTGTATGTTTATTTTTACTTGGGCAAGTCCCAAGGTCGATCACAAGGAGGCAAAGGAACAACCTAGATTAATGTCTATCCAATTTTTAGTTCGGTTTTCAAGGCGGTCTTTTTTTTTGGAATTTTTCAATGCAATATGAGATGCAAAATGCAAATTCGGCCTATTTTAGGGACTAAAATGTAAAATCCGTTCAAACGATGTCCTCAAATTACGAAACTTGGCCAAGATGTAAAAAATGATGAAATAAGTGCACTGTAATTTTTTTTGGAATTTTTAGATGCTATATGAATTTTTTATGAATTTTTAAATGCAAACAAATAAATTTTCAATATTTAATTTTAATAAATATTAAACCTATTATTTTCGAGAACTAAAATTATCTAAGATCTATCACAAGGTAATGGATCTTAGAAAAATCCTAGATCACAAAAATGTAGGGTCTAATACCTATTAAAAATTAAACAGTGAAATATGCAAAATGATTTTATAGAGCAAAGAGTGCATGCAAATGCAATGATTTTTGGGCACAATGTTAATCAAAGAAATCTCTACAAAATGTGATTTTTCGGAGATTTTTAGAGCCACGGTTAATTAACTATGAATTTCCGAGCACAGAGTGAGCAAAATATTCCAATTTTCACAAGATATTTATTTAATAATCAACCGATAATCACAAAAATACCCATAGTATCTCAAAATGTAGAGCATTAAGCAATGAACAAAGTGCTATTTTTAAATAAATAAAATGATGCAATGTAGAGGTCTATAATGGGTGATAAACACAGGGGTACAGATGCAATAAAAATAAATAAATAGAAAATGCAACTGGGGGGGTGGCGTAATTA
This sequence comes from Ottelia alismoides, assembly GCA_037367405.1. Classification (NCBI taxonomy): domain Eukaryota; kingdom Viridiplantae; phylum Streptophyta; class Magnoliopsida; order Alismatales; family Hydrocharitaceae; genus Ottelia; species Ottelia alismoides. The sequence continues at coordinate 229,561 of JAZKJV010003169.1, read as the reverse complement.
CCTATACCCAGGAGGGTACTTCTACAAAATGACCAATGGGGTCACGTGCTAAGCACGTGACCTTGGTTGGGGGGGGCTGAAGTGTGAACAAGGTGGAACCCGGGGGTGTCACTGCAATTAACCCAGCGGGTCACGTGCAGATCACGTGACCCCTGGGGATGAAGACGGGTCGTTCCCCGCGCACGTGCCTCGCACGTGCCGGGGCCTCGGGCTTCGAGCCCGGCGGTGATGGCAGCGGCGGTGGAGTATTGCCCAGGCGGAGGGGGGCGTAGCGGAGGAAGCTACTGCTTCTGGCGAAGCTTGGCGGTGCGGCGGAGACGTGGCAGTGAGGAGGGCAGCTCCGATGAGGTGTCCGGAGCTTCGCTGGTGGCGTGATGAAGCGGAGATGGAGCTCCGGGAGGCTGAGATGGATCGATGGTACTGGAGTCGCGGTGGAGACGAAGGGGCTCCAGATGGCAGAGGTGTCGATGAAGCGGCGATGGCCGGCACACGGCCGTGGGACGTCGAGGGCGCAGCGGCGTGGCGGAGGAGTTGCGGGCTGATGCGGTGGCTGGCAGTTGGCGGAGGCGGGTGGGCGTGTCGAAGGCGAAGCGTCTGAGGTCGGTGGCGTGCCTCTGGCCGACACACGGCCAGGAGGGGGGCGTAGCGGAGGCGCTCAGTGGTGTCGGAGGAGGCCGATGGAGGTGGCGGCGTTGACGATGAACGGAGTTGGCGAAGTCGAGGCGGAGGACGATGGAGATGATGATTGGGGATGTGGGTGCGTCGGAGCGGAGACGAGAGAGAGAGATGGGGAGATAGAGAGATAGAGAAGGCGAGAGAGATACCTGGGGAAGGTCGGAGGGCTCGACGGTGAGTGGCCGGAGCGGAGCAGCGCCTGGAGGGGCTGCGACGAGGCACCGGGGGGGGGGGGGGTGGGGCGCTTCGGATCACGCCGTGAGGGCTGTCACCACCTGAAGGAGTCGATCGGCGGATGGGTTGGCGTTGAGGGCGGCCGTGCCTTTAAATAGGAGAGAGATCGAGCGGGCGAGGGAGTTGCGGGGGTGGTTGGCTGCGACCGTTGCGGAGGGGAGAAGGCGGCGGAGGGCGCGAGCGGAGCTGGAGGTTGAAGAGGGGAGGCGGAGAAGACGGGGGAGACCGTTGGGGAAGATGGGTTCTCGGCCGTTCGATCGGCCGAGATCGAACGGCCCAGGATAGGGCACGTGGCGAAGAGGTTGGAGTGCGGGGCACGTGCGGCGCACGTGCCTGTGTGGCACGTGCCACGCACGTGCGTGGTTTTAATATTTATTTTTTATTTTAATTTTTTTTAATAAAAACGAGATGATAAAGAGGCGAAAATAGCTGACATGTGGCGGCCTCTGGGGCTGCCACGTGTCAGCACCAGATAATCGAAAATAAAACCCTTTGTAAAATCAAAAAGAAATAACAAATGACCTCGGATCAAAAAAGTTCCTTCACGAAAAATGCTGTCTCGACGAGATCTACAACTTTCATGAAGACATCAAAGCCAAATTCGGTCAAATGTGAAAAGTGAATTTTTGGGGTATCCCATGTACATAGAATACCTTGATTTTTGGGTTTTCTAATTTTTTTGTCAATTTTAAACACGATAAAAATCCGGGAAAATAAGGAAAACTCAAAAGATAAATAAAAGAGACCTGAATCTAATTTTTTTTGGATTTTTATTAATAAAGAAAAATATACACAAAAATACAGGTCAAAAAGCCTGCGAAATACAATGTAACAAAAGAGGCCCAAAACCCAACTTTCACATACGAGCTCCGATTCACTTGAACTTGGTCTTGTTTTGAAGGTAATTGAATGTGCATTAGTTCAAAAGTGAGTAGGATCAAATCGGACACTGGATGGGGGAAGGATTATGTGGCCTTTTAGTCCGAAAATCCTGAAACTAGGGTTTGGGTTTTTGGTCCACTTACCAGGGTTAATTATTTTTTTGTATTTTTTATATATTCATTGTTAGTGATGTGTACACAGTGGAAGTGAGTTTGTGGTATGCGGTGTCAGCATGAAGGAGTTAAAAATAGGGGAAGTTAGGCTATTTACAGGTCATTTTTGGCTTGGATTTTTGGCTTCTTATTTCATGCAGATTTTAATGCTAAAATGCAATTCTTATGAAATCAAGCCTGAATGCTAATTATGCAGAATAAATGTAGAAATGCAGTTGATTTTGAGGGACTTGAGCTTTAATTAATGAGACTTAGAATGGTGAATCCGAGATTCATCAGTGATCAAGGACCGCATTAACTCTGCTCTACGCTGGGGAAAGTATCTCTGTAGAAACTCTCGGTGTAAGTCTCCCCACGTAGCGAATCTCCTTCCCAATCGTCAGTGCCATCTCATGACTCTGTCCTGAAGTGTGAACGGGAAGGTCTTCAGCATCATCTCCTCTGCAGTGATATCTGAATAGATCTGTGTCCTGCAAAACTCCTCTAACTCGGACAGGTGAAGATAGGGCTCCTCGTGCGCTCTCCTCAAAATATCGACAGTCTCTGAATAAGTTCCAAATCCAGAATGAATGGACCTAGTGTAGAAGCTGACTGAGCTCCATGTCCCTATCTGCTCATCCATCAATCTGGTATAGGAGGCAATCTGATACTCGCAATCTGCTCTCTCTGATCACGCACGGAGTGCACTCTCAACTCAGCACTGGCACTGTCCAGGCCTCGTCTCTGCTCCAATCTGATCTCCGCGGACGTCTAGCGCACAGTGCCCAGAATAATGAAAGGGATGGGAGGGAGAGAGACGGGAGGTTTGGTTGGGGATCCGACCTCCCTCAAAGATGGATTGTACTAATGGTCAGAGGATGGAGAAGAAGCCGCAAGAGTCGGCTAGAAGTGAGGGGGATCCATCATCCAGGGATACAGAAGAGGAAGAAAAGACTGAAGGGAGGGTGAGAGAAAGATGAATAGATGGAGAAAATAGATGGGAAGAAGGCATAAGGGATCTGAAAACACACAAGATGAGAAAGCAAACCCCCGATTCACCCTACGCACCGCTGAGCTGAAGACCGTAAGGGATCGGTCACTTATCTTGTCAATTTTATTTAGGTGATCAAGTCAGTCTTCTCAGAGCGATTACGTGAGCTGATAGAAATCCAATATTCTCAACTGAACTGTCCTGAATAAAAGGCCGGTAGTCAGTCCAAGAAATCAGATATGGCTCTAGCCTAGGATGCAGGTCACTCTCTCGCTCATCCAAACCAAACAAGGAGGGGGTTACCCTCCCTAAGACAAATTTTTAAAATGAGGTGTCTTTTAGGTCAAGTGTGATTAGCAGTCCCGATTTTATAGTTTTTTGTTCTTAGATATTTTCCAAATTAAACACGGCAAACAAATTTTTCGATTCTCTTGGTTATTTAAGTCCAAAAACAGGAGGGAGAAGCCGAAAAAGCTGATGCGCGGGAATCAATAATGCATGCAGAGTAAAGAATACGTACCTGACTCCATCAGTTTTACATGTAGGGTGATCCGCGCATGAATAAAAGACTGAATATAAACTGCCTATATGATGCACGCGAAATCGGCCCTAAGCAAAGCAGTTCTACACGAAAGAACCAATGACTAAGTGGTCAACATGAGGGGTCGGTGTTCGGTCTCGGATGCCGAGCGGTGCGCCACAACGGGTCCTCCCAGCGTTGTATACGACCTCTAGCGGCTCGGGACCCCTCAAGTGACCCAAGTAAGCCTTTTCTTATTAGTTTTATTTAGGTCCAATTACGATCTAATAGGTACATGCATATTATTAAGTGTGTGGACCCTAATTATTACGCACAATAAATGAAAATCTAAGCTAGGCTAAAACCACGCAAATCAAATAACAGTAAATAAACGGTCCAAACTCAGAAAACCGGGCGAAAATTGAGGTGAGGTCCCCCGAGCACACCGGTGCTCGGCGAAACAAACCCCGCAATCACCAAGTGTTCAAGTCTGAGTCTGTCCATGTATTATTGCAAATTAATAATAATTGAAAATAAACTCTAAACTAAACTAAATTAATCCGCAGCTATTCCGCGGGCTCCGTACTCCTGCTTGGCTCCTCGCGCTCTCCTGTGGTTCTGTAGAGAAGAGAGCCGCCTCTGACTCCCGCGGTTGCGTCGGCTCTTCGAGAAGAGCCGCCTTGGTCCTCGGGCCTTGCAAGCAAACAAGCAGAGATGTCAAACCAGATTATTATAAAAATAAAGTAAAAGCACTAAAAGGAACTAAGGCAACTATATGCAAAAATAAACACACAAAAGCAAACAAAAACTAAACAAAATAAAACCAAACAAAAACAGAAGCAAAAACAAAAAGAAAACAGAGGAAATCAGAAGCCACGGAAACCAAAAAGCCGCGAAAAATAAAAGAAAATAAAAATCGAAAACGACTACTAAGCCGTGCTCCCCGGCAACGGCATCATTCTGATGATCGCAAGAAAAATATTTCGAGCGACTAAGAAAGATAAATAACTCAGGTTGTTGCGACCTCAATCACTCGCAAATCGGTCAATCGAGAAAATGTAAGAACCACAAAACAGGTATAAAAACAATCAAAATCGAAAAGCGGTCCTCGCTAATTGTATTAACCTGGTATAGCGACCAGGGTCGGACTCAGGGGAGCACGAGTTGGCCTTGTGGCCTACGAAGTAATCAAAAATAATAAAATAAAGAGAAAATGTGTTTTGGTGGATTTTTAATTCTTTTAATTTTTATTTTTAATAAAGAGGAAATAATAAGAAAAATGGAAAACAAGCAAACACAATAATTTATTTAAGCACTCAAAAATACTCCAAAAATTCAAACAAAATTATTTTTGTGTTTTTAATGTTTTTAATTGTTTTTGGTGCTTTTTTCAGAATTTTTCACTTTTTATTAATTTTATAAAAATCGAGAAAGAGGAAAAATAAGGGTTACTGTGCATCCAGACTTGAAAGATCAATTAAAAATATAAAATTGATTTATAAAAGTCTGGAGGCAATTTTTTATGAAAAATAGATGTAAAAATTAAGCTAAAGGAAAAGAGTTACATTTTTTATTTTGTATAGAATATTTTAGAATTTTTATAAGATTTTTAGGTTTTTTCAATTTTTAAGGATTTTATAAATCCAAAAAGCACAAAAATTTAATAGAAACTAAAATACACTGAAACTAACTATCACTAATTTTTTTAGAATTTTTGAAATAGTTTTTTATATTTTTCTTTGATTTTTCTATTTAGACAGTACCAAAAATCAATGTTTTTGAATTTTTAAAAATATCAAAAAGCCTAAAAATGTCCCAAAATTTTAGGGAAATTTTTACACAGTGGCATGAGCCACTTGTCCAAATTTCACCTAATTTGAATTTAATTTGATATTTATTTAATAAAAACAAGGCACACAGCAGTCAGGGACCTAAATGCAAAGAAAAGTATTTCCAGGACCAAGTAATAACAAGTAAATAAAGCTTAGGGCCTAGATAGCAAAAAGCCCACAATGCACGCACAAGGCACGTGGTTCAGACACGGAGGTGTATGGATGTAATTCCTATTTAAAAATATGTAAATAGTAACACACAGGAATCACATGACTAAAAATGCAAGTAACCCAAGACCTCACGTGTCAATGCACGTGGCTCACATACACAGGGACTAGATTGCAAATAAAATAAGTCAAGGATCCTAACAGCAAATGTTCCAAAATAAAAACAACGTGCTAAAATATTTACAAGACTAAACAATAAATGCTAAAAGAGGAGGGGCCTAAGTGCAAATTACCCCTATTATTATCGGATAGACGAGGAGGGCCACATGCTGATCTGATGGCTGAGAATATAAGGTGCCTCGTCGTCTGGATGAACGATCCGGATCAAGCCCCTGATGGATCCGACGGTGTAGATCTCGCGTGAACGGACGGTCAGGATCAGGACTGGAGCTGAGGGGTTGATCGGATGGTAGCTGGATGACCTCCAAGAACACTTCGCCGGCGAAGTTCGCCGGCCTAATGCGCGCGGTGGAGGCGTCCTCTGGAGCTGCTGAGGTGGGGAATAGATCGCCTAGGCTGGTCCGCAGCTGGTAGGGACCTCCGATGAGGCCGGGGACCACCAGAGTGTCTCGGCGACGCCGAAGGGGCTAAGCTCCTGTGCTCGAATGACTCGACCCCCAGATGGGGGTCCTTTGACCTGCAACACAGCACATCGAGACTACTGGATCGAGGGCAAAGTGCCTCGACCCGTCAGAGGGTGGAATGGGTGGTCGGGTGAGTCGAAGCGGAGACCTCCGACGAGGCGACGACGAGGGAGGTCCGATTCTTGGTTCCTGGGCGAACCAAGCTGAACGAATAGGTGAAGAAGGTGGGTAGAAGTCTCGTGATCGTGAATAGATGGTCCGATGGTCGAATGGGTGACTGAGATGGCGTGAATTCGCCGGCAACGGCCGGCGGCGCGATTTGGGTGAAATCTAAAATTAAACGATCCTAGGGGAAGCGAAGATACCTGATGGATGAGGTCGACTGGGGGTGAGCTAACGATGCTTCTGGGTCTTCGCCTCAAGGGGTCGTCGGGTCCCGAGGCTCAGGCGCACCTCGCGGCGGCGTACGGCGAAGGGCTCGCCGGATCAGTGGCTGGGGACAACTCCTCCTCACTACGATACAGCCCTCGGCTAGCTGTGACTCTAGGGAAGGTAGTGGAGGTCCTGGGATGGGAAGGCGAAGCTAAAGATGGCATGAAATGTGCGGCGGAGGTGGAGCTAAATAGTGCCAGGGGTCCGGGAAGATGGGAGTCGGGTGCACTCGGTGAAGCACAGACCCTTAGGCAGATGCTCGGGCGAGGATCTCGGATCAACAAGGGTCAAATGGAGCCCAGGGTTTGGATAAATGGAGGTCGGATCGAGTTAGCAAAAATTGGAGAAGTCGGGTCGAACGCAGGATCCACGTGTAAGGGGTCCATAGGAGAGAGTTAACCGGGGGTCAACAATCCCCCGTGGACTAACCCGTGGACTAATCATTGGCATGCATTTATTAATTATTTAGAAATTCAATAAAAAAATAGTAGATGATTTTATTTTAAAAACTTTTCAACATGAAAAATGTTTATTTATTTTCAAAGTATTTTTTAGTGATTTTTAATTATTTTTTTGAAAAATAAATAACATATTTACATTATATTATTATATATATATAGGTATATTTACAAAAGGATTTTTTATTTTTATTTTTAATTATTTATTTTTATACAATTATTCCAATTTTTTATTTAATTTATTTATAAAATAAAATTTGGAAAAAATAGTATTTTTATTTTATTTTTATGATTTATTTACATAAGTTAAATAAATAGTTTTATATACATATTTACATGGTATATGTACAAGGTAGAAAATTATTTTTATTTTTATTTTTCTGATTTTTATTTTATTTTTATAAATATGTAAAAATATGAGAAACACTTTTTATTTTTATTTTGAGGAAAATAAATTTATTTATATACATAGGTATATATACAAGTGTGATTGACCCTATCTCCCTCTACTTGGCTTCTTTTGAGGCCCATGCTGAGCCATCCCTTGGGATTAGGTCACTCAATATTTATTCTAAATATTTCCCTCTTTTTCTTTTATTTCTTTATTCTTTTATTTATGCACAAAAACATGCTAATTATTGCTATTTACACAATGCATGCATTTTGACAATTTATGATATTTACACATATCTATATGGTGTTTTGCAAAGGTTTTGTAGCTAAAATAAAAGAATAAAGAGTGATGAATGGGTATTCATCAGGAGGCTAGGAAAGAGGCAGAGATGAGCGGTGAGGATGAGGTGCCTGAAGAAGAGAGGGAAGGCTATGATGGATCCACGTGGCGAGATGTGGTGAAGGCAGAAGCGAGCGGCCTAGATGCGATCTGGGCCTTGATCTAAGGGTTGAGATCAGGTACGAGAAGAATGACTTGGATCTGGAGATGAAAGAGATGATCGGACGACGGGAAAAAGGAGGCACGTGGCGCGTTGTGAGATGGTCTGCATGGCGCAACCAAATGGCGCCACGTGGCCCAATCACATTATTACGAGGAAGAAAGTGAATTACGAGGGGGGAAATGACCGAATTTGGAAAAACTCAAAACATGAAAGTTGTAGATCTCAATGAGATCTACAAGTTTTAAGTTGACCAAAAATAGATATGGGGTCAAATGAAGAGAGACAATACAAGGGTAGAAATACAAATAAGTACAATATACAATAGGGGCCCAAAACTCAAGTTTCACCTGCGATCTCCGATTTTAATGAATTTGATTTTGTTTTGAAGGTCTTTGAATGTATATTACTTTAAAAGGGAGTAGACCTAAATCAGATGATGTCTGGTAGAGATATACACATTTTAAGGTTCCTAGCCTCAAACTTGGATTTGGGTTTTATTGGTCAATTTTACAAGTTAGTATTTTTTTGGTCTTTTTCTTGTATTAGTGTTAGTAATATATACACTATGGAGTTGAGCTTATTGGATTTGGAGTTAGTGTAGAATATATACATGTAGGATACTTACAAGTGATTTTTACCGGTGAATTGGGCTTCTTATTTAATGCATATATGAATGCTAAAATGCAGATATTATTTATGCATGCTAATTATACAATATAGGTGATGAAATGCATCTAACTACTCAGGAACAAAGCTCTATTTTCAACTTTTAGAGTGATGAATCACAGATTCATCAAACCCCTATGCTTAAAACTTGCTCGTCTCCAGGCAACTAAAATGAAATGCAAGAGTGAAATGATTTTGGGCTCCATACCAAGGTCATGAACAAAAGGTGAAAATGGAGCTTGACTCGACCTTTGGATTAATTGTGTGGTGGAACCTTATTGGGATCTGAATTTAAGACCTAACAGCCTTTAAGTTCTACAAGTCTTCTATTCAAGACGCCTCAATAGTCAGGTCAGAACAATTCCTCATACGTAAATTTCTAATGACTGTGATTCTTACTTGTACTATGTAAGTGAAATATAGCTCTCCACATCAGAAATGGTAAAGAACCAGCCTCCTCTAAAATGGTAACTCTAGTTCTCCGGTCCAGTAACTCTTTCCTCGAGGAGCGGGGTATTCCCTTCTAAGTTCAAGTGCAACCGGCTCAAGAAGAGGGGGTGGAGAGAAGAATGGGACGGTATCCAGTGTAGCTACCTATCCTGGGATGCTTGACCAGTGTAGCCAAGTCATCCTGCTGCAAACTTTGAAGCTCTTTTCTTTTCCTTTTTTTGACATATATACAAGGTGCAACATGTACATAAGGAGTTTTTCTCCTTGAGCCAATAGACTATCCCTCTTTTGAAGCATTATTGCAACCCACAACATCCCGTCCATAGATGTCAACATCACCAGACTAGGTTGAGATGCACTTCCCTCCCTAGAGGAGGACGAATGTTTCCACCCGTGTGCTACTCCAAGCCAAAGGATTCTACCTCCTCACTACCTCATCAATGAAGAGCTACGTGCATGGTGCTTGTCCAAGTTAGGTCACTGTCTAAAAGAATCATGCGTGTGTTTGAAATATTCTATTTAGACCAATCAAGATGACATGTGAACATAGACTTGCAGACTCGAAGAATTAAGTCACTTGACCTGAAAAATCTTAACTCTAGTTCCTATAAGGTTCCTCTGAAATTAGGTATTAAGGTTAAATCAAATCCATCCTCAACATCTATTCATAACTTGGTTCAGAACCCACTATCTTTCCACTTTGCATATGCTAGATATGCAGATGAGATGTTGATGGCATGCTATAGAGAAGAATGACATGCAAGGCACTTTTTCCTCTTCTTTTTAAATGCAAGGATTATATGCAAGAGTAAGTAAGAAGCCTATTTTTTTCAAAAATTTGGTATACCTCCTATGTTATAACAAATTTACAAGAGTTTTGTAAGTATTATACAAATTATACTAGTGTTTATACAATATACAAGTGTACATGTATTTTACAATTTTTTTCAATTTTTACCTGCCCCGTAATTACTGTATAGTATATACAAAAAATATGCGAAATACACTACAGTACGAGCTATGGGTAAAGTATATATGTAATATATACACGCTTTGCGAGGAAGAAAGTGAATTATGAGGGAGAAAATGACCGAGCTTTTTAAAACTCAAAACATGAAAGTTGTAGATCTCGATGAGATGTACAAGTTTCATGTTGACCAAAAATGGATACGAGGTCAAATTAAGAGAGAGAATACAAGGGTACAAATACAAATAAGTACAATATACAATAGGGGCCCAAAACCCAAGTTTCACCTTTGATATCTGATTTTAATGAATTTGATCTTGTTTTAAAGGGTCTTTGAATGTATATTATTTTAAAAGGGAGTAGACCTAAATTGGATGCCGTCTGATAGAGATATACACATTTTAAGGTTCCTAGTCTCAAAGTTGGATTTGGGTTTTATTGGTCAATTTTACAAGCTAGTATTTTTTGGTATTTTTCTTGTATTAGTATTAGTAATATATATACTATAGAGTTGAATTTATTGGATTTGGAGTTAGTATAGAATATTTACATATAGGGTATTTACAGGTATTTTTACTAGTGAATTGGGCTTCTTATTTAATGCAGATATGAATGCTAAAATGCAGATATTATTTATGCATGCATGGATGCTAATTATGTAATATATGTGATGAAATGCATCTAATTACTCAGGAACAAAGCTCTATTTTCAACTTTTAGAGTGATGAATCACGGATTCATCAGGGGGTCACATGAGGTGATGTGGCATAGACCTAAGTGCAAATATCAAAAGTCTGAGGATCTAATTGCAAATATTACAAAATATTTTAAATGGCAGAGGAAAGTTCGAGGTCCAAATTTTAAATACAAAAATGACTGGGGATGAAGTTGCAAAATACCCAATTCTAAGGTACGGGCCAACAGTCATATGAGCTTCACTTGTCACGAGGCGTGCCCTCGTGCAACGATGACGGTTCGGTGATGTGTGGCCAGGATTAGATCATCCTGCAGATCTGATGCTCAGGAGCAGGGCTGATCCAACGGCTCTAGCGTAAACTGGGCATACGTTCTTGATCCGATGACAGAGAGGCGTGGTGGACGAACAGGGAAGAACTACGGCGATGCGAGCTTCCTCCGGTGATATAGGACCCATCTGATGTGCTTTGATCCAAATAGCCTAGAAAGACTCCTGCGGCCCTCCTCTATTGGCTGGTGGCATTAAAGGCGTCGGCGTTCGCCAGAGCTCTCCTATGGCATTGAGGTCGAGGAGAAGCTCCAGGTAGCTCCGGTGAGTTCTAAAATCACTTCCAGGCATCGCTTTCGCTCCAGGTACTTGCACGAGAGGTTAAGAGGGTCGAGGGCAAAATTCCTTGACCCTCCAAATGTCAAGATGAGACGGGGATGGCTCGGGCGAAGGTAGCTTCGGCGTAGGGCGGAGGTGGAGTGCTGAGGTCTCGATCCGGAGGGAGTCGAGGCGTTCTGGAGGTGGACAGAGGTGGAGAAGGTGATAGGGAAGCGAATGGAGGTGGATTGGGCGTCGGGGAAATGGGTGGACACAAGTGAGAGGTTCACTCGAGCTCAACTCTGGAGAACTGCAAAGGTGGAATCTAAGGCCAAATCTCACGATTAAAGAATAAACAAGATATAGAAATGATCCTAGGAGCTAATCTAAGCAAGAAAAAGGAAGAATAAGGGTATCTCAGTGGCTTGAGAGCCACGAATCTTGGCCTCGATGTCCAGTGGGCGGTGGTGGTGGAAGCCGCCTCAGCCTTCGCCTGAGCCCGCTCAAGGTGGCTGGAGAAGTCCCTGTCACCTCCTTTAATCCAGAGCGTGCGGAGGAGGCAAAAGCTTGGTCAAAGGAGGTTCGAAATGGGAGAAGGAATCAGTGGTGTTTTGTACAGGGAGATGGAGATGCTCCAAGGATCGAGGTGCAACAGGCGATGTAGCACTCCTCATCCCAAGGAAAGATCTAGGCGTGTATGTACAATGAATGAGGAATAGCTTTGCAGAAGGAATCGAAGCGTATTCGTGAAAGGAGCGGCGTGGAGAAATTCGAGAAATGAGGCCAGAAGCTACATCTAACAAGGCGTAGGGGGGAGTCAGAAGAGTTGACCGTCGGTCAACTCCAGACTCAACCTGGTTGGTTCACTTGGACCAACTAGGAAAAACATGGCATAATTTATTTATAAATTCGATATTAATTATTAAATGATTTTATTAATTTTAAGTTATAAAAGATTTTTTATTATTTTTCGAATTATTTTATTATGATTTTATTTATTTTTAGATGTATTTAATTACAAGTTAATTTTAGGGTTAATATATTGGTATATTTATCTATGTTTTGTATACTTTTTATTTTTAATTTGTATTTTTTATTTTATTATTTTATTTTCTTATTTTATAAAATTATAACTAATTTTTATATACTTAAATATAATTTTATTATATTTTTCTAAAATAATATGCATACGTAAATAAATTGATAAATATATAGTTATAGGCACATGTATTTCATCTATGTATTTTATATAAATATTTTATTTTAATGTTTTTTATGATTTTACTTTATTTTTAATATGTATATATACTATAAATAGTATTTACAAAATTATAAAAATATAAAATGATAAAAATAATAAATAAATAAAATGAATATTTTAATCGAGTATCTTATACAATAGGGGTCCAAAATTTAATTTTCACACCTTAACTCCAAAAAATATGAAACTCATTAAATATCTTACTAAAAGTTATATACAATTTAAGGTGATTTTGATATATTTCGAGTTTTTATTTGAGAGATATGGGTCTGGGAAGTTGGGATTTTAGAAACTTATTCAGAGTATATCTTTTATACTTTGTATTTTTTATGAAATTAATTTTGTATTTATATATATTATTATCTACAACTTTCATGTACAAAGTTTCTTTATTTGAGGTACAAAATGAAGAAAATAAAACAGATCTCAAAATGAATAAATAATGAATGAATAAATAGGAATTTTATTTTATTCTTGGCCCTTATCTCCCCTACTTTATTCATTGTCAACCTAGTCATCAAGATGCCTAGGTCTCGGGGGTTTAGGATCATAAAATATCTTTGATATTCTATTCTTCTTTTTTTCTTTTCTTAATTCTATAATTTTGGTATTAAAAATAGTATTTTATACAGTATTTATTTCATAAAGTATGGATGTTAATTTACATGAATTAGGGCTATTTACATGCATTTACTAGGGGTTTTAAGGCCAAAATGATAGAATAAAGGTGATGAAATGAAGCTTCATCAATGAGGCGACTACTCCACCGGTACTTCATCGATGTCCTCATTATTCACAAAATAAGAGTGCCCTCTATCTTCATTTTCTAAAGCCAATGTTAATGAACCGTATCCGAAATCATGACATGTATTACTATTTGTGTTTTTTAGTCATACAAATGAGATTTACTATCAATTTCTTCTCTATCATCTTCAGATATTTGTGTTAATAAATCATCATCGTTGTTCAATTGTGATGGACAATAAATATTCTCAACCATTGAATCATTTGTTGGCCTGATTAAATTGTATGTTTGTCAGTTTAGAGGATGCAAAGACGTGATCATTTCTTAATTTAAATATGATCGTATTACCTCGATGGAGATGAAATATTTTCCTGTACAAGGAGGGTGGCTTCTACAAAAAGGTAAATGAACCTCACTTTATCGATTGAATCCATCATTGCTAAAGTAGATTCATCGTCATGAATTTGTACTGGATAGAAAGTTGATTCTTCATACAACCACTTACATGTTAATGTAAGGATGTATCGATCAAGAGGAATAACACTAGCTTTGGAAACTCGACCCACATATCAAATTAAGTTATCTAGCGTGGGAATATAGCCATATGCTTTTGACCCCAAATATAGTCTACGTGATAATCTGACACACTCACTGATCCATTCTAATATAATAACATGGTAACATTGTTGGATGCCATATCTAATGAAAAATCACATGGATTGATTATTAGATATAATTTAAGAGTAAAAAAGTAATGATCAATACATTTTTATGAACTCCTTTTTTCTTGAATGTATGTGGATATGAACGGTAATACAATAATGAATTTTGAACCACCAATGAAATATGGGGAAAATAGTTAAGAAATAAAAGAGGTTTTTATTGGAGATAGAGGGACTTGAACCCTCACAATTTTCTAAAGTTGACGATTTGTATTGGACTCTAGCTGGGGTGAATGATTTGACCATTGAATGTCTGTTTTTTCCTAAACTTAGATTGATATGGATTCACAATGATTCATAATTTTTTCATACAATTGAAAACTTATTTATATAAATTCTTGTCCTTTGATATGTCATTATATATATTTAGGTATTATATTAAGTATATAAGGTCATCCTTCCTTTTTTATCCATATCCTTGTTCTCTCATTTTATCTCTATTGAATTAAATAGCCTATATTTCATTTCTTTTTGTTCCAATCGAACATGATTTTATCACTGATGTATCCACGATTCAATATGAATAGATATATCTCACATTTAATTTGTATGATGTACTTCCTTTTTGCATTTTCCCATCCTAATTTGGAATATTGGAACAATATACTCATTTCTTTTTTTAACGCTATTTCCATCCTAAAATCATACTTGTAGAATTACGTTTCGAAGATAAACCTAACAACTAATTACATTCATACGAGGTCAATTTATTTTAACATGAGATTATTTAAGTCACATAAAAATGAATACATGTTCAATCGATAATGAAATTAAATGATATGAACTAGATTTTCTCATCTCATTAATATTAGAAAATAATATATATATATATATGTATGTATAAATTTAAAATTACCTATAATGAATAACATCCTCAATGCTAGAAAATATATTCGAATAGTCGAATAGATAATGATGAGATATATCCGTAAAAAATATATTCTCCTCTATCAATAAAAAATCCTATAAAAATGGTTATGAAAAAAGGAAGCTTGTCGAAGAGAACACCAATTATGCGAGAGAGATCGAGAAAGTTGAGAAGAAGAAATGAAAATCAAGAGAAAGAGGAGGTTGGGGAGCAGAAGTGAGGAATGAAATAAGTAGGAGGAGGTTTATAAAGGTGGAAAAAGAGTGGGTCGCACCAACGACTCTCCCAAATCGACATTTGAGGTGCCGATTTCGGAGAGAGTTGTTGGAGTCTCTCCCCAGATCGGCACCTGAGGTGCTAATGTGGACTTGACGTCTCAAATCGGCATGTCATGTGCTGATAGATGTATAAAATTTTAATTATTAATATATGAGGCCTATTTGATTAATTATAAATATTTGAATATTTATTTTTTTTAAATCCTTGCGATGACACATTAATAGATGGATGTATGCATCATTGACATAGGAATGGAATGTTTAGATGCATTGTATAATGAAATCACAAACAAGAATATGCAACATGAGTTTTGGCCAATGTGGCATGGTTGGAGAGCCAGGACTGTGACGCTTTCTGGAGGAGTATGAGATCGGTTTGCGGTGTTGCCAGGAAGACATCTCTTTTCTTTTTATTGTGGTTTGGTTAATCTGGCGTGCTAGGAATGAGCTTATATTTAGGGACCAAAGGTTCTACTCTAAAAATATTATTGAGCACTGTAGGGCGTTGTGTTCCCCATGGCAAGTATAGCATGATGTAATACCTTTCTTGTGTTATTTTTTATATATACTTATATACTATGAGGTGGTTCCCTGCTTGGGAGGCCACCCTTTTTTACTCTAAAAAAATAATGAATTAGCACATTTACTAGCAAATAATCACTATATATGTCTTGGTCAGTAGAAATTGTGGCTTATAACTAACTTTATCGATGTGTCTGAGATCCTCATTTGTTATGCTTATATTGTCGGTACCTGAATTGACATTGCATGCAAATGCAATCAGATTATATTTGAAACCAATTGTAGTTGAGGTGTAGAAGTTATGATATGAGGGCGTCCAGACATATTGTGATTGTGGTAGTATAATTTGAGGCATGGAGAAACAAGTAACAATATACTAGTAAGTTTTTTCATTTAAATAAGCATTTTGTAATTTATTCCTTCAAAAGTTTCTTTAAATTTATATATGCATTTTTTATTTTCATATGTGAAAACTTCTCTATGTCAGATATGAAAGATTTTGATATTTATTTCATCTAAGTTGCAGATGATATTGTGGAAGAAGAGAACGTCCATGGTGTCTATCCACACTAACTCCATCCATCTTGAGTCTACATGATATTAGTCTGCATAGTCCATCACCATCATGGGTCAGATGATCCTACTAGTTTTCTTTCATTCGCATCATTCTTACATGTTATCACTCTTTGACTTATCGTGACCATAATCCTACCTCATCCAACCACCATCCTAACATAATTTTCTACCCCAAGAATGATGCCATTTCTCCTTTATATAGAGAAAAAATGTCGATAAGCTAGTTGTAATTAATTTGACCCAACAATCTACATCGATTTACGTTCTCCTAGATTGGTTCGACCACCTTCCCTTAACTTATGATGTTCATTACTTGGAAATGTCCATGTGTCTTTTAGAGTGTCATAGATGTTATGCATGGACAATAGGGGGGCATGGACTCTAAAGAAAGATGCTCGATTATTAGTTGTTGTTTGCCCCTTTATTATTGTCACTTGTCTTTTTACACTAAATGGTTTTTACATGAATGTCTTGTAATGGTAGTACTTAACTTTTGCATATCACGTGCCATCTCTTACCACATATCCTTTGACCATTCCTTGTCCAAGGCATGCATACAAGAATAGTATAGTTTTCCATCTCCATAAGTACTAGTAGATGCATGGTCTAGCATGCAAATAACCTCCTTGTAGAGCAAGGTGAATCAAAATTGAAGCCTACATGTCTTCTTTGATCAGGTGCACAATTTCTCCCTACGAGGATCTAGATTAACTCCTTACCAGAGCTCTAAAGACCTCTGAAATGTCATCTTTTATAATAAGTATTGCTAGATCATCCTTATAGTGGGTTGAAGACCTGCCACGACAGTCTCTGATGTCGATCGATGTCTGCCACAATGGATCCTACCAACACTTTATACGACCTCTAGCGGCACATGACCTCTCTGGTGACCAGATTAGTTTTTTCTTCGTGATTTAATTAATAAAGTCCAGTTATCGATCTATAAGTGTAGGCGGATGATTAGGACTGGGAACTTAATTAATTACATCACAATCAATATAAAATCCTAAATATAGGGGCCAAATTCTGCATGAATCAAAAATAAAATAAATATGCGGAAAACAAAATTGACGAAAAATCGCGGTGAGGTCCCCCCAGCACACCGGTGCTCAGGGGAACAAACCCTGATAAAATGCCAAGTCCAAAGAGTCTCTGAGTTTTGTTTTATTACAAATTATAGAGCAAAAATAAAAATAAAGTAAAAATATAAGAAAATCCTCCAAGGTCCCCCAAGTTTTCTGCTCCTCCTCTCCTACGCTCTCCTGCGGCTCGATGCAGAAATGAGCCGCCTCCGCTTCGCTCAAGTGCGCTAGCGCTTCTAGGAAAGCCACCCTCGCTCATCGAGCCCCTCGCAAGAAATAGAGAAACAAAAGATGGTTAGATCACAGTTATTGAAAAATAAATCTAGACACAAATAAAGAAAGCAAATGAACAATCAAAAATAAAAGGCACACAAATAAAGAAAAAGAAAAAGAGAGCTAAAATAAAATAAGAAAAATCGACTACTAAGCCGTACTCCCCGACAACGATGCCATTTTGATGAGCAGTCCAAGCGACTAAGGTTAAGTGATATCAAAGGTCGTTCCGACCTCAACCACTCAAACCGGGCTCAATGAGAAACTAGAGACCACCAACAAAATCAAACAAGCATGAAAACGAGGCAAGCAGTCTTGCTATTTATTTTACTTGGTATAGCCACCAGGGTCGAACACAAGGAGCACGGGAAAATACTACGAAGTAACCGAGAAATCCAAAAAGAAGTAAAAACTATTTTGGTGGTTTTTAATTTTTAAATTTTTATATTTTCTATTAAGAAAATGAATAAGAAATTAAAAGTAAACACAACATAACAATTTTTATCAAGGTATAAAAAGCTCAAAAATTAAAAATAAAATTATTTTGGTGTTTTCCGAATATTAAAGTGTTTTTGGGTATTTTCTGGGCTTTTTCTGATTTTAATAAAAGTTTTCTAAAAATGAAAGAAACATAAAAATAACAAGCAGTATACAACTTGGATGAAAAGGCAAATTAAAATATCTAAAATGCCTCTAAAATCCCGACAATAATTTTATGTAAAAGTATAAAACTACCTACAAAAATTGAAAACACATATTTTTGTTTTTTAGAGAATTTTTAATGATATTTATAAAGTTTTTAGTCTTTTTTCATTTTTAGGTGTTTTATAGAAGATAATCAAATGAAAATAACATAGAAATTAAAACAATACAAAACAAACACTCACAATTTTTTTGGAAATTTTAAAGGTATTTTTCTATTTTTATGGGTTTTCTAAAATAGACAGGGATACTTTATTAAGGTTTTGATTTTTAGAAAATAGCAAATAAAATCAAAATGCATCTCAAAATTACCCAAAATATTACACAGTAGCAGGAGCTACTGGTATTTTTTTGGAAATTTTGGAGTAGTTTTGATTTTTATTTGATTAAAAATGCAACACACGGTTCGTAGGAACTTAAATGCAAATTATTTAAGTTTCTGTACTAAATGATAACATGCATAAAATGTCTAGGATCAAAAATACAATTTCACCAATAAATTCCGTACATGCGTCAAATACACACTCACAAGGGTATATTTGCAATTTCAGAAAACGTATCCATCAGACATTAACATAAGAAAGCTCATGACTAAATCTGCAAATACACTAAAGGGCACGTGACGACGCACGTGTCTCCAGACATGGGGGCTAAAGTGCAATTAACAAAAACTACAGGGACTAAACTGCAAATAAGTTCAACTACGAATTTATTTTACAGACTAAAATGTAAACTAAAATAAATGCAGGTTAAAAGGGAAAGATACCCTCGAAGCACGTGAAGCATACGTGGGTGGACGCGTATCGACCGCTGGAGCCTGGGATGGACGTGCGGCTCTGATGTTGTTAGGCGTCAGATCTGACGGTTCCAGGACGGTCGTGAATGTGGGGCGTACGTGACCGTCAGATATGATATCCAATGATCTGACAAGGCGGCTGGATGGACGGTTCTGATATGATTTGGAAGGTCCCGGTCTATCCAACGGAGCAGAGTTTGTCTGGAAGAACTGGTGCCAGGCGACCTTCACTGGAGCCAGGGAAGAGATCCCCAGCCCCGATGGACGATCGGAGGGCACAGGTGTGACGACGAGATGCTTCTGTGTCGACTGGACGGCTCGGATGGATGCTCTAACGGCTGGATGTGCATGTTGATGGTGAAGGCCAGTAGCTGCTCTGGCGAGCTCTGGTGAGGGTGGAAAGATGATTCTCAGTGCGCGAAACAACTTACAGAGGATAGCTCTGACTTAGAGCTATGCTCCGGTCCTGTTTATTTGGGCTAAAAAGGAAGGAAGTGACGTGGGGCGGACGTTGGTCTTCGACGAAGGCGATGGAAGGGGACCTCAGTCCTAATCTCAGTTAGATAGGCTACGATTAGGGTGATTAGGGTGTGGAGCTAGAAGAAGGGTGAATGTGTGATGGTATCAGAGCGACTGGATAAGATAAAGGAGCTCCGAGTGGCTGGTTGGAGTTGGCGGAGTGACGACGACGCTAAGATGAAAGATTTGATCGAGACGATAAAGGCGAAGGATAAAAAGCTCACCTGAAGTTCTGGATCAACTCCTGGGCTCCAGGCGAAGGGGTCACTGGAGTAATGGCCTCGAGCGGGCGACGTCAAGCAAGGGCGGCTACTCGCGGCGGAACTCCGGCCACGACAGCTGAGCTACAGCGTCGCTGCACCAAATCGAATGCCAGGCGACGCTCCAGACAGCTGTCATTCTGCTGGAGGTGGCTAGGGTATCGAGAGGGAGCGTGGCACGAGCTCCCGACTGGGGAAGAGGATGAGATGATTTATAGTGCTCCTAGGTGGCTGGAAAGAGCGGGCAAGGGCATGCGAAGCGAGAAGGATCCGCGCCTCCCTAGGGATCCGCGAGAGTCATGGATCCATGGGGAGGACACGGGCGAAAATTCGGGGCGAAAGGACACACGACCAACCCGGGAAAATAGGGAGAAGGAGGTTCGATCACGCAGTCCGGTCGGGTCAAGCCCTGAAAGAGGGGGTTGACCCAGGTCAACATGCGCACGTAGACCAATCAGAAGCGGCGTAGGAAGAGGACAAAAGCCGCTACATGACAAAATAGCAATGAAAATAAAAGATAAATAAATTAAAAACAATAAATAAATTTAAATTAAAAAATGAATAAAATGAAATATGTTATTATTTTTCAAGGATTTTTATGTGATTTTTATTTATTTTTTTGAAAAATAAATTAGTCTATATACAATATAGAGTATTATATACGTGTATATTATACCTATGTATTTTGTACAATTATTTTTAATTTATTATTTTCATAATAATACCCCAATTTTATATTTTATTTATTTATAAAATAAGTTTTGTATTATAACACAATTTTTGTTGTATTTTTATTATTTACTTAAAGGTATAAAATAAATAGAGAAGGAAATATATATACATGTACTATGTATAAGTGAGAGAGAGAATTTTTATTTTCTTTTTCTTTTTCTTATTTTTATTTTATTTTTAGAAATATATACAAGGAGGTAAAAACATATTTTTATTTTTATTTTGGTAAAAAATAATTCATTTAATCATACACATGATATGTACAATCTAGAGTGGCCCTATCTCTCTGCATGTTTTACTTGGCGATCAGGCCAATGCTTGACCCTCTCTTGGGGTTCAGGTCACTCCGTATTTATTCTAAATACTTCCTTCTTTTTCTTTTTATTCTTTATTCTTTTATTTTTGCACAAATACATGCTAATTATGTAATATTGATACATGCATGCATATTGCTAAGTTATTGTATTTACATATATTTACATGATGCTTTGCCAAGATAATTAGCTAAAATAAAAGAATAAAGAGTGATGATTAGGGATTCATCAGTCGACACTGCCTGTGGTGCCGCTGAGGTGTTGAGAAGGTGTTGTTGCGACTGAGGGAACAACCCATCGTTGTCAAATGTTGCTTGGAATCGGAGATACGTGCGCACTTGAAGAAGTGCAACAACACGAGGAGGAGCTATAGAGGCTTATGAGGTGCGTACTGCTTGGAAGGTGTATCATCACACTCGAAACTGTTGCACGCGTGGCTCTGGGAAGTAGAGGTACTACTAGGGCCTTTGATGAGATTGTGCTCTCCTGGAACACATGAGAGGTGCTTCTGGTGATGTGCTGGGTGTCATGCAAGAGGAAGTAGATGGTAGAGGCATTGACGATTGGAGGTGCACCAGCCTTTGGTGGTGCTTGTTGGAGAATACATTGTTCTTGTGTGAGATATAGGGTTTTGTGAACCCAAAATTTTTGGGAAACATTGGAGTCAAGTGTCTAGGGTTGCAATAAGAGTTTCTTGCTTGCCTAGATCGTGATTGTCGCTCTTCATATGTTAATGGCAGGGATCCATGGTATGAACCCTAGAGAATAGGGTTGACTGGAGCCTTCATGGATCTTCATCTCAGATGGTATGTTTGCAGAATTAGGGTTCCAAGAGAACCCTATATTTTCTTGAACTTGGATATGACACGAACTTCAGAATTTGAACAAGAATGAATAATAATCGATTGAAAACGAAACTTAATCTCCCAAAACTGACTTACTCTGACACCATGTTGAAATATAGAAGCGGATCGATACACAAGAAATATAAGAACATATAATACTCAAGATTTTTCGTGGAACCCTACTCCTTGAGGGAGCAGAATGAAATCACTGGAGAAAGTTTCAAAGGGCCGGATCGTCTATTGCAATCTCTCATTGAGTGCATGTATTCGGGGATTCTTATATAGCCCTACAGACAGACCGGAGTTCCATCATTCATCCATGTAGGACTAAATACTGAGTGGAGGTAATTGGATCTTGAAGAGATCCAAAATCCAATTGTCCCTCTGCAACATATTCCAACACTATTTGATGCATGTTCTACATTTATTTAATTTAATGATTCTTATAGCTAGATAATGTATACTTCGGATATGTCCACTATAATTTAGGATGTTACTTATGCATGTTGGAATATTCATTCTTTGAAGATATATAGAAAAATAAAGGAAAACTCCATCAAAGTTTCAATAGATTTTTAAATCTATTAGTATTAGAAGTGGAGAATAAGTAATAGATAAGTTCTATTCCTAGTCGACATACGATATTTGCTTGGATGTACAAAGAGGATTTTATGAGTGGCAATACACACACTCGCAATTTACATTCCGACTCCTCTAGGATTCGTAATTACTCCTGATAGCCGTTACATTGTGTTCCCTTAAGTTAATCTTCTGTCAACTCTTCTCCATCAAAATTAATCGAATCTATTAGTTTTTTTTTACAATTTTACCCCTTTAATATGTTACAGTTGCAAATGGGATGTAAACGGTTATGGATATATCCGTATCCGATCCGTCACCGTATCTATTTTATACAGATTTTGATATCCGTTATCCGTATCCGTTTCAAAATGGATACGGATATGGATATCATTTTGATATCCGCAAACATCCCTATCCGTATCCGTACATCCGTTTTCATGTATAAATATAGTCATAGATTTATTTTTAACCCTATATAATATAATTCTATACCTTCTTTTACCATATTTTATAATTTTTATGATACAAACACATTTAATAAATTTATATCATGTGTTTTCCATCCAATTCATATATATTTATGTTGATTCTATATAGTATTTCTAATACCGTAGTGATAAATATCTGTTTTACATCCGTATCCGTTTTTTAACGATATGGTAAGATAGTTTTAATATCCGTCAATATCCGTCTCCGCATCCGTATTCAAATTCAAAAATGGATAAGGATACGATAATACCTATATCCGTATCCATATCCGTCCATTTGCATCCCTAGTTGCAAATGATGTCACTCATACCTCCTCCCCTCCCCTTATCCCCCTTGCCTCTATCGTCTTCCGCCTCCATAGCAACACTGTCTCCATAGAGAACGTCGACCTCGACTGTCACTCCATGCTCCTCCTCCCTCTTTTCCACCACCACCACATCCATAGCAACATTGCCATATACTGACAATGGATGCACCTTGACTTATAAAACCCCCTCCTTCTTCACTCGTTGCCACCACCACCTCCTCCTCCCATCCCTTCACTGCCACTCCATGCTCCTCCTCCCTCCTTTTTCCACCACCACCATCTCCTCCTCCTCCTATCTCCACATGAACCTATCGTTATGCGAGTATTATCATTGGTTCCTTCAGGTCTAGTAAACATATGACAGGGACTAAAGGGATCCTCACGAACACGTTCGTCGGCTTGCAGCTTAGAGTGACTAAGCCTCTATTGGGTGGTTTACTGCATGAACCTCTTGACTCCTTATGTATACCCAATTAGACATATTATATCTCTTTAAAAGCAAGGCCACAGAATAGCTATATTAGTTGACTAAACAAGCAGCCTTGAGGGTCAGTGGCGATCATTCATTTGCTTCGTGAGTACAGGAAAACTCTCTCGTATGTTGACCTTGCGATGGCATAAATGCTTGATCATATTAGTGAAATGAATACATCAATGAGAACATGTTAATGGTGTCATCGAAATACGTAATTGTATCTTCAACTTTCACCCCATAGTCGACGACAAATCTGTTGATCGTCTAGTTTCATCTAAACTGTTCTTTCCTTGGAGAATCGTATCCACCTATTTAATATATGATTCAATAAATTAATAGAATATGGCACAAATAAAAATAACTACATGCATCATAACAACCGTCTTTCTATTAGACCATGTGGTTGGTAAGCTATTGTACGAGGTGGAATTTGTATCTGGACCCACCTTCTTGGCATACTCTAGTATGATTGCATGTACACATCATTGTTGCATCTGCATGCTCAAAGACTATCGTTTGTTCTCTATCCTCCCATCAATCCATGCATTCTTGATGTAATACATACCAATCTAAGATGTCACCACTTCGCATTTTATTGCGTCGAGAGACAACATTTATCTTCTCAACGGAAGTTAGGATATGTTGTCGCATCCGAAATTGACACATAGCTCGATCTGGTAGATGCATAGCTATAACATCATTACAAATCAGTGATACTCTATTCATCCAAAGAGGCTAACCACTTCAACATAATAGATGCACTTGTGCGATCTCTTCGGCGACATATAAGTTTAAGGATTGTGTCGTTCTAAAGCACGAATGAATCTTCCATCCTCATCCCATAAACAATATCTATTACACGTCTCCTTGCATTCCAAGATGTCATATAATTAATCTCTATATGCAAATCATCTTTTATTTATATATAATTGCACTTGGGGTCATATTAATCTTTGCTCTAAATGAGGATAATATGAATTGTGCTGCAAATACAGATGTGCATTGACGGTGTCTGAGTAAGAGTACACGATTCCTGCATGTGCTTTTCCCTATATCCTGAAACATACCGTCTCCTCAGGATTTTCCCTTGAATGCATGAAAACGCTATCCACAATCTCCATAAATACATACAACAGTCAGCAGGGATGCAAACAGACGGATACAGATATAGGCATTACCGTATCCTTATCCATTTTTGAATACGAATACGAATGCGGATACAGATATTGATGGATATTAAAACTACCTTACCATATCCTTAAAAAATAGATACGTATATAAACCGGATACTGACCGTATACGAGTAATGTTAGAAATACTCTATAGAATCGACTTAAATATATACAAATTGGATGGAAAATGCATGATATAAATTTACTAAATGTATTTTGTATCATAAAAATTGTACAAATATGGTAAAAGAAGGTATATAATTATGTTATATAGGGTAAGTATGACTACATTTATATATGAAAATAGATATACGGACGCGGATACAGATGTTTGCAGATATCAAAATAATATCCATATATGTATCCATTTTAAAATCGATACGGATGTCAAAATCGGTATAAAACGGATACGGTGATCGATCAGATGCGGATATATCCGTAACCATTTGCATCCCTAACAGTCAGAATTTGTTTATTTGAGGCTTTAAGTTTATATTGGGCATGATTTTCCATACTCCATTTTTGAAGATCATATTGTAAATTCTTCTTCGACTTGTAACTCCTACCCAACCAATAGTCTAATCCTGAATCAACAACACCTTGTCTCTCTACAAAGACAACATCTCCTGCCTCTACAATTTTATGATCAAATACACGAGGCAACTCCTCCATCGGTATTTCAGCGGCATTTTCATTATTGACACAATAGGAGTGCCCTCTATCTTTGTTCTCTAAAGCCAATGCTAATGAACTGTATCTGAAATCATGACATGTATCACTATTTGTGTTTCCTCGTTAGATGAATGTGATTTACTATCAATTTCTTCTCTACCATCTTCATATATTTATGTCAATAAATCATCATTGTTGTTTAATTGTGATGGACCATAAATATTCTCAACTACTGTATCATTTGTTGGTCTGATTAAATTGTATGTTTGTCAGTTTAGACGAGGCAAAGACATTATCATTTCGTAATTTAAATGTGACTATATTACCTCGATGAAGACGGAATGTTTTCCTGTACAAGGGGGCGGTTTTTACAAAAAGGTGAATGCATCTCATTTTGTCGATTGAATCCATCATTGCTAAAGTGGATTCATCATCATGAATTGGTACTGGATAGAAAGTTGATCCTTCATACAACCACTTACATGTTAATGTAAGGATTCATCAGCTGGCTTTGGAAATTCGACCCGATAGATCAAAGTAAGTTATCTGGCGTGGGGATATAATCATATGTTTTTGACCTATAATATAATCTATGCGATGATCTGACACATTCACTGATCCGTTCCAATATAATAACATGGGAACAATGTTTAATGCCATATCTAACAAAAATTCACGTAGATTTATTATTAGATATAGTTTAAGAGTAAAAAAAACAATGATCAATACATTTTGACAATACTTCTTCTTTTTTATCTTGAATGTATATGGATATGTAGCAAGAATAAAGTAATGAATTTTGAACCATCGATGAAATCTGGAGGAAAATAATTAGAAAATAAAAAAATATTTTTATTGGGGATAGAGGGACTTGAACCCTCACGATTTTCTAAAGTCGACGGTTTTTATCGAACTCCTACTGGGATGAATGTTTTGACCATTGAATATCCATTTTTTTCTTAAACTTAGATTGATATGGACTCACAGCGATTCTTAAATTTTTCATAGAATTGATATAATGTCTACTCGTTTGCATATGTTAGTATGCATATGCATGTATTATATTAGGTATATAATTCATCCTTCCTTTCTGTATTTTTGATATCAAAAAAGTATATACTACTATCTTTTATCCATATCCCTATTCTCTCGTTTTATCTCTATCAACATATATTTCATTTCTTTTTGTTCCAATCGAGAATGATTTTATCACTGATGTATCCACAATTTAATATGAGTAGTTATATCTCACATATAATTTATATGATGTACTTTTTTGCATTTTTCATCCTAATTTGCAATTCTGGAATGATCGATACTAATTTCTTTTTTAACGATATTTCCATCCTAAAATTATACTTGTAGAATTATGTTTTGAAGATAAACCTAACAATTAATTACATTCATATGATGTCAATTGATTTTAACATGATATTATTTAAATCACACAAAAATGAATACATGTTCAGCCAACAACGAAATTTAATTGAAATAAACTAAATTTACACATCTCATTAATATTAAAAATAAAATATATATGTGTAAATTTAAAATTACTTGAAATGAAGAACACTCTCAAAGCTAGAAAATATATCTGAATAGTCGAATAGCTAATTATGGGATATATCCATAAAAATATATTCTACTTTGTCAATAAAAAATCCTACAAAAAAAGGAAGCTTGTTGATTCTCTCTTACACGAATAAGAATAGCAAACGTCCAGATGAGAGAACATCAATTATGCGAGAGAGATCGAAAAGATTGAGAATAAGAAGAGAAAAATTAGGAGAAAGATGAGATTGGGGAGGAGAATCGAGAAATGAAATAAGGGGGAGGGGTTTATAAAGTGGGAGAAAGGGAGGGCCGCACTAACAGCTATCTCCCAAATCGGCACCTGAGGTGTTGATTTGGGGATGTGTCGATGATCCATCCCAAATCGACACCTGAGGTGCCGATTTGGGAGAGAGTTGTTGGAGCATATACCCAAATCGACACCTCAGGCGCTGATAGGTGCATAAAATTTTAATTATTAATCCATGATGTCTATTAAATTAATTGAGAGTATTTTAAAATTTATTTTAACCTTACCATAACAAATAAATAGATAGATGTATGCATCATTGACCATATTCATATGAATGGAATGGTTTAGACGCAAGTATAATGAACTCACAAACAAGAATATGCAACATGAGTTTTGGGTTGTCAGCAATGACTTTAACTCACTTACTAGCAAATAGTCACTATATATGTCTTGGTCAATAGAAATTATGGCTTATAACTAACTTTATCGATATGTCTAAGATCCTCATTTGTTATGCTTATATTGTTGATACTTGAATTGACATTACCTGCAAATGCCATCGGTTTATATTTGAACCCTCTTGTAGTTGATGTGTAGAAGTTATGATATGAGAGTGTTCAGACATATGGTGATTGTGGTAGTAGATTTTGAGGCACGGAGAAACAAATAACACTATACAAGTGAGCTTTTTTTATTTAAGGGATTTTTACCCGGCAGACCCTATAAACTTTGCCAATTACCTCTACGACCTTTTGCACAATGTAATTACCCCGTCAACCCTAAAAATTACCCCAAGAACCCTCACAGGATTCAAACAGATTAATCAGATGGTTCATGGGGTAAGAGCTGGCAAGTTTACGGGGTCGAGGGGGGAATTAGGTTGTTTCAAAGGTCGTAGAGGTAATTGGCAAAGTTTATAGGGTCTGCCAGGTAAAAATTCCTTTATTTAAATATGCATTTTATTATTTATTCCTTCAAAAGTTTCTTTACAATTCATATATGCATTTTGTATTTTCATATGTGAAAACTTCTCTATGTCAGATATGAAAGATTTTGATATTTATTTCATCTAAGTTGCAGATGATATTGTGGAAGAAGAGAACGTCCATGGAGTCTACCCACACTGATTCCATCCATCTTGAGTCTACATAATATTAGTCTACACAATCCATCACCATCATGGGTCAAATGATCCTACTTGTTTTCTTTCCATTCACATCATATCACCCTCCTACTTATCATGACCACAATCCTACCTCGTCCAACCACCATCCTAACATAATTTTCTGCCCCAAAAATGATGCCATTTCTCCTTTATATAGAGAAAAATGTCGATAAGCTAGTTGTAATTAATTTGACCCAACAATCTACATCGATTTACGTTCTCTTAACTCATGATGTTCATTATTTGGAAATGTCCATGTATCTTTATTATTTTAGAGGGTCATAGATGTTATGCATGGACAATAGTAGGGCATGGCCTCTAAAGAAAGATGCTCGATTATTAGTTGTTGTTTGTCCCTTTATTATTGTCACATGTCTTTTTACACTAAATGGTTTTTACATGGATATTTTACTTTTGCATATCATGTGCCATCTCTTACCATATATCCTTTGGCCATTCCTTGTCCAATGCATGCATACAAGAATAGTATAGTTTTCCATTTCCATAAGTAGTAGTAGGTGCATGGGCTAGCAAGCAAATAACTTCCTTGTAGAGCAAGGTGGATCACAGTTGAAGCCTACATGTCTTCTTTGATCAGGTGCACAATTTCTCCCTCCAAGGATCTAG
Source organism: Ottelia alismoides (assembly GCA_037367405.1). Taxonomy (NCBI): domain Eukaryota; kingdom Viridiplantae; phylum Streptophyta; class Magnoliopsida; order Alismatales; family Hydrocharitaceae; genus Ottelia; species Ottelia alismoides. The sequence goes on along the minus strand of JAZKJV010003169.1, from coordinate 200,524 downwards.
ATTAACTCCTTACTAGAGGTCTAAAGACATTTGAAGCATCGTCTTTTATAATCGGTATTGCTAGATCATCCTTATTTAGGGTTGAAGACCTTTGTTCGGTTTCCCCTAGCTGAGGCATGAGTTCATCTTACCAATGCTAAAACAATAGGACACCATAGAGAGCTTGTCTCTTTTCAAGGAAAATGTTATCTTACTTTCACACTATACCATTTCATCCTTCCAAAAGTAAATATCTATTCGATGGTGTATACTCCTATCAACAGAGGGTTCAATTACTTGAATCTAAGTATGGATTTATGCATGTTTTTCTTAGTAGTTGGGCCTCACAATCCATGCATATTTAGAGAGATTTTTGACATATGCACATCCTTATCTCATGATGTTTTTCCTTTACTTTATGATATCATAACTTATAGACTTTACATATGATTTCCAAAAGATGGTATGTCCATACATACAAACTAATATAACAATATATTTAGGATAAATTACAAAAAAGAGACTGATCTTTACATTTATTCCCAAGTTAGGGACCGATCTTTAAGTTGTAACAAATAGGGGACTAAAGTTTAACTTAACATTTCAGTCCCCAACACCGTCAATGGGCGGCTCAATACATGGTTTTACTTGACGAAATTACCCCTAACCAATTCTACCCTCACCCAAAGAGCTTGTGGAAGGGGAGGAGGATGACGGCGGCGCGCTCCCACGCCCAACAACCTCGTCGATCCTTCTCAGCCCCTCCTCAACGTCGACGCCCACACCCCGAACCCCCTCCTCGCCCCCCGATGCGAACCCATCTCTGCAACCTCTCTCGGCATCTCTCTCAGCATCAAGTCATCCACAATCCGAGGGAAATTATCCACCCATACAACCCGGGACTCACGGCTGTGCTCGAGCTTAGGCTACCGCTACGGAGAAGAGACGACCTGTGAGGACCCAACAACAGCAAGTTCCACCCCCTATTTCGGCGTTGCAATATATGTTTTGAGACCCTTCGGTGCCTCCTTTTAATTTCTGAACATTTATTATGAAATTGCGAGGATGTCATAGAAAATTCTACTCGAAAATCTATCCACCTTCGATGCCTTCTTTTGATTCCTTTCTTCGGTAATTCGAAGAGCCGTCTAATACGCGCTCATGTGCGCATATCTGTCAAAATACTCCAATACCATTCTCCATCTGGATCATGTGAAATCCAATTGTCATCCTTAACTGTGGGATGAGAATGACATAGGATACATGCTTCTCTCGATCCCAATATGAGAGCGAGAATCTGAATGCAATATATGTCACCTATCTTTAAGAAGATAAAATACGACCCACGACAGGTTAACGGTATACTAATTGTTGGAGATAGGCACATCATCAAGTTTGGCATTGCGGTTTAAATTTTGCAGGGAGATGCTAATATAGCAAAAATACTGAAATGTGAAGATGCCAAAATTTTATTTTCTTACTGTCTAGGTTTGCTACACAATCATTTGGGTTCTGTAACTATAGAAGTTTGCTTAGGGGGTTGAATCTTTGATCTATTTCACATCTTACTTACCCCCACATCAAAACATTTCCTGCATTGTATATGTCAGTATTGAGTGGATGAAGTCCAATCCAGATAGTATCTACGTCTGCAACGCCGAAATAGGGGGTGGAACTTGTTGTTGTTGGGTCCTCACATGCCGTCTCTTCTCCACAGCGGTAGCCTGAACTCGAGCACCCCCGCGAGTCCCGGGTTGCATGGGTGGATAATTTCCCTCGGATTGTGGATGACTTGATGCCGAGAGAGATGCCGAGAGAGGTTGCAGAGATGGGTTCGCATCGGGGGCGAGGAGGGGGTTCGGGGTGTGGGCGTCGACGTTGAGGAGGGGCTGAGAAGGATCGGCGAGGTTGTTGGACGTGGGAGCGCGCCGCCGTCATCCACCTCCCCTTCCACAAGCTCTTTGGGTGAGGGTAGAAATGGTTAGGGGTATTCGTCAAGTAAAACCATGTATTGAGCCGCCCATTGACGGTGTTGGGAACTGAAATGTTAAGTTAAACTTTAGTCCCCTATTTGTTACAAACTAAAGATCGGTCCCTAACTTAGGAATCAATGTAAAGATCAGTCTCTTTTTTGTAATTTACCCATATATTTATTGAGCTCTTGTTCTTTCAAACATGAACTTACACAAAATTATTATGACTATGCTCTTTTATCTAAATGAACATTTCTTTATTTTTGTCATATCTTTTGAAAAACATATAAAAATAGATGCAATTCAGAGAACTTTCCAAGTAATCTAGCATTACTCTTATATTATCATGCTTAGTTTTAGACTTTTAATTTGATTTAATAAAATAGAATTAATTATCAATATTTTTTATTCTTGCCCTACCTAGAGTGACTCTGTTTTTCCTTTTCACCATACTAAGTAAACACACAAAAAAGAATTATCAATATGAAAATGAGTTGAAGGATTGATTCTTGTACATAGGAGTCGTGTATTATGCTTCTTTTCATATGATACATCTTCAAAACCCTCCATATGAAATCATACTTGTCTGCGATTCACAAATGCTTTTATCATGAAAGCGTATGGATGTTGACAAATTTGTACTTCAGGAAAAGAACACGTGCTTCCAACATAAAAGGAATTTGGCCTTTATTCAAGCATGAATGAATTAACCTAACCCTTTGACATGACTTAGATATTATATGACCTAGTCTTTGTGAGACTTTAGTCCTATTGAAATGGCATGTTGGGGAACGAGCCCATCGCGATGAGGAAGTGTCTCGTATTCTTGGAATCTAGTATCTTCCCTCCTAGGTGTTAAAAGAGTATATAAATCAAAACATGTGTAGATGAGTTTCTATCCTTGTGGAATATCTTGCCCATTATATTAACATGCATCTAGCTAGAGGTGCCCCTGAATTCCCTTTGCAGAGCTGCCCCTATACAGATACTACTTAGAGGTTTCTTGACAATGAGTTAACTGGAATCTGTCTCTAAGGACCCGTTCGGCAACCGGGGGGAGTTTACCCCCCTTAACCCACTCACTCTCTCTCCTATGTGGGTCCCACTTTTACCTTTTTTTAATATATTAAATAAATCAATTTTCTTTTATCAATTCCATCAAAAAAATAATATATTATACCACCATATCATATAAAAAGTATAAACTACTCCACTTCTATTCACCTTTTCAAACTTCAATACAATCACATCGCAATAACTACACACTTTTTCAAACTTCAATACAATCATATCACAACAAACCCACTTCAAACCCACCCCCAGTTTAACCCTCTATCCAAATATCAAAACACAAAAACGGATTACCCTCTACCAATTTAACCCGCCCTAACCCACGTGGGTGCGTTTGGTACACGGGTTAGGGTGGGTTAAACTGGTAGAGGGTAACCCGTTTTTGGGTTTTGGTGTTTAGATGGAGGGTTAAACTGGGGGTGGGTTTGAAATGGGTTTGTTGTGATATGATTGTATTGAAGTTTGAAAAAGTGTGTAGTTATTGTGATGTGATTGCATTGAAGTTTGAAAAAGTGAGTAGAAGTGGAGTAGTTTTTAATTTTTATATGATATGATGGTATAATATATTATTTTTTGATGGAATTAATTATGGAGAATTGATTTATTTAATTTTTTTAAAAAGAAATAAAGTGGAGCCCACACATGAGAGAGAGGGAGTGGGTTGGGGGGATAAACTCCCCCATGGGTAGTTTACCCCACCTACTGAACGAGGCCTAAGGGTTGGGAGTTAGTCCCTCAAGGGGGCTCATCTAGCTCAAAGGGTGAGGACTCTTAGCCACTAAGGCAATTCCTCAGATGCAACAAAGGCATATTGCTCTCATCACATCCCAACCATGATGTCCTCTCCATATTAACAAAGGAGTGATCTATAGGAAGATGATAATGGTTGCTAACAAGGACAAGGATCCCACTCATTATTATTCCTCATCCCTTGTGTTGCACACCCTTTTCTATGGATGAAACTCGATTAGAGCTTGAGTTATTAAATTGTGTGTAGCATGTTTTACGTTTTTAGCACCTTCTCCATTGATATCAATTTTGAGAAATTAATTAGAATGTATGATTAATAAGCTGCCACAATTCTATTTCTATTGTATTATAGTCCCGAATTTAAAATAAGTTCACGTTTAATTTAACCTTTAGATAACTCATCTGTCATTAGTATGAAAAGTTATAAGTTCCTAATTATTTTTGAAATTTCTTTACATTCTTAAAAGTTGATGTCACAAATATCAACTCATCGATGACCAAAGAGTCAACTTGCTTGAATCACCCATAATGTCTGTTATTATCTTCAATGATTAAACATTTGAAGAGCGAACAATGTATATTTCTTTGTATTTATCATATTTGCTCGATGAATTTTTTATGGATATTAATGTTTCCTTTATAGAAATATCCATATTTATCTGACCGATCATTGTATTTATATTTCTTTGTATTTATATTTCTTTGTATTTATCTAATCGATAATTGTTCAATATCCATATTTATTTTAAAAATATATGATATATGTTCCAAATACATTGGCATCAATTTGTGTTCATCTTGATCATGTAGGGTCATGCACACACAAGCAACAATGACATTCCCATAATAAAAACTAATTTTGGAGAAATTTCTTCAATAGACTCCATTACTATCATTTTTCTTATTTAAAAAATTCCACTCTCGGACAAGCACAGGGGTGCCATTCCTGCCGTCTTTCACCCACCACCGTCAAAACCTCACCTCACGTCCTCCTCCCCCTTCTCGCAGATCTCCGTTCCACCTCCACGCCAAACCCTAATTCCCTCCGAGATCCAACTCCTCCTCCTCCTCCTCCTACTACTACAATCGGAGCCTTCACAGCTTGAACGAGCAGCTTATGATCCATCGGTCGGTAGGTCCGATCCGTCCTACTCTTTGGTCACTGTTCTTATATCTAGTCGTTTGAGCTCGATTGAAGCTCGGATTGCTGCGATTATTCTCGAGGAACTCCGGGAAGAGGCGTGACCGGGCGATCGTGCTGCTTGGGAGGTGCGGTTTTGGCTGAGGTTGCTGCCGATTGGTTGTTGTTGGTGGCATCATGTTATAATTGGTTTGTCGTGGCAATGCAGATTCTGGGAGGCGTCGGATTTGGCGCTTCCCTTGAGAAAGTTCGGAGTTTTAGGGTTTTACTGGGGTTTTGCTGTGTCACATCACTCGAGTGGTTGCATTGTGAGTTCTCTCCTTAGATGTCAAGTGGTTATTGCTCCGTTCGTCATAAAAACTGCGGTTTCTACTTTTTACTGCTGAATTCTTGTGGTAAATTTGATATATATTTTTTTACAACGATGCAGATTTCCGAATTCCGGGAGACAAGCGCAAACAGTGTCGGCTTTTTTTAGCGGCTACGAAGGTTTCAGTGGGGTTTTTGTAGTGATAGATGTGAGAGGAGTGCAGTGGAGTGGGCAGCGAGGTGTTTATTATGGAGGAAGCCAAGGGTAATGGGGATCATATGATGAGTGCCGTGCATATTAGTGGGAGCTTGAAGTCTTCGCCTTCCGGAAGATATGCGTCCAAGAGCTCACCCTCTGTCCGGAGATTGCATTCTGGTAGGATCCTGAGGAGGGAGGGGAAAGTTGGTTCAGGAAGTTATCATCAGTGGTTTGGAGGTAATAGAGTTGTGTTCTGGTTGATTTTGATTACTATGTGGGCATATCTTGGTTTCTATGTGCAGTCTAAGTGGGCACACGGTGAGCACCAGCAGAAGGAGTTCATCCGCAAGAGAGAAGATGGAAATAAGCAGGAAATGCCACTCATTTCGATAACTGGATCCTCTGATGCAAATGACACAAAGTCTGTAGATGGAGATTCATTGCTTTTAGAAGGAGGTGAAGAATCGGGTTTGAAAAATCCGGTTGCTAATCTGGCAAAAAAAGGGAAAAGGCATGTCTTGACACGCTTAAATGCAAAAAGATATAAAAACAGTAAAACGACAGGGATGGTTGTAAAGCGTGAACTGTCTAGTGATACCAATGCACCACCAAATGTTGTGATGGATGAAAATAAAACTGCTTATGTAGAAGATACGGTGCCACGAAGGAACACTTCCTATGGTTTGCTTGTTGGCCCATTTGGGAAGACAGAAGACAACGTTTTGGAGTGGAGCCCTGACAAAAGAAAAGGAACTTGTGACAGGATAAGTGAATTTGCTCGCCTGGTATGGTCAAGAAGATTTGTGTTGGTAATCCATGATCTCCATATGACGCAAGCACCAATTACAATGATGGAATTAGCTACCGAGTTGTTAAGCTGTGGAGGATATGTACATGTGATTACTCTCAGCACAAAAGGGGATCTTGGAGCTGAGATGAAAAGCAGAGGCATTAAAGTGCTTGAAAAGGGAGAATTGAGCACGAAGACTGCCATGAGATCAGATCTTGTCATAGCAGGATCAGCTGCCTGCTGGTCATGGGTTGGTGAGAATTAATCTCTAAAATTTCGTGTCACCTTCATTTAGAAGTTTTACCATGTATTTTCATGTTTTTTCTTTAGTGCTTCTGCTGTTGTGTTAAATGTTATGCATTATGCTCTTTCATTAAGCAATATTGCAGAAATCTATTGACGTCAATTATATAACGGCTTTAGTAAATTTTCTTGTTTTGCTTTGGTTTTATAACCAGAGCCTTTAATAACATATCTTCATGAATGATACAATTTCCTTGTGCGGTATTAGCTTAATGGGTTCCGGCCATATATTTGTCATAAGCAATTGTTATTGTCAGTTGGTGATCTGCAATCTTTTTGGTCACTTGATAGTTAAGATTTGGAAATCTTATATTCTCTTCTTGAAGAGCATTTTTTCTCATAAAATGGCTACAGTAAAATACTGCTAAATTCTTCTTGGTTTTTCTACTTAATCGTCACATATTGGACATGCATATCCAGAAGAATACGTGACATTGCTTTCAATGCTCACCCTTCTTGCAAAACTATTTGTTTTATTATAATTTGGAAACATTGTCTTCTTTTAGAGGATTACTACAAACATTTCACTATTGGATCAAGCCAAGTCCTTTGGTGGATCATGGAGAATAAGCAAATATACTTTAACAGGTCCAAACATGTCTTAAATGAAGCAAAGATGCTGGCTTTTCTATCTGAAACCCAGTCAAAGCAGTGGCTTGCTTGGTGTGAGGAAGAGAAAATCAAGCTTAAGATGGAACCGGTGATAGTTCCTCTTGCAATAAGTGACGAGTTGGCATTTGTAGCGGGGATACCCTGCTCTCTAAATACACCCTCATTTTCCATTGAGAAAATGCTGGAGAAAAGGACAGTGCTAAGAGATACAGTCAGAAAAGAGATGGGGCTATCTAATGATGACATCCTTCTTACAACTCTTACTGATATTAATTCTGGAAAGGGTCAGTCACTCCTCCTGGAATCGTTCCTTATGATGTCAGAACAAAATCTACCCCCTATTGATGTAAAAATCGAAAGTTTTCTGGACGAAAGATACACACCTGTAACTTCTGATGTTGCGGCACAGCTGAACAATAATAAGTTGGGAATGGATCTTCTGCGGACAAATGGTACTGATGCAGCAAAAAAGAAAAAGAAAAAACATCTACACGCCGAGGTTCTCGTAAATCAAGAGCATTGTTATCTGAAAGTGAAGCTAGGAGAAAGGACAAAAATGTCAAAATCTTAATTGGTTCTGTTGGAGCAAAGAGAAACAGTGTGTCATACGTTAAAGGACTTCTCAGCTTTTTATCTCAACATTCAAATCTGTCAAAATCTGTGTTATGGACTCCAGCTACAACACGAGTTGCTTCACTTTATGCCGCGTCCGATGCTTTTGTCATAAATTCTCAGGTATTGGCGAAGTTATAGTAGATGCGATTATAGTTATCCTCTACTTTGTCTATTGTTATATTATATGCTTTCTGCAAGACCTCTTTTTATTTTCTTTTTATTGATTCCTTTTTCACTGATGCTTTCAGGGATTTGGAGAAACTTTCGGGAGAGTGACAATTGAAGCAATGGCGTTTAGTCTGCCGGTACTCTACTTCTACTTTAGCTTGTCCCAACGTGCTCATGAACTTTCCTGATTGATGTAGTTTTATTTTTATCAAGATGCTTAATAGTTCTATGCCTTCACAACACAATCCATGATCCTTTTTCCTGTATAAGAAAACCATGTAAGCGTACTCGAAGGTTATTGTAGCACATTTTTAGCTTTTAAAGAGTCGATGTCATCTCAGATAAATGTCATGCGAAGGAGGAAAATAAAAATTGGAGGAACGCGGGGAAGTCCCCACTCGATGTGGAAATATGACTTGTTATTGTTGAGAAATGCCTAGATGAAAATAACACACGTCCTGTGCATCTGGAACCTACTATAGTTATGGCTAAACTGATCATCTTTCCTGGTTTTTCTTAGACAATCCATTCAGCATTTATCCATTTGTCCTAGTGTTATAGGAGCAGTGCCAGAAAAATGAGTGGTTGGGCATGATTTCAAATGCATACTGGAAGATTGTGAATTGCAAGGTAAAATTTAAGTTAGATTTTAACATGGAACGGGAATGAAGCATTCATAGGACAAAATGGTCTAAAAAATATCATGCAGGACAAACAATTAGGTTTTTAAGGATAGTTTAATCATTTTATACAGTTAAACATTTGTTTCTTCTGAAAAGCCAAAGGATGACCATTAGATGCTAATGATCATCCAATTATAGTGAGCACATATATAACCAGTGACTGTTCATCAATTCCTTGCCAAATAAATCATCTCTGATCGAGTGTGTGCTCTTTGTTGATGTTATAGAAGTATGTCACGAAACCAATTTGGAAAAAAACGAGTAGTACGAAACTTTCAGAGGAGAGAGACAGTAAATTTGGGCATACACATGGCATAAGATGGATTTCTGGGTGCCTAAATGGGGAGATAGTCAAGGTTTCTTCCAGGTACGCCTTCTTGCTTCGGCTGCGAGAGAGCGAGAGAGAGAGAGTGATGGAGAGATCGAGAGAGCGAGAGAAGGTGGAGATGGGAAGGGGGCTCCCAACGGCGAGACTTTGAGCTGATCTCTTCTCCTCCTCGCGGAGGTCTTTATATAGGCGTGAATGCCCTCGCTTAGTCCGCCCCCTTCCCCCACGCCCTTCGGTTATGGCCTCCTAGAGACTTGGCCATGCCGCAACTACCGCCCCCCGAAACGGCCGGATCGGGCGGCGAACGGTTCTTGACCACTTAGTCACAGGCCGTTCTACATCTCCCACTTGACCAAAGTGGTCAAGACATATATATTCCCACTATTCGTATAGTATATATATGGAGATTTATCATGTGAGGATCATTATCTATGAAACCTCTTCCTTGACTCATACATTCTTGAGTCCCATTAAACCAACATGTTTAATGTATGTTCCTGCTGCTATTCCCTTCGTTAGGGAATCAACCAACATATCACTGGTAGGTATGTAGGTTACCGTGATTTCTTGCTTCGCCACTATATCATGTATATAGTGATATTGGATCTCAATGTGTTTTCCTTTAGAACTATTAGCCCCGCTAATAATCAAGCTTATCGCAGCTTGATTGTCACAATACATTTCAATTGGTCCTTTGACCAATTCGAGGCTTAGATTCTCCAGGAAACGCCTGATCCATACATCCTGAGTGGTGGCCATGCTACATGCAATGTACTCAGCCTCCTGTGTAGTGTGTATGTCGAGATACACATCCTTGTTTCTTGCTACCCCAAGAAACAGCTGCACCACCAAACATGAACAAGTAACCTGATGTAGATTTTCTATCATCTACATCCCCTCCGAAATCGGCATCGGAGTAGCCTACCACTTCAAGCGATTCTGCTTGATATACAAGTTTCAGATGTACTGTTCCTTTCAGATATCGAAGAATCCTCTTTACAGCTTCCCAATGTGCTGGACCGGGATTGCTTTGATATCTACTGACTAAGCTTACTGGAAAAGCTAAATCAGGCCGAGTACACATCATTGCATACATTAAACTTCCTACCGCTTGTGCATATGGTACATCTAAAGGTTTTTGCCCCTTTCCGAGACACTGACTCTTACTGAGTCTCTTTCCCATCACAAGTGGTGTTGGAGCTGGAGTGCTATTCTGCATTCCAAATCTCCTTAATACAATATGCAAATATCTTTCCTGACTAAGGCTCAATGTCCTTGAGTCCCTGTCTCTTATTATTTGAATTCCAAGAACATAGGATGCTTCGCCCATGTCCTTCATCTCAAATTTTTTTTGAAGCTCTCATCTCAAATTCATTGCTCAATTTCTGTTTGATTTCATTGAGCATTTGTATGTCATTACCTGCAAGCAGAATGTCATCTACATGCAATGACATGATTGCAAACCTGCTCCCACTCTTCAAGACATACACACAGTTATCCAATTTATTTGAAACAAATCCAAATTGAATAACTTTCTCATGAAATTTGAGATACCATTGTCGTGAAGACTGCTTTAAGCCATATAATGACTTTCTTAACTTGTAAACCTTTTTCTCCTGACCTTCAACCTGAGATCCCTCAGGTTGTCGCACATAAATTTCCTCCCTCAATTCTCCATTAAGGAAGGCCGTCTTCACATCCATTTGAAATAATTCCAAATCCATATATGCAACTATAGCTAAGATCATCCGAATGGATGCGAACTTAGCCACTGGAGAGTAGGTTTCCTGGAAATCTATTCCAGCTTGTTGAGTATAACCCTTGGCAACTAATCTGGTTCTGTATTTATCAACAGTACCGTCAACTCGATACTTTTTCTTGAATACCCACTTACATCCTATGGATTGCCTACCTTCTGGCAAATCACATAATTCCCAAACACCGTTTCGCTCGATTGAGTCCAACTCATCTCTCATGGCGGCCGACCATGATTCTGACTCAGATGAAGCCATAGCTTCATTAAAGGATATGGGATCTGTACAATCCGCGACATCCTCATCTACGGTGTAGCACGACGCCTCGCATCCATAGAAATGGTAATCTTCCATCCATGCGGGCCGTGTTCTGGGTCTCTTGTTGCCGATTATACTCGTGGGTTGTGTGGGTCCACCCACTTCCTCTAAAGGATCATAATGTTCCATAGGTTCATTCTCTACATTTGGATGATCGATATCATCCTCAAGTTCTTGTCTAATGCTCAAGCCATCTTCATTGTCTTGTAAGACAATCAGAGGATCTGATTCCTCTACTTCATGCTCCTTTTCTTGATGAATTTCAAGAAAAGTTGCATCACGACTTTCGATCAGACCTTTAGTTTCATGGAAGAACCTATACCCTTTAGAATTTTCACTATATCCAATAAACTTGCACTTTAATGTCCTGAAGTCTAGCTTGTCCCTAAGCTGACTCGGTACCAGAACATGTGCAACACATCCCCATTTCCGGAGATGGCCCAACTCGGGCTAACTGCCATTCCATATTTCATATGGCGTTGATTCTACGGACTTGGTGGGAATCCTGTTCTGTATATAGTTCGCAGTCAACACTGCTTCTCCCCAGAATTTCTTGGAGAGTCCTGAGTGTGAAAGCATACACCTTACTGCATTCATCAAAGTTCGGTTCTTTCTTTCTGCTACACCATTTTGTTGTGGTGTATAGGGCATTGTAGTCTGCCTACGAATGCCTGCTTGAATGCAATAATCCTCAAAATCCTTTGAGGTATATTCCCCACCTCTATCTGTCCTAAGAGTCTTGATTGGTTTTCCCAATCTTGTCTCCACTTCTATCTTATATCTCTTAAATGTTTCAAGTGCTTCCGACTTTCTTCCTAAGAGATAGACATAGGAGAACTTCGAATAGTCATCAATGAATGTTATAAAATATTCCTTATTTCTATGTGTGCTGACGCTCAGTGGTCCACATATGTCTGAATGGATCAAACCTAATAACTCCGTTGACCGAATTCCGGTTGAGAAGGGTTATCTTGTCATTTTTCCAGTCAGACAGTGTTCGCAGGGCAATGTCCTTGCACCCGTGATCTTAGGCAACAAATTTGCCTTAATCATTTGATCCATCTTAGAGTTTCCTGGATGACCCAGTCGCATGTGCCACAAGTCATAATCAGACAAAAAACACAAGGAATAATCAGAAGCGACATTCATTGATTCACTAGAATTTATTACAGGAAGACAGAATAGGTCATGATCGGGCACAAACTTTCCCATCGCATAGACCTTTTTATTCTTGCCTATTGATACACGCTTATTGTAAAACCTAACTTCAAAGTCTTTCTTGAGCATCACTGGGACAGATATCATGTTCCGACGTATCCCTGGGGCATATAATACATCATTCAGTACCATAATACTATCTCCCAGGTCAAGTCTGTATGTCCCAACACCTTCCACGTCCAGGTAGGTGTTATTCCCCATGAAGATCCTCTGTTCGCCTTTGCTCAGCTCCTTGAAGTCCACCAGGCCCTCCTTCGTCTTGGCGATGTGTCTAGTTGCTCCAGAGTCGATCCACCATTCATCACTGTCCGTGATGACAGAGTTGCATTCCACAACAGCTGCGAATTCCATCTTCTTCTTGCCTTTATTTTCAGGCATTTTGGAGTTTCCCAGCTTCTTCTTGTTTGGGCAATTGACCTTGAAATGGCCATATTTGCCACAACCGTAGCAAGAGCCACGTGGGTATTTCCCACTCTTTCCCTTGAAATTTGCCTTGGAGGGGCCCAGCCTTTTCTTCGCGTGCACGGCATTCGCTTCTTCTTCCTCCCCGGCCTCAAAGATCTCAGCTTTCGATCTTTGTTTGGAGAGGTCCTGCTCAATTGCCAGTTGTGCAGGTAGGTCCGTCACAGACTTGATGTTGCCGTTCATTCTCAGAGATGTGGCAACCATGTCGAATGACGAAGGGAGACTTCCTAATATGGTTGCGATCTGCATCCTCTCCAGAATTGCACAATCAGCAGCCGCAAGATCCTTGGCCATCACGGTCATCTTGTTCACGTGCTCGATGACGCTTTCAGATTCCTTCATTCTACACGAGTTGTACTTGTGTAGAAGAAGCTGGACGCTCACCTCCGATTTGGAGTGGTATTTGTCCTTAACCGCGGTCCAGAGCTCGTAAGCTGATTCGTAGGTTTTGAAGACCCGAATCAAGTTCAGATCCATGTGGGTCAGCATAAAGCTCCTAGCCCTATTATCTATTTTCTCCCACTGTTCGCGGGATCTAATTTCCTCCACAGTCGGATTTTCAGATAAAGTTGGGCCGGGTTTGTCTATGATGGTGTGTATGCTATCGTGTAGCAGGCCATAGTAGATCTTCCTACTCCATAATTCATAATTGGTACCGTTCAGGTACTCAATTTTCCCTACCTCAGTGGCAATCATCTTGCTTGTCATTTTTGTTGATCTAATGAAATAAATATAGGTTTGTGTGAGGATGAGTACAGATTTAAAAACTTAACAAAAATAACTATTAAGTATGGTTAAGTTGAAGGTGAAGCCTATTGTACTAAAGTTCAGCAATGAAAAAAAATACCTACAACTAAGAGTAAAAAGAAACAATCAAGATAGAGAAAAAAAATTGCAATTAATTTTAAATAATTAAGCAGATGATTTAAAAAAAAACTTGATTATTGATGAATTACCTACAAGTAACCGGTTGAAGCAAAGAATGTTTTTTTAAAGGTAATAATATGTGATTAAAAAAAAACTCTATTTTTTAATATAAACTTTGATTTCTTAACTTCTTAATCAACATGCAATTTAAAAAACTTTTCAGATTAAAAAAACGTGAAACAACTTTTCCCCTCCTTTTGTTATTATTAATTTTTAAATAAAACTTGAGAATAAGACAAAATAATATTTATACACACAAAAAAGGGCACGATTGCCAATAGCTTCAACCTTAATCTATCTTTAAACAACATGTAATATTTTAATGCTTAAGCCAAAGCATGTAGGCATATTAATGATATTGTGTTCTTAAAGAAAAGTCTAAAAACATTAGCTTTAAGGCAAATGCGAACAAAAATCCGTGATCAATATCCGTGATGTGAACAAAACAAGGTAAAGAATCTGTGAATACTTAAAAAATAGAAAAAAAACTTGTTTATGTATGTATTAAAAAACTTGCAATCTTATTTAACAAAAAAAACGAGCATTCATGAAAACTAGGAGTTTTTTTATATATAAACAAGCTGTGATAAGATTCTAACAAAAAAATCAACAAAAAAAACATTAGCTCTGATACCAATCAAGGTTTCTTCTAGGTACACCTTCTTGCTTCGGCTGCGAGAGAGCGAGAGAGAGAGAGTGATGGAGAGATCGAGAGAGCGAGAGAAGGTGGAGATGGGAAGGGGGCTCCTAACGGCGAGACTTTGAGCTGATCTCTTCTCCTCCTCGCGGAGGTCTTTATATAGGCGTGAATGCCCTCGCTTAGTCCGCCCCCTTCCCCCACGCTCTTCGGTTATGGCCTCCTAGAGACTTGGCCATGCCGCAACTGCCGCCCCCCGAAACGGCCGGATCGGGCGGCGAACGGTTCTTGACCACTTAGTCACATGCCGTTCTACAGATAGATCATCTATTCCCACAAGGAAAAACTCGTCTTCCGTGTTTGAAGTTGTTAATAAGTCGTTTGCCCAACTATTGCAAGTGAATTGCCTAGTTGACATTCTCAAGTTTTGTTCTGGTGAGGGCATTTTCCAAGAAGGCATATTTGTTATAATTATTTTCTAAGTAGGGGTACCCACTTAACTGGTCTGGTGGTAGTGTTGGATATGCGAGCTTACGGCGAGCCATTATGCAATAAATGTTATTGCAAATATCATTCCCTGATCTGAAATGAAGAATAACTAATTTGCATAATAGGTCCCTTAGTACAATTAGGGTAATGTACCATGGCCATCTTAATGATCATACAACTGTTGATTCAGTTATTGAATCATAGAGGTTGGTGCTTGGATGAATATCTAAAGAGTTAGATTGAGGACTTATCAAGTACCGTCAAATGATTGTTAATATATGATCTCTGGCATGAGTAGGAGATGGCAATCCTTTCTCATTTGGCTGATATCTAACTGATTTCTTGATGCAGATCCTCTGCATAGGAATAGAGATTCAGAGGTGTTAGATAAATTAGGTTAAAGAGTTGACTTGACGAGATTGAGATAACCAAAAACCTATGTCGTATGCTTTTACGATATAGGCATGCATCCTATGACCAGAGACAGATGTGTTACTATATGTTTGAGTATGTACATTTGACAGACCAATATGTTGATGACCTAACCAAGGTCTATACACCGGCGTGCTGGTGTGCATGCAAGAGCATATGAGTAATACGATCTCTTAAAGGGATCATACAGGTTCATTGCTGAACCGGAAGATATTAACTCACTCATGAGATATTGGGAAGAATCAAATTCCACGCGTGGTCGTCTCGCTTTGGAAGCTTGACTGAATTTGTAAGGTTTGATATATACTTTTGGAAAGTATATGATTAACACCTAGGTATGATATATGCTTTTGGAAAGTATATGATCTATACCAACTCCCAATGATCGAATGAGAACCTTAATGATAAAATCATGAAGGAGACAATCTAAAAGAGATCTAAAACTTCGGATTTATTTTGGGTCTTCTAGTATGCAGGATGTACATGTATTAGGAATGCCTGAGGGTGATGTGATCATAAATGATTGTATAATCATGACGCTTACATTCAGAGGGAGTGATGAAACAGGTCTGGATTTTAGTAACTACTCTCATAGAGAAGTAATCTGATCTTAGTTCAAATGTTAAACATTGATCTGAGTGTGATTCAGATGTAATGAGAAGATTAGATTTGCGGTCTTGATTTAATCAAGCATCTATGGGAGGTCCGCAAGATCTGGATTTGAGATGTGATCTCAATATCCAAGTCACTATACGTGAAACAATGCAATCACCATGTCCTTATCTCCAATTATCCGCGGAGAAAGCGCATTATCCTTGAAAGAGTTCATGGATAATTTCATTGTTGATATATGTATCCGAGCATTGAGAAAATGGATAATTAAATGTGATTTAATTATCATGAATAATATGAATTTGATTCATATTATAAGGAGAGTTATCTGAGATAATTAAATGTGATTTAATTATCAAAGCTGTGAATAATGTGAATGAGATTCATGTTATTTGGGCACATGAGAAAAGAGATCCAAGATATTTAATGTGATTTAATTATCATGAATATGAATAATGTGGATAGCACTATCTATATTATTCGGGTATACTATAAATGTGATTTATAATATATTAAAGAGAGCATATTATGATTTATATTTGTTAATTAATTATTGATATGAATTGGATTCACATTGGATGATTAATTGAAAATATAATTTACAATGTGATTCACATTTTCCAATGGTATGATTACAATGTTCACAAGATAATTATGAATTATTTTTGTGAAATAATTTACAACAAATGTTGTAAATCTTGGAGATATCATGAGATAATGAGATCTCATGAGATTTTGAGGAGATGGACCTATTCCATCTCAAAGGAGTAGCCGTCCCCTCCTTTTTAGGGGATATGGTCAATCTCCTCATCATCTCCACGACTAGTCAAAGTGATTTAATTTTGAATTGATTTATATTGATTTATCAATATATATTAATTTAAATTAAATCAATTGTTGTGTTTTTTAAAACAACATCATGACCATTGAAAGAAACACAAATCAATCTCATCCATTGATTGTATGTTGTCCATGGATTGAGATCCATGGACTCCCAAAACTCTATATAAGAAGAGGTACCCCTTGCTCTTCGAGTTACATGATTACGACATATGCTATCTCCCCCTCTCTCTCTACACGCCAAATGCTCTCTCACTCTCTCTCTTGTGGCCGTCTATCATGGAGCTCTTGATAGAGTCGCCATCGCCGCAACATCGTTGTTATGCTGCCGAAGTATTTGTTCGTGGATCTCCGTCTCCTTCGGTGCGCCTCGCTCGTGAAGAAGACGTCGGATCTCGTGTGACGAGATCAGGTGATTCGTCACTTGGATCATCAACATGGATTGCGAGGAGCACGCGTCTCATCAACGCGCTCGCAAGCGTCTCCACCGTTGGATCGGACTTAAGACAAGAGGTCCCTTAGTTTGGAGACTCGATCGCAACCACGCTTCAAGAGGTAAACCTTATACTAATTGTGGTTTAGATGAAATGATCCGCGAAAGGTTCTTGGATCATGTGGTTTCATCACTTTAAATTTTTTAAAATTCCGCTGCCTCGAGCAACTAGTACGACTAGTCACTCAAGATCGCATACGATACGATCCTCACGCTTCCGTGATGCGCTTGAGGATCTCCTCATATCTTTCAGGTAGTGCAGTGTGCCTACCACCCAAAAGACTAGGGTTCAAATCTCCTCTTGTGGGGGTTGTGTGTTAGGTAGTCGATAGTCAACGTAAAAAATAGTCGAATCTTTCAACATGGATTTGAGCATGAATTCACGTAGTCGACCCTACTTATAGTGGGAGAATGCTTCTCCATTTTATTTTTTAAGTAGGTATATTTTTGGTGGTGACATTATGTACACTAGATATGTGATATATATGGAAACACGACTGATTGTTGATATATATATATATATATATATATATATATATATATATATATATATATATATGCTGTCCAGTGGAGGCAAATGCCGCCAGTTGACTCCAAATGGCTCTGCCTGTGCAGCTTCTGATTGTTGATATATATGTGACTGGACAGCACACTTTCTCAATTTTAAATGGTACTTAAATTAGTATGAATTGGATTATTGGCTCCATTGTCTTCTTTATGACAAACTGGGCAGAGAATTCACGTCACTGGAATAAGTTATAAAATAGATTACGCACTCCCTTGTCTGCTTCACCACTTATTCTGCAGGGGAGTTATGTTTTATTGCTTTTCTTTGATGATATCTCTGAATAACATCTACGGAATTAATTGTATTGTCTATTAACTAGATTTAGAAAAAATCATTATACTGGTTTTTACTCTACTTATCCTCTTAAAAAATCAGGGAGATGGCTTGTATCTTTTCTTGGCCAAAATTTCAGTGCCAGCTCCCCTCTTCCTGTTTCTCTTAGAAATAGGCAGAGGCTTTGGTGCTCCTGCATCGACATGCGAGGATACTGGGGACTGGGTGGAAGTCCATAGGAGGAGGTGGTGGGCTGGTAGAGCTCCTCTCAAGCGGGAGTTGCAACCGTGAGGTTTGATATTCCTCTCATGGTGCCGTGTTCCATCAAGTGCAGCAAATCTATGATTTGCTTGTGCTGCAGGGTGGTCGAGCACCGGCAAGGCTTGTGCTCGATGAAGGAATGATGATGTAGTGGTTAGGCAGAGGGATTTGGGGTTTTGCCTTTGCCCTTTGCTGATTATGCTAGTGGGGGAGTGCTTGAACGGAGAAAGGCAATGCTGATGATCGTTGCTGTGCTTGGTTCTTGTTACACCGGTGACATGGTACTGCTGGAATGCTCCAAGATTTGCGCCAGCATTGATTGAATCAGTAGTTGATGCGAGTTGAAGCCAGTGGGGTGGTGCCGTCCCCTCTTCCTGGATGGGCTGTGTATGGCCCTTCATTGTTTGTTTCATGTTGAATTCATGCCTCTTAGATGCCAGGTTTTGGGATCCCTGTGCTTGGTGTTCCGCACGGTTGAAGAGGTTGTCTTGGTGGTTTAGGATGGCCTTTCCATGTAGAGCTCTCCTAACATGGTGGTGGAGATCGTTGGTCCCCCATTCATAGTTGTCGGCAGGGCTTTGGATATTGGTTTCGGTCACCATATTGGCGACTGGCCGAAACAAAATTTCGGTCGAAAATTGGGTCATTTTTGTCACCATCCCTTCTATCGGCAACTTTAAAGACTCAAATGTCAACCATTTCAGTTGAATTTCTATCATGTGTCGAAATCAAATTTAAATCGAATTTCGACGAAATTTGATGCCATAGTTGTCGGTGGGTGTGTGACCTGTATGTCCCGTCTCAGTGTGTTGGAATGGATGGATAAGACTATGTCGGCGACTACAACCGGTGATTGGGTAGAAGATGAAGTTGAGGTGGCCACATGTATGATGGCATAAACTGGGGCAGAAAGCAAATCAACCCAGCTGGTTGCAAATATAGAGGCAGAAATTGAGAGGACTTCGACCGTAATTGATTTTATGCCTTTTCATGCTCATGTATTTGTGGTGTCCTCCGTTCTACATGGTTTTTCAATTTCCGGGTCAAAATCCACCTCTGTTGATCAGGCCCATGTAGGCAATAGATTCGATGGATCCTAGAATTATTTGGTTGGAGCCACTTGAGGCCTTTTCTTGGCGACTAGTGGATCATATGGCTATGGTGCATGTGATTTGTTCTCAAACTGAAAGCAACTGTCAAGGTGTGTTAGACAAGAGGTTGGAGTCGAGTTAGAGGGACTCTTCGAAGTTGGCAGGGTAACATTTGGCTCTAGTGACACATCATGTACTGCTTAGTAGGGTAGATGGTTCGTTAACGTGCGAGTTCACTCGGGGTTGGTCCTACTCAATGGTGCCATCAAAAAAGGTTCAAGGCACCATAAAAGGAAGATCATAAGGGCGGCAAGGAATATATATGTGAATGGTGAGAGATTAAAGTTATTGGTCCTCTCGAGGAAAAGGGAATACATTGGTGATTTGGAGTGGAGGGAGCGGGCATGGGAGGCAAAGAGGAAGGTTGGGTCCAGAGGGGCTTCATCAATGGAGGGTGTCGAATAAGAGGAGGGGGGATGGAGTGGATGATGTGAGGTAAGAGGTAGGTAAGGGAGAAGATAGTTTCCGTAATAGGGTGGCACTTTGGGAGTAGTCCATGCTAGGGGGTCTAATGTTGTTCCCATATGAAGGTGATTATTGGAGAATGTTTGAGATTTGGAGAAGCTCAAAAAAGGGTTGCTATTGATGCACATACTAATGGTTGAATGTCAGATGTGCTATTAGAAGAGTCAAAACTGGAGAACTAAGACGTGGTCTATGGAGATCCATTTGAGGTATAGATTTGTCTAAGTTGAGGCAATTATTTTAGGAGCTTCGGAGGGATCTTTATAGGGTGGAATGGATATGGTTGAGCAATATGGTTCTTAAGAGAATCTCAGATGGCATGATTATGAGTTCTACAATGTTTATGGTCCGATTGAGGCATCGAGAAAATGTGAGCTCTAGGAGGACCTTCATCAAGTCCATTTATTCCCAATCATTTTATAGGTAGTCGGGATGATTTCAACTTTACCTTTTTGTCCAATGATCAAAAAACCTGCAACTTCAAAGTTGCCTTGATGATGGGTTGGCAGACTTTGCTTCTTTGGTTGGTGAACTTCAACTGGAGGCTATGGATGCTTCCAATTGTAGGTACCCTTGGTGGAATTCAAGCTAATGATCTTATCTTGACCATTTTCTCGTGTGTATGAAAATGTTTCAGCTCTTTAACTTGGTTTTAGTTAGGTTGTTGTCGAACTCTCATTGGGTTGAAATATAAACGATGATTGCCGCATGTTTTACTTCTTTCGATTTGAACAATTATCAAGGTTCAGAAAGTCGGTATGCGGTATTCGTTCGATCAGGCACTCTAAAGCGAGTAAGCAGGCATGCGGATGATATGTGGATTATGCGGTTTCTATTATTTTATTTAAAAATAATTAAACATATAATAATAAATTCAAACATTAGATATTTATGTTTCAAAAAAATATAACATGGAAGAAATATGAATGCAAACTAAAATTTATTTAACAGTAGCATGATGCAAATATAATATTGGCAAGAATTCAAATCTAATAAAATTTTATTTGATTGAAATCCAATCTATCCAGTGAAATCCAAAAGATCTTTGTATACATTGAAACAATTGTATTTAAAAAAATTTATGCAAACTAAAATTTTATTTAACAGCGACATGATGCAAATCTAATCCTGGCAAGATACAAATCTACTAAAGTTTTATTTGATCGAAATCCAGTTTATCCAATGAAATCCAATAGATCGTTTGTATACATTGAAACAATTGCATTTAAAAAAATCTATGCAAACTAAAATTTTATTTAACAGTGGCATGATGCAAAACTAGAGTAAAAAAGATATGTTTGGAAATGACATAGGTCCATAGGGTATACGAGGGTTTTTCGTCAAGTTGAGGGAGAGAGTTTCATGTGAGGCAATGCCCTAATCAACCACTTAATCGGGTCCCAAAACGGATCTAATTAATCGGATACCCTGTTGTGTATTCTATGAACCAGTTGCTTCAGCTAACCGGGTTCAAAGTCTATTACATATGCAGCCGCATATACCCCACAACCCGCATATGGAGCGAGTTTGGCATACTCGGTGCAGTAGAATGATCGACTTTGCATATGCGGTCGCCTGGGCCGACTTTCCGAACACTGATAATTATGGATGTTGGAAAGATTCATGAGCTTGTTTTGGATTTTCTGGATGGATGACATGCTAAGGGGTTAGCCACCTAAGGGATTGTTGCGAAGTTGACGGATCTTAGAAGATTATTGACCTCTTACAAAGATGTATATATCTGAGGAGGGCATAAGCTTAGACTTGTGCATGATGAATTGTTAGGCTTGATAGATTGGATGATGATAGAATCGCGAGCAATGGTAAAATGGAGGAACAGACGGAATTGAAGAATATTATATTAGAAGAGGACACGAAATTACAAGGAGGTATATATCTGAGGGGGGTAGAAGCTTAGACTTGTGCATGATGAATTGTTAGGCTTGTGACAGATTGGAAGATGACAGAGCCATGACCAACGGTAAATTGGAGGAACTGAGAGCATTGAAGAAGATTTTACTAGAAGAGGACATGAAATATGAGATCAAGTGGAGGTATAGATCAAGGAAAACTTGCATAGAGAAGGTGGTGCGAACATATTTTCCCATACTTATGGGGAGTTCCACATGAGATTTTATGGAGAGTTTTAGAGGAGAGACAAGTACATAATATGTACATTATCCTTATAAAGGATATGTATGATAGAGCTTCATCTTGTGTAAGGATCCGATTTGGGAAGTCCAGCTATCTTGACATCAATATCGGTCTGCATCAAGGTTAAGCTTTGAGTCTTTTCCTTTTTATTTTGATTATGGACGACTTGACTAATCATATTTAGGATGAGATATCTTGGTGATGTTGTTTGCTGATGATATTGTGTTGGTCTATGAGGTTAGAGATGGAACAAATGAGAAGCTTGAGGCATGGAGACATGGCTTAGAGACAGAATTTCGTATATTGATGGAAACAATGGCGAAGGAATGGAAGTGAACAACAACAAAGCCTTTTCCCACATTAAGTAGGTCAGTTACATGGATTCTTTACCTCCAGTTAGATCTATCTTGGGTCATTGTTTGCCTCCTTCGTATAGTCTCATTCCAATACTGCTTGGGACTTCCTTGCCCTCTCTTAGCCGGCTCAACATTCCAAAACTCGCATCTTCTAGCTGATGCATTAGCTGACATTCTTTGTAAATGGCCAAACCACCTTAAGCGATTTTTTTGCATCTTAACCTCGATTGGAGCTGCACCAAGTTTTCTTCTGATTCCATCATTCTGAAATGGACGTGAAGATCGAAGAAAATAACATTCAGAAGAAAGATTCCTTTAGATACTTGGGATCTATTTTTCAACATGCTGATGCAGGTTGGCAGGTTGACTAAAGTGGAGAGGAGCCTCTAATGTTCTATGTGATAAGAAAATTCCTTCGAAAATAAAAGAAAAATATTACAAAACACCCATAAGGCCTGCTATGATATATGGATCTGAATGTTGGCATATGAACCATAGACATGTGTAGAGAATGACATTAATAGAAGTGAAAGTACTACAATAGATGTGTGGCGATATACGAAAGGATCGAAATTGGAATGATATGATCAGAAGGAAAGTTGATGTAGATCCGATTGAGGATAAGATGAGAGAGAACATCTTAAGGTGGTTTGGTGACTGGTCGTTTGCAAAAGAAGTCTGTTGATGCATCGGTTAGAAGATGCGAGATTTGGGATGTTGAGCCGGCTAAAAGAGACTATCCGAAGGGATCTTAATTACTTGGATCCAAGTTCAAGAATGATCCGAAATAGATTTGAATGGAAGTAAAGAATCCGTGTAACCGATCATACTTAGTGTGGGAGAAAGGCTTTGCTATCGTGGTTGTTGCGTCATACTCCA
The DNA here is from genome assembly GCA_037367405.1 of Ottelia alismoides. NCBI lineage: Eukaryota > Viridiplantae > Streptophyta > Magnoliopsida > Alismatales > Hydrocharitaceae > Ottelia > Ottelia alismoides. The sequence goes on along the minus strand of JAZKJV010003169.1, from coordinate 177,311 downwards.
ACACACCGGTTTCTACGTTATAGATGCCTAAACGAAGATTTCAACGAAGCTCCGATACTATGTTAGAATCAAACACGCAAAGCACACAACGAAGATGTGGACAAGAATTTACGTGGAAAACCTTACGGAGAGGGAAAACCACGGGGGCTCTCAATACCTAATCTCCATCACTAGAGATTAGTGCTCTCTCACTAAGATGAAAAAACAATGATGGATGAGTACAATATATAGAGAAGGATGGGTAAACGGTCCCTCATCCAAAGATCTGTTTACCTGTATAAGTATGATAACTCAACATGGACATCTTTTGATGCCATGTGTTTCAATCGACTGGCGAGCGGTTATAGCCATTGGATTATTTTTGGTTAGCTCGTGATGGAGTTGTGTTTCCTATGAAGAGATTCGTATCTACGAAGAAAATGTAATTGAGTATGCTAAGCCTCAATATGATTCTTGGATCATGTACTATATTTACTAAATTACTAAGGGATTTTTACACCCATAACCCTGAGTAATTCCGCAATAACATTCATAACCCTACATAATCGTGAATTACATGATAAGCCCCGAGTAATGCTTAACTCTTACATGGAACGATGTGTTATGTTCCGTTTGAGATGTCCGTTATATTTGACGATTTCCGTTAAAAAAAGATAAAATCACCCCTAATAATCATTCTTATTTCTAAATGATGCCATCGCCTTCTCTCCCCATGAGTGGCTGGCAACAAGGTCTCCCCTGACGCCTCCCCCGCCTGCAACCTCCCTCGGACCTCGACCTGCAACTGCCTCTCCCCCATCGACCTCTGTAATCAATCCTCCCGTTGACCTTTGCAAGATCAACCCCCTCCCAACCCCCTCCCAACCCCCGGCAACTCTGCAACCCCCCTCCGACGACCTCCGCACCCCCCTTCTCTTCTCGCAGGCACCCCCGACGACCAGAAGCCCCTCCCCCCCCGTCATACTATGCAGGACCTTCCCTGCCCCCGCTCCTCGCAAGTACCCCTGACCTCCGGAAGCCCTCCCCCGTCCCTGCCGCACAAGCACCCCCGACCTCCGGAATCCCCTCTCCCCCGTCGTACTCTACAGAACCCCCTTCCCTGCCCCCGCTCCGTCGAACACTGAAGACCCCCCCTCCCCCCCCGACGACCTCCGCACCCCCCCTTCTCGCAGGCACCCCTGACCATCGGAAGCCCCTCCTCCCTGTCGTACTCTCCAGGAACTCCCGCTCCCCGCAAGTACCCCCGACCTCCGGAAGCCCGCCCACATCCAAGTCATACTCTGCATGACCCCCCCCCCTTCCCCGCTCCGTCAAACTCTGAAGAACCCCCCGCACCTCTGCAAGCTCCTCTCGGAAGCCCACGTCCATTGAGACATTCCTCTCTTTCACACAAACCCCCAGGCCTTCAAGTGCTGCTCGAACGGCGTTGCAATCTTCAAAGGTCTTGCGGATTCCACGAAGCATGTTGACATAGCAGAGCAAGGAGTCCTCACCTCCTGGAGGGCTCCTGTACTCGAACGCATCTAACGAGTAACAGAGCGACGACTTCCTGTGCGTTGCGCTTCGCCTGTACGGTCGAGGGTGTGAATCGAGGTCCAGCCCTTCCATGAGCTCCCACGAGTTGATGACCTCCGGATCAAGAGGACAACGGGAAGGCTGTGGATGGGCGGCGGCAATGGAGATGGAGTGGTTAAGGGGGCGTCGAGGTTGGTGAGGAGACTATAGTTGGTTGAGGTGAGGGAAACGATGTGGTGGCCACAGCCTTGGTTGCCGGACGAGCCTTCCTCGTGGTCAAGAAAACTGGAGGAAGCACATCCCATTATCGTAAAAGGTGGAAGGAAGAGTACTGCTCACCAATGGCTGCGCAAAATGCAGTGGACCACGAAAAGCGGGGCAAGGGGGAACGACGGAGTTTTTGATTTCAAAGTTCGAACCGATATGGTGTGGGGGTATACGTGGGAGGGAGGGTATGGCTGCGGGGGTGGCTGTCGGCAGAGGGACGGAGGAGGAAGAAAGGGAGGGGTCGGCTACGCTGCAAGATGGAGGACAGAGATGTTTTTTATTTTTTTTTTAAACAGCCATTGGATAGAATAAGGGTTAGATTAACCCAATGATATGGTTGGGTTAAAGGAAAAACTAACGGAGGGTTATGAATGTGAGACGGAGTAACTATCGGGGGGTTCTCATGTAATTCACGATTATACAGGGTTATGAATGTTATTGCGAAATTACTCAGGTTTATGGGTGTAAAAATACCAATTACTAATGTATGCCCTCTTTTTTACTTTGGAAAAACGTATGTATGACTAGTGCCCTAAAGGAAATATTAAATACATCGATTTCGTTTCAATTTAGTGCAATTTTGCGAGTGAATGAATAGATGAACTTGCACTCATGTTATGCCTTGAATTTTATTCTGATTGTTCGATCTGATACATCATACCCCCCCCCCCCCCCCCCCCCCCCGCGAGCATCGTATTATCCCGCTAGGGTTACATCATTTTTCCCTCACAAGAGAAGATCATCGTTGAGAACCTTACTCAGTTAAGGGTAAAATGCATACATATTGGTGCTGTGTTATTGTCTTGTTTGTTTGTTCGTTTGATTCCCACCACATGCAACATTTTCAGACCAAGCAGAGCTGGCGCGGTTATTTATTATGTACTGCCAATATGATGCCTTGGATGTATTTTGTATGAGCCTGAATAGATAATCATAGAGTGTAGTAACACTTTGATGGCTGTGTTAGATGGTAGATTCTGGTATCACTAATTATTGCACCTTTTGGAGATTCGTTTATATTGAAAAGAAATGAAGTTCCTGTCCATGAGAACTGAATGTGGCATTGCTCTCCCTTGCGCAGGTTCTAGGAACAGATTTAGGAGGTACCAAGGAAATTGTAGACGACAAGATAACCGCGCTTCTTCATCCTGCTGGGCGTGAAGGGGTACAACCCCTCGCCCAAAATATTCAATTCTTGCTAAATAATCCGTCCGCAAGGGAGGTGTTAGGGAAAAATGGCAGACAGAAAGTAGAGAAAATGTACCTGAAGAAACACATGTACATGAGACTGGGAAAAGTTTTGGTCAAGTGCATGAAGACCATCAAGTAGAGCTGTTCTTACTGCAGTTGGATTTTCTCCTTGCTTGCTGCGAATTTCGGGGGTTCTTCTAGTGGCCCAATTCTCTCTGGCAATGGTGACATCATGATGGTACGCACATCCTTAGCTCGACTTTGTTCCTCAGGCCTTTTTCTGATTATTAGTTCATTTCTGCGGCTTTTGCGGTGTGCTCGATATACATGTATTCCGTGGTAGAAATAAGATTCTGCTCAGGCTGCCAATAAAACCATCCATTCGAAATGCATTTTTTGGGTAGGTGGTCGAAGAGATGTTAGTGCCGTCACATGTACTTGAAGCTGCTGGAGCTCTTGTTTCCAACCTCTGCAGCTAATTCTTGTGATCTGAGATGAAAGAACATTATATTTGTTATATTTGTTAATGTAGGATCGGCCTTTTTTTGAAGGTGAGATTCTTGTAAGAACGTCGGTTGAGCGACACTGCTATGGCCAACACTGTCGGCTTCTTGGTAAAGGAAGTAAATCGACACATCTGGATATTATTATCCATTTCAATGTCCAATTATGATTACCGTTTCTAATTTTGTTTCTGAAATATCCGCTATCGACAATCATTTTTAGGGTTATACATAAAAAGGAAGATGTTCCAAACTTGGATTTGATGATTGTGGAAATCAAACAAACACATGGAACACACACGATTGATGTCAAGGATGATCCAAATGCGTAATCAACCACGGGGAACATGTGATTTTATGTGGAACAACTTCTCCGGTGCAACGGGAAAAAATTCACGGGCAAAGATAGATTCCACTATGAGAAAATACGAGTACAAATGCAAGAATCTTAGGAGTCATTATCTTGTTGGTTATTAATTACTTGAATTTATTTTTTTAAATATAGTATCCATTATGATCTTGGCTCTCAATTATTGGAATTTTCAAAAGAAAAACTCAACGAGGGTGCTCTCTCCCCCTCTCTTCTTCTTCATTAACCCTCGATGTAGAGGCGGTAGTTGCATTTGGAGACAATGGTGTATGACAAAGATGATGGGGATGTATGACGATGATGGCGGTGCGTTGAGGTAGGAGGTGATCTACTTATTCTTAGTACTTTATTCATATTCTTAATAATTTTTATTGGGATTTTTACACCCACAACCCCGAGTAATCCTGCAATTACAATCATAACCCTGCATAATCATGAATTACTTGAGAAACCCTGAGTAATGCTTAACTCTTACATGACATAACCCCGTGTTATATTCCGTTTGGGGTCTCCATTATAATTTGATGGTTTTCCGTTTAAAAAGATAAAACTGCCCCAAAAGCTCCTTCTTGTTTACAAAATATGCCAACCTGTCATCGACCCTTTCCCCTCCCTCCCTGGCCACCCCCCCGGGATCTCGGCGCAGACCCTCCCCTTCTTCGTTTCCTCCCCTGCTCGAAGTCGTCGGTTCCTCCTTGAGGCCTCCTACCCCCAGGTCGAAGCCCCCCGCGCACCGCCAAAGCTCGAAGCCTCCTTCCCCCGGCAGCCGCCAGTTCCTGCTTGAGCCCCCCCCCCCCCCCCCCCCCAACCCCCACCTCGAAGCCCCCCGCTCAGTCGAAAGCTCCCACCCGCGCCCGTGCCATGATGAACCCCCCCCCCCCCCCCTGCATAGACGAAGCCCCCGCCCAGATGAACCCCCCCAGACGAAGCCCCTGCCCAGATGAAACCCCCCCAGACGAAGCCCCCTCCTAGATGAAACACTCCCGCCGCCGCCCCTGCCCAGCCGAAAGCCCCAATCTCCCCCCAGCCTGCCTCTGACTCCTTCCACCGACCGGTAGCTTCTTGCATCCGCCTGCAAGCATGCCTCCACCTTTGTTTATTTTTTCCTTTTAGTTTTTTATTTTGACTAATCCTAGCCGTAGGTATGAGCAAAAAATCGGGCGGCCCGACCCAACCCGAGTAAGCCCGCACCCGGCCCGAGCCCGCGATATAAATTGGCAGGCCTAGGCATTTTTTCAAGCCCGAATGCCTTGTCGGGCCGGGCCGCGATATAAATTGCTAGCTCGAATCCGAGCCCGAAGCCAGCGGGCCGGCCCGAATAAAAGCTTGAGTTGCGGCCCGATGTTGATATTGGCTTTTGTTTTTCTCTTAATTCAAATAACTATATTATTTTGATTCTTTTGCCATGCTGCGAATGGATTCTAGAGATTAAAGTTTACATGAAAAACAAGTTTGGTGCGGAAATATTTTTTCAAAGCAAGTTTCGTTGATAATTGCACCGAGAAAAGTGTCAAATAACTATATTACTGATCTTACTTGTTGACTTGTTTTTTAAAGCAAGATTATTTACTAACAATCTTAATCAAATTAGACTTTGGATTTTTTTTTGATTTCATAACAATACCAATGGCGGGTAATGGGATCAATTCTTGACTTTTTTTGGGTGAAAGTAGGTTCTAAAAATAGATTTGGTATTTTTAATATAAAATTGTCGGGCCGGCCCGACCCATTTTCTATTGGGCCAGGTTCGGGCTTGGGCCGCAAGTGAAGATTTTGAAACGGGCCCTAAGCCCGGCCCGTAGGCCCGATATATTTGGCCGGGCTCGGGTTGGGCTGGGTTGGGCCTGGCCCGATGCTCATCCCTACCTAGCCGTTAGATCATAGGTTGGTTAGATTATCCCGCTCATAGGGTTGAGTTATTATATTAAACTAATGGAGGGTTACGAGTATGAGACGGAGTGACTATCCGGGATTTCTCATGTAATTCATGATTATGCAGGGTTATGATTGTAATTGTGTAATTACTCAGGATTATAGGTGTAAAAATCCCTTTTTTATTCATCCATTGATCGAGTTCCATGTTATTTTACATTGTTTTTATTTTTTATTTTTATTTTTATTTTTCTTTTGATTTGATTCCATCTCGATCTAATATCCGATCATCATCGATTAGAGATCTTGTTTTTCCTATGTATATATTAAACAACATGTACATATATATCCGATTTTAAGTTATATACATAATTACAATACATAGGATCATTTTACATTTTCTCGTCTCATTTTGCAATGTCATGGTATTTTTACATTTAAACGACTTCTCCACCACCAGTTCAAACACACTATTATTTTTACATTACCTACTAATGAATCCACGATTCAACGCCTTTATTATTTTATTTTAGCTTTATTTCCTTAGTCAAATATCTCTAAATAACCACTAATTCCATAAAATTACCATTCAGTATGCATTTGTTAAATATGATTTTTTAACACTGTTTATATTCAAATAAAAGAATAAAGAAGAAAAGAAAAGGAAAAAAGGATGTATTTATGAAATAAATGCAGATTGATCTGAACCTTGAGAGAAGGTCAAAACTTGACCTGATCGAACAGGAATAAAGTAGGGGGAGATAGGATCTTTAATCCAAAAATATTTTGTAAATATTTTTCCTTTTTATTTTTGAATTTATTCTTTGTATATTTGTATAAAATTTACACTATTTTATTTGTTTTAAAATTGATCTTGAATTGAATATTTTTCTTAATGAAACTGTAAATAAAAATGTTCTCTAAATAATAAAAATAATTGCAAAATAAAACCAACGTATAGAGCAAAAGTATCCACACTTAGAAAATACCATAAAGTGACAATTGAAAACCAATTCCAGCTTCAAACGAACTCAAATTGAATCAAACTCACTTCTATTGTACTTTAAATTAAATTATCTTTAAAATGGATGTAGTTTTATAATTTTTGGAATTATGGTTGAAAAGTCGATTTTCTGGGGTGGTTTTTGCAATTTGATCATTTATTTATTGTATTTATTTTATTATTTATTATTGTACATATTATATTTTTAATAATTCTAAATATTGTTTACAATAATTTAAAATAAATAATTTACTAAAAAATGTATATACAATTATTTTCTTATTTGTACATGTGTATATTGTACATTATGTATATATGATATGCATAAAACTAACATCCTTATATAAAAACCACCAAAATTAATATCTAACATTAATTAATTAAATTAATATAATTACAAAATTTTTATTTATTTATTTATTTGATTTAAAAACCTACATGTATATAAGATTTGATTGTATACCATAAATAGCCATCATTAAGGTGGCTAATTGATTTTTACCAATTAATTATTATATTTAATTACGGATTTCGTTATTTATTTATTTGTTTTATTTATTTAAACAACCACTAAACACCTTTCTTTTTTATACATATTTTCTTTTTTTTGGATTTCTTCTTTTTAACGGGTCTCCTTTCCTACTTTTTGCTCTTGATCAATCTTTGCTGGAGAAGGAGCCTCATTCCCAAAAATTCCGTCGATCGATAGAGAAGCCCATCCCTCGAGCCGTCCGGTGACATCGGACTTGTTGCCATTGAGGCCATCACGACATCCGCCTCCCTCAGGTTAGATCCATTTTTTCGTCATTCTTCTAGATAAATTTTAGATTTAATTTTTGCTTCGATGTCGTTGTTAAATTTTAGATCTTAGTTCCTAAATATCCATCACGATTCAACCCACCTCTGATTTTCGATTTTTCACTCATCTCTCGAACCTCTCCGTTTCACATTCTATCGTACACAATCTCTCACCTTCGACCACACACGGTGGCCGGAGATCCGGTTCCGATCCCTCACCTCTATCGAAACCTCGCTCACTAACTCCTCTTTGATTTTTACAGACCGAGTTGCGTGCTCGAGTGGGCTTTTCAAATTATTTTATTGTAGGAATAAATAAAAAATAAAAAAAATAATTTTTCTAACGTTTATTTTGCAGGTTAAAAAAAATTGCAATAATAATTCTTTTTGCTATTTACCAAAAAACAAAAAAACGGATGTTTAAAAAAATAAAAAATAATAAAAAAAACTAAAAAACAAATTTCGAGCAGTAGGCGCCGCCCTTCCCATCCGCAGGCAGTGTCCGCCGCTCCTTCACCGCACAACTCCAGCGGTGCTGCCCAACACCTCCCCGCGCTCCTCTGCCAACAGCAGCTCCGCTACGTGAGCCACGGCCGCCGCCCCCACCGCTGCGAGCTCTGGCTGCCACCGCCCTCGACGCTCCTCCACTTGGCCAACTACCTCCACCATCATCGCCCCCCCACCGCCACGAGCTCAGGCAGCCACCGCCCTCAATGCTCCTCCACTTGGCCAACTATCTCCGCCATCATCGCCCCTCTGTGCGAAGCCTCTAGCAACCACCGATCGTCGGTCGCCCGCTGAAGCTTGAAGGATATGGTTAGATCCTCAAGCGCATCACGGAAGCGTGAGCGTCGTATCGAATACGACGAGGAGCGACTAGTCGCACTAGTTGCTCGATGCAGCGGAATTTAAAAAATTTTCATGCGACGAAACCACATGATCCAAGAACACTTCTCGGATCGTTTCGTCTAAACCATAAACAAGTAATAGGATTGCCTCTTGCAGCGTGGTTGCGATCGAGTCTCTAAACGAAGAGACCTCCTGTCTCAAGTCCGATCCGACGGAGGAGATGCTTGCAAGCGCGGGGATGAACCACGTGCTTCTTGCAATCCATGTTGATGATCCAAACGGCGGATCTCCTGATCTCGACACACGAAGATCCGACGTCTTCTTCACGAGCGAGGCGCACCGAAGGAGACGGAGATCCACGAGAAGACGATCGAGCAGCATAACAACGACGCTGCGGCGATGGAGAACCTCTCTAGGGCATCCATAGTGGACGACCATGAGAGGGAGAGAGATAGTAGGCGTGTAGAGAGAGAGAGAGAGATGTGCTTCTCAAGCATTGTGTAAAAAGAGAGCATGGTATGCCTCTCTATTTATAGGGTTTTGGGATCCATGGATCTCAATCCATGGGAGTTATAAAATCAATGGATGAGATTGATTTATGTCAATCCAATGGCCAAGATTGTTGTTGGTAAAGGCCAACAACTTGTAATTTAATTTATATTAAAATATATTTGACAAAATCAATTATAAATCAATCCTAAATTACACCAATCAAATAAGGAGAGAATGTATATGGAGATCACATCTCCACATGCTTTCCATGTGGACAGCCACCCATTCCAATAAGGAATTGGGTGCCGCCCACTTGATTTCTCATGGAGGCAATCTCATGAGATTTCATGAGATTGCATATCTCCATGGAAATCTCTCTCATTATTTATTTCCAACAATTTTTGTTGGGATTTATTCACCAAAAAATAATTCACAATTAATTTTGGGAATATTACAATCTTGACATTGGAATATTGTGAATAACATTCACAACCCAAAACAAAATATAATTTACATTTTCAATTAATTAGACAATGTGTATCCAATACACATTAATAATTAATCAACAAATATAAATTACAATTATCTCTCTCTAATACATTATAAATCACATTTATAATATATTATGAATAATTGGATATTACTATCCACATTATTCATATCCATGATAATTAAATCACATTTAATCATCTTGGATCTCTATTCTCATGTGCCCAAATAATATGAATCACATTCACATTATTCACATCTTTGATAATAAAATCACATTTAATTATCTAAAATAACTCTCCTTATAATATGAATCAAATTCATATTATTCATAATAAATAAATCACATTTAGTTATCCATTATCTCAATGCTCGGATATATATATCAACAATAGAATTATCTATGAATTCTTTCAAGAATAATGCGCTTTCTCCGCGAATACTTGGAGATACGGACATGGCGATTGTATTGTTCCACGTATAGTGACTTGGATATTGAGATCACATCTCAAATCCAGATCTCGGTCCTCCCATAGATGTTTGATTAAATCAAGACCGCAAATCTAATCTTCTCATTGAATCTGAATCACATTCAGATCAATGTCCAATATTTGGACTAAGATCAGATTACTTCTCTACTGAGAGGAGTCACTAAAATTCAGACCCGTTTCATCACTCCCTAGGAATGGAAGCGTCATGGTTATACAATCGTTTATGATCACATCACCCTCAGGTATTCCCAATACATGTACATCATGCATATTGGAAGACTCAGAATAAACCCGAAGTATTAGATCAACTTTATACTGTCTACTTCAGGGTTTTATCAGTAAGTTTCTCATTTTGATCATTGAGAGTTGGTATCGATCATATACTTTCCAAAAGCATATATCATACCTAGGTCTTGATCATATACTTTCCAAAAGTATATATCAAACCTACAAAATTCAGTCAAGCTTCCAAAGCGAGACGACCGTGCGCACGGAATTTGATTCTTCCCAATATCTCATGAGTGAGCTCATATCTTCCGGTTCAGTAGTGAACCTGTATGATCCCTTTGAGAGATCGTACTACTCATATGCCCTTATATGCACACCAGCGCGCCGGTGTATAAACCTTGGTTAGGTCATCAACCTATTGGTCTGCCAAATGTACATACTCAGATATATAGTAACACATCTGTCTCCGGTCAGAGGATGCGTGCCTATATCATGACAGCATACGATATAGGACTTTGGTTATCTCGATCTCGTTAAGTCAACTCTTTGACCTAACTAATCTGACACCTACGAATCCCTATTCCTATGCAGAGGACCTGCATCAAGAGGTCGGTCAGATATCAGCCTAACTGAGAAAGGATTGCCATCTCCTACTTAAGCTGGAGATCATCTCTTAATGATCATTTGACGGTGCTTGATGAGTCCTCAATCTAACTCATTATATATTCATCTAAGCACCAGCCTCTATGATTCAATATTTGAATCAATAGCTATATGATCATCAAGATGGCTATGGTACATAACACTAATTGTACTAAGGGACCTATTATGCAAATTATTTATTCTTCATTTCAGATCAGGGAACGATATTTGCAATAACATTTATTGTATAATGGCTCGCCGTGGGCTCGCATGTCCAACAATCTCCCACTAGCCCAAAGAGCCATTAATGGGCTAATCATTTAAACCCACACTCATGTGACAATCATAGGCTATTTAGAAAATAGCTAGGTAAGCTGATCAGTCACTCGATTCCCAAGGGACTACGCCAAGTCCTTTTACGACACTTGCATATCTCCTAGTAACAGTGCTCGCATCCAATGCGAATGTTGCATCTTATGCAACCAATACTCAATTTTCGTCGTTATAGTGTCCTTGACACTACATCTTATTAATTATCATAACCAGTATTCCCATAATCCTTATTATAATACCTTCATTCCTGGAGATCTCTATCTCCTAAGGTATCTACAGTTAAGACCCTTATAGATCATTATCTACAAGGTCTTAAACTTTTGAAGATAAGACTTTGAGATCACTATCTCTAAGTTTCATCATCTTTGAAGATATTATTATTACTGCAATCAAGTGTTTTATCTCCATAGTAGGATTAGTAACAGTTTACTAATCCCACTGCATGGTAGACATCTGGTTCTTGTACACATCTAGCATACACTCAGCTTCTCATAACTGATGCACAAGTGCAAGCAGTTCTAGCATCCACTTTCTCAACTCTTTGAGGTGTTGTCCCTTTAGATAGGTCACTACCACATCTTAAGGGAAGGAAGCTTTTCTTGGAATTTTCCAGAGAATGGAATAAGTCCAAGGTGTACTACTAATGCGACGGTCCCAATACCCTCTTCTCTTTGCTTCTGAACGACTTCAGAACTAAGATCTAAGAGGTATCCTTGAGATCATATCTCAAGGTATGGGATAACCAGATTATAAAACACTCATTATTATCATCCTTAGATCATTTCAAATGATTAGGATAATATCTACATTTAGCACGATGAACACAATGTCACTCCCACTAAGCTTCACATGGTCCATCAAGATTTTATTTGAAATCATAACATTTATAATTTCATCAAATCTTATGTTCCAACTACAAGAAGCTTATTTGAGTCCAAAGATGGAGTTCTTTAGCTAGCACACCTTGCTTTCCTCAACCATGAAGCCCTGGGGTTACTTCATATGAATATCCTCAGAGAGGTATTCATAGAGGAATGCAATCTTGACTCGCATCATGAAGATGTCATAGTCAAGTTGTGTAGCTATAGTTAGCAATATTCTGATGGGTAAAAGCAAGGTCACTGGAGAGGAAGTCTCATCTCAAGCGATGTCTTCTCTTCGGTGTGTAGCTCATGGCTGCGAACCGTGCTTTGAAGGTCTCTACCTCCTCATCAGGTTCCCTCTTTCTCTTGAAGATCCATTTAGACCTTAATGTGTCTTATCCATATAGGTGGATCCGCGAGGGTCCATATACAACACTTGTATATGACGTCTACATTAGACTTTTATTGCTAACATCCATCTTTCCATGTCATGATCCTTATGAGCTTCATCACATGAAGTCAGATCATTATCAGATTCATCAGACACATGGAACCCATCATCAAACTTATTTGAAGAGGTATTAGTGTTTCATCTTTAATTGTCCTTTTAGTTTCCGATTCCAGGAGCCTCATTATCATCTCAAGATTAAATGAGTTCCATTTCTTCATTTTCATCTTGATTCTCAAGAGAGTCATCCTATAAGAATCATATTCTCAAAGATGAGATCTTTTAAGAATCTCAAGGTCATAAAGTAGGTATCTAATACCATCCTTTATTTTCCTAATGAAGTAGCACTCTCCAGTGCCAGATTCCAGATTACTTGCATGGAATCTTATTAAGGATATACATTGTAGTCTCTACTACATATATACCTTGGAAATTAATAGATAATTATGCTAATATTCATCATTGATTATATCATGTCACACATGATCCAATTGTATCTCCCTACAACTCTATTAAGTTAAGGTTCATTAGGAGGATTGAGATAGGAATGATATACACATCTCCATAAGGTATTCCTTGAATTCATCTAATAGGTACAAGCTACCTTGGTTAGATCAAATTCATTTTATCTACCTTCAAACTTTGGTTCTAAACCAAAATTGAGAAATCTTTGAACATTTCAAAGGTTTCTTAGGTGAAGAGAAGAAATTTCATATCATACATAATTATCAGTAGATATCACATATCCATGATGTTTACTATGATATAGATGGTTCACATACATCAATTTGTATGAGATCTTGAATACCTTGACATCTTACACCTTTCCTAAAGAAGGGTGTATTGGACATTTTTACTTTGAATACAATATTCATAAGTATGCAAGTTTTGAAATTTTAGACATTCTAAAGTTTCGTCTCTTACTTGTCCATTGATCTCATCAATAGACATATATCCAAAACATGATGCCAGATCATTGTCAAACGATCTTCATCCTCCTATTGATCTTTAAAAGTTTAATTTTCAGTATTAGAAATCTTAATGAACCATTCATTAATTTTCTAATTTAGCGGAGTCCACTAGATGTTAGATTACTATCTGAAATATCTCCATCATAACTCTTTATGATAGGTCTATTCCAGATTTCATGTTTATTCCCAACATTTAGAAATAAACAATGAGTGTATTCTAATATCTAGGTCATAGAAACATTCTCTAAGACTAAAGGGCTCCCACTGAAAATATGAAGTATATTCATCCGGTGGGAATTGTTGCAACAATTGCATCACTTCCAACATGGATGACCATTAAACTTTAAGATCAAATTTCTAATATTCTAATACAGATGCAACCAATTGCAAGTGTCATTAGAAGATTGAGATACAATTATTAGACTTTATCTTATCAAATAAGTCAATTTCAATGATTATATGTAGATTAATCTGATGTACTATCTGATTCCTTCTCTAAGGATTCTAGATAGATTTGATAGTCATACTATCAACACATCAACTTATTGCAGTATTGGCATTCATTCAACTCTTTGGATGTCCTATGGAAGTTACAGAAATACAGTCAACTTTTTGACTATATTGCTTACTTGGGTCCAACCCATGCTTCCACTGCGCTCCCTTTATCTATAAGCAACCATTACTCAAGACCAATGATCTCTTATGTTAAAATCAAAAATTTCACTATAAGAGTACATGCTTCATTCAATTCATACAATATGAATATTATGAAGCATCATGAATGACCAGAGTATAGACAGTAGAATGATGACACTCATCATATCTACATCCATCTAAACTCTTAAAATATTGGTTCAGGTAGGTACTCAAACAATTTGAATACATCATCTCTTATAGAGCCACCATTCTGTATGATGCAGAGAACCACATCATTCATGATTAAATGTTGAGCGCACATATGTATGCCAGAACATCTTCTTATAATTTTATTATAAGGATTATTTTGATAATTACGATCATTATTGACATGTCACTTCAAAAGTACATTCGATGAGATCAAGACTTATAGAGACATACAAACCCTAGGGTTTCAATCCTATTGTCTATTTAATTATCATTCCTCATTATTACGAGGAAACTTGCATATTGCAACCACATACATTATGCGTCCAATTGCAAGTACAATATCTGGATCATGGGTCCAATCCAAGATATTCTACTGGTTATCATTGAGTATAACATTGAGTGGGTTTAATGAAGGATTATCTGAAATAAGAAATTTGCATAAACATATATAAATATATAATTTACTTTGATTTAGGAATTTTTATATCAAAGTTGTCTTGCCATGTCAACAATGAAAGTTCATTCCCTTAATCACTTTCAGTGTAAGAGATATACTTACCATTATATCTCAAGCAAGATCTGGGATCTCCTTCCTTATCTCTGTTACATCCCAATAATATGAGAACCTGTAACTCGGATAAAAAGAAGCGGGAACACATTCCGCCTACAAGTTCAACTTGCATCTCCCAATTCGGTCTTTAACACCCGGGCCCACCACCCCTAAGGTGATGTTGACCCGTCATCAATTGAACCAACTGTCAATAGGAATACAACTCGCTATGCGCAATCCAATATTGCCCCAATAATATGAGGACTCGATATTGGGGTCACTGCGCATACGTCCTTACTCTTTTGAGAAGCGACGAGCCCGATCCAAATGGATCGTATGCAGGAGCTGTCACTTCGGACAGGCGTCTCCCACACACAATATCTGGCGACGGAACCCTTCCCCTTGACGGGAGATCATGGATGTCACTTATGTGATCCTCCATATCATATTCAAATTCTAATTAATTATCATGAATCATATTCACATAATTAATTCTTCCAAGGGAAATAACACGTCTATTATGATCGAGTGTTTTTAATTGGATATAATTAACTTAATCATATTAAATTAATTATCAATCCAATTCAATCAACAAACTTGATTTTTACTTGAATATATGGTATTATCTCAAAATACGTATTAATTCGAATTTTAATAATTAGAAAAATACATCATGACCTCTCAGGCATCATTCGTTCCCTACCCGTTGTCATGGCCAGTACCGGCGGGAGTGGGCGGACCGCATACGTTGCAACCCGCTACCCCAGCGATCCCCGACTAGACACCATATCCGCCTCGGGAAAAAATAATGCCGAGTCAATCATTTTGTACTTGAGATGATCATCGGTTCTTCAACCGAAATTATACCATATAGTAATAATCAAAACATTTTTTATTATAAGGAAATTTGCTAGACAAATTCCCAATCCTATTCAAGCAAGGAGTTTGTTGATTAAGTTTCCAATTTTGATCTAGATCAAATCTAATCAATTATTGGTTGAGGCCAAGTCAATTAAGGAAATAATCATCATCCAATATTTCTCAAATATTTTCTAATAAATATTTCATGAAATTAACAATTAATTTCACTAATTGACAATCACATGGTTCTTGATTAGGAAAGTAATTTCAGCAGTGACCCCTACTTACTAAAATTAGAATATCGCAATCAATTTAAATCCAAATTAATCAAAGTAAGTTTCCATAGTTTGCTAATTTGATTTACAACATAACCTATGTGATTTGCATGCATTTCGAGACGTTTCTAAACAATAATTAACTCCTTAATTACGTTAAGATTCGCAGTTCCCGTAACAGTGAATACATGTTCATTAAAACAACTATATCTAGAGCAAACGGAATCCAAATTACGTAAACTCAGATCCTATGGTTTCCTTATTTAATGGGGAACAAAATCCAAGCTATTTTCGTGTTTAAACAATTTAAACAGGGCCGAAAAATTACACTAAACAGAGATGCAAAAAATGAAATGCGATAAAACTTTCGCAACCCTAACGAACCCAAGTCGCCTTCGGTTTTATGGATCGTATCCAAAACCTTCAACCTAAGGCTCTGATACCACTTGAAAGATATGGTTAGATCCTCAAGCGCATCACGGAAGCGTGAGCGTCGTATCGAATACGACGAGGAGCGACTAGTCGCACTAGTTGCTCGATGCAGTAGAATTTAAAAATTTTCATGCGACGAAACCACATGATCTAAGAACACTTCTCAGATCGTTTCACTAAACCACAAACAAGTAATAGGATTATTTCTTGAAGCGTGGTTGCGATCGAGTCTCTAACGAAGAGACCTCTTGTCTCAAGTCCGATCCGACGGAGGAGACGCTTGCGAGCGCGGGGATGAACCGCGTGCTTCTCGCAATCCATGTTGATGATCCAAGCGGCGGATCTCCTGATCTCGACACACGAGATCCGACGTCTTCTTCACGAGCGAGGCGCACCGAAGGAGACGGAGATCCACAAGCAGATGATCGGGAAGCATAACAACGACGCTACGGCGATGGGGAACCTCTCTAGGGCATCCATAGTGGACGACCATGAGAGGGACAGAGATAGTAGGCGTGTAGAGAGAGAGAGAGATGTGCTTCTCAAGCGTTGTGTAAAAAGAGAGCATGGTATGCCTCTCTATTTATAGGGTTTTGGGATCCATGGATCTCAATCCATGGGACTTATAAAATCAATGGATGAGATTGATTTATGTCAATCCAATGACCAAGATTGTTGTTGGTAAAAACCAACAACTTGTAATTTAATTTAGATTAAAATATATTTGACAAAATCAAATATAAATCAATCCTAAATTACACCAATCAAATAAGGAGAGAATGTATATGGAGATCACATCTCCACATACTTTCCATGTGGACGGCCACCCATTCCAATAAGGAATTGGGTGCCGCCCACTTGATTTCTCATGGAGGCAATCTCATGAGATTTCATGAGATTGCATATCTCCATGGAAATCTCTCTCATTGTTTATTTCCAACAACTTTTGTTGGGATTTATTCACCAAAAAATAATTCACAATTAATTTTAGGAATATTGCAATCTTGACATTGGAATATTGTGAATCACATTCACAACCCAAAACAAAATATAATTTACATTTTCAATTAATTAGACAATGTGTATCCAATACGCATTAATAATTAATCAACAAATATTAATTACAATTAGCTCTCTCTAATACATTATAAATCACATTTATAATATATTATGAATAATTGGATATTACTATCCACATTATTCATATCCATCATAATTAAATCACATTTAATCATCTTGGATCTCTATTCTCATGTGCCCAAATAATATGAATCACATTCACATTATTCACATCTTTGATAATCAAATCACATTTAATTATCTAAGATAACTCTCCTTATAATATGAATCAAATTCATATTATTCATGATAATTAAATCACATTTAATTATCCATTATCTCAATGCTCGGATACATATATCAACAATAGAATTATCCATGAACTCTTTCAAGGACAATGCGCTTTCTCCGCGAATACTTGGAGATAAGGAAAGGGCGATTGTATTGTTCCACGTATAGTGACTTGGATATTGAGATCACATCTCAAATCCAGATCTCGGTCCTCCCATAGATGTTTGATTAAATCAAGACCGCAAATCTAATCTTCTCATTGAATCTGAATCACATTCAGATTAATGTCCAATATTTGGACTAAGATCAGATTACTTCTCTACTGAGAGGAGTCACTAAAATCCAGACCTGTTTCATCACACTCCCTAGGAATGGAAGCGTCATGGTTATACAATCGTTTATGATCACATCACCCTCAGGTATTCCCAATACCTGTACATCATGCATACTGGAAGACTCATAATAAACTCAAAGTATTAGATCAACTTTATACTATCTACTTCAGGGTTTTATCAGTAAGTTTCTCATTTTGATCATTGGGAGTTGGTATCGATCATACTTTCCAAAAGCATATATCATACCTAGGTCTTGATCATATACTTTCCAAAAGTATATATCAAACCTACAAATTCATTCAAGCTTCCAAAGCGAGACGACCGTGCGCACGGAATTTGATTCTTCCCAATATCTCATGAGTGAGCTCATGTCTTCCGGTTCAGTAGTGAACCTGTATGATCCCTTTGAGAGATCGTATTACTCATATGCCCTTATATGCACACCAGCACGCCGGTGTATAAACCTTGGTTAGGTCATCAACCTATTGGTCTGCCAAATGTACATACTCAGACATATAGTAACACATCTGTCTCCGGTCAGAGGATGCGTTCCTATATCATGACAGCATACGATATAGGACTTTGGTTATCTCGATCTCATTAAGTCAACTCTTTGACCTAACTAATCTGACACCTCCGAATCCCTATTCCTATGCAGAAGACCTGCATCAAGAGGTCGGTCAGATATCAACCTAACTGAGAAAGGATTGCCATCTCCTACTCAGGTTGGAGATCATCTCTTAATGATCATTTGACGGTGCTTGATGAGTCCTCAATCTAACTTATTAGATATTCATCTAAGCACCAACCTCTATGATTCAATATTTGAATCAGTAGCTGTATGATCATCAAGATGGCCATGGTACATAACCCTAATTGTACTAAGGGACCTATTATGCAAATTATTTATTCTTCATTTCAGATCAGGGAATGATATTTGCAATAACATTTATTGCATATGGCTCGCCGTGGGCTCGCATTTCCAACAAAGCTCGCTCAACCGATCCGCATCAGCGCCGCCCACGTACGCGTGCGTTGCCCTGCAACCGCCCTATCCGCAGTACAACCCTCCCTTCTCCCCGCACCGTCGACGCCGCCGCAGTCATCAGCCCGTGTGTCACCCTCCGTGCCATTAACCGTAGGAGCTCCTGGCCTGATCCTCACCGTCGCCTGCCCAACTAAAGAAGCTCTGTCCACACGCGCCGCAACCCTTGCTTGGAGAAGAAGAGCCCCCCCCGCTCTCTAGGGCACGAAGAAGAAATGAAGGAATAACCCAGCGTATGCCCTAAAAAAATTTGGGTAAATTGCATTTTCCCCAAATTTATTTCCTGTTATAAGCCCGGGATTGACTCAAGATAGATCTGAATGGAGGCGAAGAATCCATGTAGCCGACCCTACTTAATTGTGGGAAAAGGCTTTGTTGTTGTTGTTGTTGTTTCCTGTTATCTTTTAATGCAAAAATAATTAATAATGGCCTTTTGGTCCTTATATTACAAACTCCAGTGCATGCCTTTTTATTATAAGAATAAATATTTTTGTTGGTCAATAAAGTCTGTAAAAATCATGTTACGTTCCTGATTTGTGGCTCTTCACTGTAAAAATTTTGCATTGTATTTTATTGTTGTTTGCTACTAATAAAAAATAAAAAACATAGCATTTTTCCTTGTTTTAAATTAGAAAAATCATAAACATTTGATTATAGCTCTAAAAATTCCAAAAATTTTAGAGTAGATTTATTTCTCTATCTATTAATTTCCAACCAATTTTCACGTATTGATTATTTGTAAAAGACCTAAAAACTGTAAAATATTAAAAACCTTAAAAATGTAGAAAATATTAAAAAAATAAAAAAATGTTTTAAGTCTTTGTTTGTAGATATTTTCTTCTAGTTTTTAGGAAAAATAAATTCATAATTTTCACATTTATATTCTATTTTGAAATTGGTAAATACTCTTGTCTAGTGTAATTTGTACTTTTGATTTTTTAGAAAATTACTAAAAAATTGAAAAGTCTCTGAAAAATTACCAAAAACAGTAAAAAAGATTTAAAATCTAAAAATATTTTCTTTGAAAGTTTTTTAGCATTTGCTTAAAAAATTTCAAAGAAAATATTTCTAGATTTTAAATCTGTTTTACTGATTTTAGTGATTTTTCAAAATTTTAGTAAATTTCTAAAAATTAGAAAGTACAAACTACATTAGAAAGGAGTATTTAGCAATTTAAAAATAGAATATAAATGTGAAAATTATGAAATTTATTTCTCTTGGAAACCAGAAGAAAATATCTACGAACACAGACCAAAAACACATTTTTTTATTTTTTATAATAATTTTCTACAATTTTTTAATGTTTTTAGTATTTTGCAATTTTTAGAAGTTTTACAAATAATCAACGCGTTAAAATAAATCTACTCTAATTTTTTTGGAGTTTTTAGAGAAATATACAAAATTTTATGATTTTTCTAATTTAAAACATGGGAAAATGCTGTGTTTTTTATTTTTTAATTTGAGCAAACAACAATAAAATGCAATGCAAAATTTCTACAGTGAAGAGCCACAAATCAGGAGCATAACATGATTTTTGCAGAATTGATTGACTAACAAAAATATTTATTCTAATAATAAAAAGGCATGCACTGGAGTCTGGAATACAAGGACCAAATTCCATTATTAATTCTTTATGCATTAAAAGATAATAGGAAATAAATTTGGGGAAAATGCAATTTACCCAATTTTTTAAGGCATACGATGGGTTGTTCCTTCGTTTCTTCTTTGTGCCCTAGAGAGAGAGGGGAGCCGTCCCTCTTCTTCTCCAGCAAGCGTTGTGGCGCGCGTGGACGGAGCATCTCCAGGCGGGCGGTCGGTGGTGAGGATCAGGCTAGGAGCTCATGCGGTTAATGGCGTAGAGGGTGACACAGGGGCTGATGATTGCGGCAACGTCGATGGTACTGGAGAAGGGAGGTTGTACTGCGGATAAGGCGGTTGCAGGGCGACGCACACGCGCGCAAGTGCGTATCGATTGAGTGGGCTTCAGAGGGCGACCGTCGATCGACAGTTGCAAGAGGCTTCGAGCGAAGGGGCGATCATGGCGGAGGTAGTTGGCCAGGTAGAGGAGCATAGAGGGCAGCGGCTGCCTGAGCTCGCGACGGTGGGGGGCGATGATGGTGGAGGTAGTTGGCCAGGCGGAGGAGTGTCAAGGGCGATGGTTGCCTGAGCCTGCGGCAGTAGGGGACGACGGTCGTGGTTCACGTGGCAGAGCTGCTGTTTGTGGAGGAGTGCGGGGAGGCGTTGGGCAGTGCCGCTGAGGTGTGCGGTGGAGGAGCGACGGGCGCTGCCTTTAGGTGAGAAGGGCGGCACCTGTTGTTTACTTTATTATTTTTTGTAATTTTTTTAAACAACAGTTTTTTGTTTTGGTAAACAACAAACATAATAATAATTATTATTTGCAATTTTTTTAACCTGCAAAATAAATGATAGAAAAAAATATTTTTTTAATTATTTTTTATGTATCCCTGCAATAAAACAATTTGAAAAACCCACTCGAGCTCGCCGCTCGGTCCGAAAAAAATCAAAGAGGAATTAGTGAGCGAGGTTCCGACGAAGGTAAGGGATCGAAACTGGATCTTCGACCACCGTGTATGGTCAGAGGTGAGAGAACATGTACAGGAGAACGTGAAACAGAGAGGTTCGAGAGATGAGTGAATATTTAGAAATCAGAGGTGGGTTGAATCGTGATGGTTATTTAGGAACTAAGATCTGAAATTTAACAATGACAACGAAGCAAAAATTAAATCTAAAACTTATCTCTAGATGAATGACGAAAAAATGGATCTAACCTGAGGGAGGCGGGTGCCGTGATGGCCTCGACGACAACCTGTCTGCTATCATCGGACAACTTGGGGATTGGGCTCCTCTATCGACCGACGGAATTTTCAGGAATGAGGCTCCTTCTCCAACAAAGATTGATAAAAAGCAAAAAGGAGAGGAGACCCATTAAAAAGAAGAATTTCAAAAAAAGAAAATATGTACAAAAAAAGAAGGTGTTTAGTGATTATTTAAATCAAATAACTAAATAATGAAATTTGTAATTAAATAAAATAAATAAAAAAATTAATTGATAAAAAATAATCAGCCACCTTAATGGTGGTTATTTATGGTATACAATCAAAATATATATACCTGATAGGTTTTCAAATAAAATAAATAAATAATTAAATAAAATTTGTGTAATTATATTAATTTAATTAATTAATATTAGATATTTTTGGTGGTTTTATAGAAGGATGCTAATTTTATACATATCATATATACATAATGTATATTATACACATGTACAAATAAGGAAATAATTTTATATACAAATTTTTTAGTAAATTATTGTTTTAAATTAATGTGAATAATGTTTACAATTATTAAAAATATAATATGTAAAAAATAAATAATAAAAAATAAATAAAATAAATAAATAGTCAAATTGCAAAAACCACCTGAGAGAACTGACTTTTCAACCTTAATTCCAAAAATTATGAAATGACAACCATTTTAAAGATAATTTAATTTAGAGTACAGTGGAAGTGAGTTTGATTCAATTTGAGTTCGTATGAAGCCGAAATTGGTTTTTCAATTGTACTTTACGGTTTTTTCTGAGTGTGGATACTTATACTCTATACATGGTTTTACTTTGCAATTATTTTTATTATTTAGAAAATATTTTTATTTACAACTTTCATAAAGAAAAATATTTAATCCGAGGTCAATTTATATACAAATAAAATAGGTAAGTTTTATACAAATATACAAAGAATAAATTCAAAAATAAAAAGGAAAATATTTACAAAGTATTTTTGGATTAAAGACCCTATCTCACCCTATTTTATTCCTGGTCGATCATGGCAAGTCTTGACCTTCTCTCGGGGTTCGGATCAGTCTGCATTTATTTCATAAACACGTCCTTTAATTTTCTTTTTCTTTTCTTTCCTTTTTCTTTTCTTCTTTATTCTTTTATTTGAATATAAACAGTGTTAAAAATGCATATTTAACAAATGTATGATGAATGGTAATTTTATGAAATTAGTGGATATTTACAGTTATTTGACTAAGGGAAATAAATCTAAAATAAAAGAATAAAGGCGATGAATCGTTGATTCATCATTCCCCTAAATTAGACTAGTGATCTAGCAAGAAAAGCCCTCAGATTTAACACATGCTTTTAGGTGCCCGAATTCCGGCATCTCTTCTCTTTTGATGAAAGGAAAAGACAAGTGAGGCATGCCACACCAAACATGGAAAGTGGAGTTCTCGTGATGCATGCAGCTTCAAGCTCAGTAAGCCCACTACTAATGATAGAAATTTCCAGGTCGGCTTGGAAAAGGGCCTAATGTGAAGTTCGTCTTTTTTAGGGAAACTTTACCTTTGCTAGTCTCTTAACAAACACTTATTTGAAAAATAAGTGAAAATAAAAATAAAGAAAAGAAAAAGGAAAGAACTTAAACCAATGTTGATTTTTAAATCTATCTTCATAAAATTGGAGTATAAAGCTTAGACCTTTGGATTATTACTTTTGTGGAACCTTATTAGGAAACGGAAAGACTCAACATCCCTCAAGTTCCACTATTCCATGGTTAGATCGCCTTAATCAGTCAGGTCAGAACAAGTCTACATACACAAACTCTAGTGACTATGAATCTGTACTTGTACGGTTTATGTGTATTTTGGCTCCCCACTTCAGAAATGACAAAGAAACAACCTCCCTCAACAAGATAGCTTTAGTCCCCCGATCTAGCAACTCTTTCCTCGGAGAGCGGGGATATTGCCTTCTAAGTTCAAGTACAACCAGCTCAAGAAGAGGAGATGGAGAAAAGAATGGATGATAACCAGTGTAGTTACCTATCCTTAGATGCATGACCAATGTAGTCAAGTCATCCAGCTGCACGCTTACAAAAATCTGACTTTGAAGCTCTTATTCTTCCTTTTTTATATACTTGTATATACACCCCAACATGTATATTACTTTTCAATCAGGCATGTCCACTTTTAGAGATTCTGCATTTTTTTCCTTTTTCTCTCTTTTTTTTTAAAATATATACAAGGTGCAGCATGTACATAAGGAGTTTTTCCTATTGTTCTAGTAGACTATCCCTCTTTTAAAGTATTATTGCAATCCCACAACATCTTATCTTTATACCTCAATGCTACTATATCAGGTTGAGATGCACTATCCTCCCTAGAGGAAGACGAGAGGTTCCTCCTAGATGTACTACCCTTGTATGCTACTCCAAGCCAAGGTCAACTGCCTCCTCACCACCTCATCCGTGTTGAGCCACGTGTAAAGTGTGTGTGCAAGTCAAGCCATTGTCTGCGAGAGTCATGCGTGTGTAGTTAAGTACTCTATTTAGACCAATCAAGATGATATGTGAACATAGCCTAATGGACTTGAAGAATTAAGTCTCAAGACCTGAAAAATCCTAAACTCGGATCTTAAAAGGTTCCTCTGACACTAAGTGGATTAAGATCTTAACTAAGATCCATTCCTCAATTTTTATCCAGACTAGTTTAAATGCCAACATTACTCTGAAACATGCTCATACATATGTGAGAAAATATGTACAACGCAAAGAAAAGAAAGCAAAATCTTCTCTCCTTTTTTGAAACAATTTTCTAGTTTTGAACTTTTATAGATTTTTGAAAGAAATGCGCATGCAGAATTTTTTTAATGTATATTTTTATAGACTTTTGATTTTTGTATTTTTTACGGATTATTTTTTAATAAGAGTTAGGGTTAGTAGATAAGATACATATATTTACAGGAGAGTGAGTCATTTATTTACAAGAATTAGGTGTAAGGATTTACAACTTGAGTGTTAGTAATTTATACAAAATTATATATACATATACAATTGGTAAAGAATTTTATGGATGATGCATATATCCCTCAAACTTATTTGAAAATAGTTTTACAAATATTTTTGAAAACTATAGTCCAAAATAATTTTTATACAAACATTTACAAACATTTGAAAACTATTTTGCAAACATTTTTCAAACAGTATATATACAGATTTTTTTAAAATAATTTTTCAACTATTTTCAAAATATTTGCAAATATTTACAAAATAATTTCACACAAAGAAAAGAAACTTTTTACAAATCAAAATACTTTTACAAAGGTTTAAAATATTTCTCAAAACATTTTTCAAATCGTTTTCAAAAGATTCTTCAAATAGATTTTCAAACTACTTTCAAAATATTTTAGCATGACTTATTAATCAATATGTACAAAATGAAATTTGAGGAAATATCTGCATCTTTTTATTAGTTGATTTTATTATATTTTACATGTATTTATACGATAATTTAGCCATATTGTTTAAAAAATATGAAAGTACGAGTTATGGCTAAAGTATATATACAATATATAGGAACCCCCCTATACTTAACTTGAACTATGTCCTCATAGTGATCAGAGAGAGACAATGGAAGACATAACTCATGCTAAGTATAGAAAATTGAAAAGATTCATATGCTACAATGACTCAAAGAATACGAAATAAAAAGAATAGAAGTCGGTGATCCCCCCTATACTTAAGATGAAATAATCCTAAGTATAGAAGACTGTACAAATGGGGAGAACCGAGGGTGAGAATTTACATAAAAATCAACGAATTGACCTGCCCCCATACTTTGGATAAAGGATCCCTAAGTATAAAAAAGAATATCTACAGGCAGGGGACAACCAGCAGAATATACAGAGATCACCTCCCCTATAAGTTGGGTCGGAGATCCCAAATATAGGCAACACTACAAGAATTTATACCTTTCGAGACAACTAGCGACGGTTCCAGTATGAGCGTCCCTATTGACAATTTTTGGGGATGGTCAATCGACAACCGTCTTCAATACCCACATAATGGGAGACGATCTTTGGGTTATCGTCTCCTTTTATAATAACGTAATAGGGATGGTGATGAATCTCCATTTTATCACCTTTATTCTATCATTTTGGCCTTAAAAACCCCAGCAAATGCATGTAAATAGCATCAAATTGTACATAATAGCAACCATTCTTTATTGTATTAATTATACAGAAAATAAGGGTTTTTAATGCCAAAATTATAGAATAAAGAGAAGAAAAGAAAAAGGAATAAAATATTGCAAATATTTTATGACCCTAACCCCGAGACCAAGGCCAGCATGGAATTGGTCGACAAGGAATAAAGTAGGGGGAGATAAGGGCCAAGAGTACGATAAATACCTCATTTATTAATTCATTTATTTATGCATTTTGACACCTATTTTGTACATAATTATTTATTCATCAAATAGAGAAACTTTGTACATGAAAGTTGTAGATAATAATGTAAATAAAATTACAAAATTGAGTTTGTGTAAAAATAACACTCAGTGTACTTTTTATACACAGAATAAAAAGCAAAAATCTCAACTTCACAGGCCCATATCTTGCAAATAAAAACTCCAAATCACCCAAACTCACCTCTAATTGTATATAGCATTTCAAGACTATTTTATAAAATTGGTTTCATAATTTTTGGAGTCCATCTGTGGAAGTTAGGTTTTTGGCCCTTCTTGTACATAATACATGATTAAAATATTCATTTTATTCAATATTTATTATTTCTATAAATTTGTATTTTTAGAATTTTGTAAATAATGTATAGAATACATGTACATATTAAAATTAAAAGAAAACCAAAAATATTTTGTAAAATAAAATAAGTCTATATAATATATATAGGCAAAATACCTATGAGAAGGTTGTACATAAATAAAAGGGGAAAAACATTCTTTAATTATTTCATTCTTTTATATTTTTATAATAATGTATATATTATATATAAATTATTAAAAATATAAATCCAAAATAAAAACAAATAAAATTCATTAAATAAATAAAATGTATATAATATATAGGTAAAATACCTATAAGTATACCTACATATACACAAACACATTTATTTAAAAATATAAATATAACAACAACAACAAAGCCTTTTCCCACAATTAAGTAGGGTCGGCTACATGGATTCTTCGCCTCCATTCGGATCTGTCTTGGGTCAATCTCGGACTTATATCCAAAAAATTAAGATCCCTTCGTATAGTCTCTTTCCAACACTTCTTGGGCCGTCCTCGCCCTCTCTTGGCCGGCTCAACATCCCAACACTCGCATCTCCTAACCGGTGTATCAGTTGACCTTCTTTGCAAATGACCAAACCATCTTAAACGGTTTTCTCGCATCTTATCCTCGATCGGAGCTACACCAACTTTCTTTCGGATTGCATCATTCTGAATCCGATCTTTACGTGTATGTCCACACATCCATCTTAGCATTTTCATTTCTGCTACAGTCATTCTCTGCACATGTCTATGGTTCACAGGCCAACATTCAGAACCATAAAGCATAGCAGGTCTCACGGCTGCTTTGTAAAACTTTCCTTTAATTTTTAAAGGAATTTTCTTATCACAGAGAACAGCGGAGGCTCCTCTCCACTTTAGCCAGCCTGCATTTATTCTATTAGTAAATATTTAAATTTTTTTATTTAAAAATATAAATAAACTCATAAAAATCAAATAAAAATATATTTATACTCATAAAAATAAGTTATAAATTTATAAAATAAGCCAATAAAATAATAAAATAAAATAAACAAATTAAAAATAAAATACATAAAAATACATGTAAATACATACATATACACATTATTCAAATAAAACTATAATAAAACACCTCGAAAAATTCAATAAAAATCATAAATAAATACTACATGAAATAATACACATTTTTTATTTTATAAGTAAAAATTAATAAAATCATTTACTCAGCTAAATAAATCAATTTATAATAAGGTTCCTTGTTTTGGCGTTTAGCGGCTGAGGTGGACCAATCAGGTCCCTCCGCGAGTTGACCCCGGTCAACTTGACCTCCAGCCGCCTGACTTGACGTGAACCATCTTTTCCCCCGATTTCTTCCCTTTTTTCCGCTCGATCTATCGCTCCATCAACAACAATCACTTCACGAGATTTGCTCTCCCTTCATCCATGATCCCCGCCGATCATTCAGATCCATTGTACATAGCCTCGATTCTTTAATAATCGCCGGTTACTGGGGGTCCCTTGGAATGTATATAAATAACTCATCCCTCCTCCTTGGCCGAATTTGGCCAATTTCATCCCCTTCTTTGAGCTTGAATCAGCTCCTGGTGGAGCCCTCGTGACAGGAGGCGCTTCCCAGCACCTCGATTCAGCCATGGCGGAGGGCAATTTTGTCGTGGTGGCGCTCCAGCGGCCACCCTGCTCCCTGGCGGCCCCCAGGTATAAGAGCTGCTTTTTTATATTTCTAGGTAGATTTCGATTCTAGCATTTCATTCCTGCAATTAGTTTTAGGTTTCGTTTATTAGTTTAGCGTAGTTTAATGGCTTCGTAGTTCGTCGGAGCTCCGCTCCGGCGAGCTATCCACCGTGTATCCGACTGTGCCCCGACTTGCTTCCACCCTCATTTCGTTCCCCTACGCCTTCTCCACCTTCCAGCCACCTTGCCCAACCGGATTCGCATCTGGATCCGCGAATCGATGCTCACCTCCTCCGCATCGCCGGAGCATCGCCGCCCTCACCCATTTCCTATGCTAATAGCTTCAGTTTTGGGCCGAGGAGCACCGCCTCGAGCCGAGCTTCGTTCCTGTGCAGGTTAGGTGCGCAATGAAGCACCAGGAGTCGAGTTTCAAGCGGGCGGAGGTACCTGGAGCTGCCATCCTTCCCCGAGCTCATGGCGGCGCTCGAGGGCACCTCCGGCCGATCTAAGACCTCCAGCAAGAAGAAGACCCTGCCAGGAAGCTTTGTGGACCTTCAGGAGCGGCGAAGACCGGCGGAGGCGCGAGATCTGGTCGGAAGAAGCTCGCCCCGGCGAGTCTTCTTCCCTATTCTTCCACATGCGCGCTCCGCAGTTGGATGAAGAGCAGGTCCCAGTTGCAATCACAGCCGTTTGATGGAGCCATGTCCAGACCGTCAGATCTCCCACGAGATCTAATCCGCACCGCTCATCGGCGAAGCGTCATCGGCGCACGTGGAGGCGCCACGTGTATTAGTGACTCACATCAGCCGTCGGATGAAGCACCTATTGGGGGTAATTTGCACATCCAACCCCCGCCTTTTTTGTATTTAATATTTAATGCTGTAAATAAATTTGCACGTTATAAAATAATTGTAAATTTTGCAGTAGGACCCCTGTGTTTCTTGAAATTACGTTTAGGTCCTTCCGCGCCTCACGAGCAGTCCCACGTGAGGTGCGTAAAAATTGCATGTAACCCCTAGAGGTCTTTGAATATTGTAAAATAGTTCTAAAAGTTTAAATAAATGTTTATTTCTATTGGAATTTTTGCATTGTTGTCCCTGTAATTTATTATATTTGCAAAAATACCCCTGTCAGGCTTAATTATTTTTGTGTCTTTTATCCATTTATTAAAAATACCTAAATGGCTTCTAAAAAATCCACAAAAATTAGGATAGGTGCTCCATGCCATGCTTGTTCACGCCCATATTTTATTTTGCATTTTTTGCATTTTTCCTAATTATTAAAAATGAAATAGAAGCCATTTTTGCACTGTCTAAATTAGAAAATACAAAAAAATTAGAAAATGTTTTTGAAAAATCCCAAAAAAATTATATATGGTATAATTATATATATATTGAGTCCAGAAATTGAAAAACCCTAAAAATATAAAAAGAAAATTAAAAAAATCAGAAAGCTCCAAAATCAAACAAAAAATAGAAAAATCCTTAAAAATCCCAAAAAAACATTTTTTCTCTTTTATAATTATCTATATATTATTATTAATGTATTAAAATTAATTTGGGAATTTTTGGAATTTCTTTTATATTTTTAAAACCCAAATTATATTCGGCTATTTATTTAGTCCTATATTGTGGACATTTTTGAATTTAAAAATACATAAAAATTAGAAATATTTTAGAAATATTTATAAAAAAATTAGAAAAATATTAAAAAGCCAAAATATATATATATATATATATATTTTAAGTATTTATATATATATATATATATTTATAGACTATAGTACTCCTCTCTCTTCTTATATATATATATATCTCTTTATATATATATGTCTTATATATATATATATCTATTTATATTATATAATTAAAATTATTAAAAGAAAATATAAAAAATATAAAATATAAAAACAAAATAAAAAAAATTATAAAAACAAAAATATAAAAAAATTACAAAACCCAAAACCCACTAAAACAATAAAAGGACATGAACAATGGATTGAATAATTACACAACACATACGACCATTCGCCTCCCAGTGTTCGACCTCTACCTGTACTTACACCTATACACATTTACATGTAGAGTTATAATAAAGTTTAACTCCACATTTTTGGATATTCATTGCATATATTTATTGTGGGTTAATTGTTGATTGATATGAGGTCTTCTGTCAGTCGCCTCAACGACCGCGTTCCCGTTTGTGTGGAATGCGAGACCGATGGAAAATCTCTCTCATCAAATGGCACCATTGCCAGGGAGGCAACGGATTTTGTATGATTTTTGTGAGCTTATTTGTTCATTTATTCAATTATTTGCTCATGTCCATGATTTAGTTATTTGTTTGGTTTTATTTCTATTTGAGATTATTTGATTGAATGCTCTGACCATTTCTTTCCTTTGTCTTTGATGCGAGGGACCCCCAAGCGAAAGAGGACCTCTTAGGAGGACCTATGCACCCAAGCGAGGAGGAGTTGGCTCCTCTATGCCAGCCAACAGGAGAGAGCATCCATGACAGAAGAAGGAGAATTTTTGAAGACAGTCACTATTTTTAGGCATTTTATTTTATTTCATTTTATTATGTATATTCATGTGAGAGAGTGGCGCTTAGAATTTTGTAATAATACAGGACTCTCACAGGTACACGAAGACCCCCGAGGTCCATTGCCCGAGGGATTGTTCCCTTGGGGGCCTCGATGATTTTTGACGCTTTTCTTTTATTTTCATTTTTATTATTTTGTGTGAATGAGCCTTAGCTTAGGAGTTGCTTGCTCGTAGAGTTAGGTCCAAACACTCTAACAGATATTTGCATGTACCTATAGTTCGCTTTGGACCTAGATCAAACTCTAAACATCCGCTCATTTATCTCTTAGCCTTTGTGCCACAGCGAGCCCCGCAAAGCGCTTTCTCCTAAGCTCAAGTGTGTTGAGCACAGGGGGGGTGAGCCAAGACCGGACTTTTTGAGGCTAAAGGTGAATGAGCGACTTGTGGTGCTTCACGATAATAGCAATTTCTGAACCTAGGGCGATTTCTTCGGTTTGCATTTGCATATAGCATAGGTTTCAAATTCTGTTATGCATCCCGCATGGAGAGAGCTGGGAGGCACTGTAAGTCTTCTTACTTGGCATGCATCATCGTTTTCCGACTTGCATGGCTTTTCCGATCTTCTCCCTCTGTTTTTGCCAACCTAGGGTGCTTAATTGAAATTGGAACCTCGATAGGCACGTGCATTGAAAATACCCAAAAAAAAGTGATAACTTAAATAAAATCGGGACTGTTAACTCTATTGGACTTAAAAATAAAACGTAATGGATTCCTTGTCTTGGGGAGAGCAACCCCCTCATTGGATGCGTTTTAAAATGCTCACGTACACACTAAGGAGTAGAGCCCAAATCCTATCAAGCCTCCTAAGTGATTGTACAATTTTTGTGATCCTCACCTAACTCTAAAAAAATGAAAAAATAAATGACCGTCACCTGATGGTCTTCACTGTGTTGAGTAGGTGAATTGGGGGTCTTGCCTTGTGTAGTGACTTGGAGTCCATTGTGTTTTCATTCATTACTAGAGTAGTCAGTTCCATCATGTGAGTCATGCATTTTTCATCTTTGAGTCTCTCTACCTCTCTTATACATATCTCTCTTCATTTTGCATCGAGTCGTGATATTGGCGCTTGAGCTCACTCATTCTTCGCCAAGTCCTTTGTTTCCCTCTTCTTCATCACTTTCTTCGTATTCTCCGTACCAACATCATTCTCTGGTTCAGGGAGAGCAGTCTCTTTGAACCACAATCTTGACGGTGTTTCCGCCCTGTGTGGAGCACCCAATTTTGTCTACGTCCCGATCTTCTCGCCCGCCCTCCTCGTACCCTCTGTATCACTCTTCTACCACCCATGATATTGGCACGCCCGCTCAATCAGCTTCTCCACTTCCCTTTGTGTACCCTTCTTATCCATATTCCTCGTGTCCCCCGTATCATCTTTCCCTTTACCCGAGAATGCTGTGCATAATGATGAGGCCCGCATCGAGGATTATTTATACAAATTATTTGTAAGTCGGGCCTATGATGTTGAGGTTGCTGAGATTGATGTGATTTGTCTTTGATACATGCATACGAGCTTATTGAGGATTTTTGTTGATGCATAGAGCATAGGTGTGATGCATTATTGAGGAATTCTAGTTCTCGCACACCGGATTGAGGATGTGGTATGATGCGATAATTCGATGAAGACTTCATAAGTATTGATTGATCTATCTTTCTTGAGGTTCTACCCATCTTGATTTTGAGGATTGAATGATTATTCTGATTTGGACTTCCTGATATTGGTGTGCGAGCCCTGCATGATCTCTCATCTTCCTATTAGACCCATCCTTGATCTCCTGACTCTCAAGTCCACCCTGGCACTTAGAGGATTCCTGACTATTTTGCGTGCCATCTCAGCTGACTAGATCGACCCAAGGGATGTTTGGTGAATGACATGATTATTTTCTCCCTTGCATGATCTTATGCCCTCCAAATGATTGAGTGATTTATTGCTTTTGAGGACCTGAGATGACTTGCCAGCATTCCCACGATCTTCATTGATATAGCTCGCATTCCTCCCCGAGGACTATCTACGGGAGAATGCGACAATTTCTAGGACTGCAGTTTCATTTACTGCTTGGGTCGCCATTGTGATGGGACCTGAAATCGAGTCAGATAATATGCTTAATTGGCCTCCCCCTGTGATTGTGTACCTGACCTGTTGGTACACGAGGCCAATGTACTAGACTCATCTGAGTCCGCTCTCCTTGACGGTCCTCGCAAGGCAGAGCTCCACTTTTCTGATTATTCCATGCCTAGTTCATAGCTCTCCGAGGGTTATCTGCGAGAGGCTATGACACAGTATAGCTCTCTTGGTCTCTTTTGTTGGTAGATGATCTGTCGTCTATCGAGACCACATTTTATGTGGATCCGTCTGATGGATCAGGCTCCTTTGAGCCCGCTCTCCTTGACGACCCTTGCAAGGGTGAGCTTCTGTTCGGATTATTCATTGACTAGTATGTACCACTCCCCGAAGGTTATCTGCGGGAGGGTACATCAACTTGTAGGTACTCTATTTCACTTCTGGTGTCTCCTATCTGAGGGAGCACGAAGCCGAGTCTTCTGAGCTTTTTACCCGGTCTCCTCCCTGGTTGTGTCTCCTATCTGATGGAGCACGGAGCCGAGTACGCTGATTATTTTCTGATTTTGCTCACCTTGAGGACCCTCGCAGGAGTGAGCCATGTATTGTGTTGTTTGGTGTATTCTTGTGACTTTCAGATTATACCACCACCGTGCACCACACAGTCTCA
Source organism: Ottelia alismoides (assembly GCA_037367405.1). NCBI lineage: Eukaryota > Viridiplantae > Streptophyta > Magnoliopsida > Alismatales > Hydrocharitaceae > Ottelia > Ottelia alismoides. The sequence goes on along the minus strand of JAZKJV010003169.1, from coordinate 143,708 downwards.
TGTGCTTTATTTCCTATCTATCTGGGACTCTGATTGACCGGAGGAGTCTGTACTACTCTTTCTTCCTCCCGGTCTCACGGTATCGGCTCTGCTTCCTCATGTTGACCATATGAGCCGATTGACTGCTTTACGCTACCGGTCCCTGCGTGAGTTTCCGATCTGATTATCCCCGGTAGCCGACACCCACCCGACTGCATATCAGGGTGTCTTTTCACCTTCTGGTTGCGTCCTCGTTCTCACAGGGAGATGACGACGATAGTACGGTAGTCGCTTACCAGACACCGTCCTGTACTTCACTCGATTTTCACCGATTGTATATATGTGTACCTTTTTCATTCTTTCTCCCGTATGTTCTGTGTGCCCCAGATCTATCACCACATCTTTGTGTCTACACTTAGGACGTATCTTGTCCTAAGTATAGGGGGCACACACCGAGTTGTTCTTTCCTTGCACATTTTCGTCACTTCTATTGTTGCCTATACTAAGGGATATCTCACCCTAAGTATAGGGGGAGTGATGTGTAGATTCTCAACGATCTTTTCATCAATCTGTATATATCTCTCTTTTCTTCTTTTCTTCTTTTCCTTTTCATATTTCTTTATCTCAATAAAAGGTGTCGCCCCTTTGTGTCAGTTTTCTGTACTTAGGACGTACTTTGTCCTAAGTATGGAGGGTGCACCTGATTTGTTCATTTGTCTATTCCCACCCTTGACCCTCCCTGCTTTGTGTACAGTCTGCTATACTTAGGATTACTTGATCCTAAGTATAGGGGGGAGCGGTCAATTTCTATTTTCTTCATCTCTTATTCGTATATTCTCTAGACTTGTCTATACTCAGTACGAGTTATGTCTTTTCTTTTCTTTTCGATCTATGAGGACATAGCTCAAGCTAAGTATAGGGGGGTCGTATATACTATGTATATACTTTAGCCATAACTCGTACTTTCATATAAAAATGGCTAATAATTCTTTAAAATCCTTAATAAAAAGGGATGTGATTATTCCTCGAATTCCTTTTGTATATACTGATTAATAAATCAGGTGCAAATGTTTTTTGCAAAATGTTTGAAAAATAGTGTGAAAATCTTTGTGAACATTTATTGAAAACTATTTTGAAAACGTTTTGTTACATGTTTTCAACCTGTGTAAAAAGGTGTGGTTTGTAAAAATTTATTTTCTTTGTGTGAAATAAAATGTTTGAAAAATGATTTGCAAATGGTTTGAAAATTGATTGCAAAAATATTTTGAAAATCTATATATACTATTTTGAAAAACCTTTGCAAAATGATTTTCAAATGTGTGTACATGTTTGTAAAAATGATTGTAAAATTATTTTGGACTATAGTTTTCAAAAATTATTTGAAAAATTTGTGTCAAATAAGTTTGAGGAATAGTTACATATAATAAATAACTAAAATACTATATTATTATTTTAAATAAAAAAATAATAAGATTCTTTAATAAGTGTACACATATATACCTTTAAATAAAAACTAAATTCTAAATTCTTTAAAAATTGTTAAAATAAAGCGGCACGCCTGTGTAAATAGTTGAACATATCTTATATTTTGGGTGCCCAAATTATTTTATTTGCAAATTCTTTGTGTAAAAATTTATCTCTTTGATTTCAAATTCTTTGAAAATTTGCATTATTCTTTGCATATTTGTAAATAGCATTTGCATAGCATTCCTATTCTTTCATTGAGCTTGATAATTGAACTAGTCCAATAAAGTCGAAGATTGGAGCTTGGTTGGATCTTACTGCACCTAACTGCACTGAAACCTTACGGGAACTAGGTTTAAGGTACTTCAGGTCTATTCAGACTTAATTTTTTGAGAAATCAGGGCTGGGTTCAAGTCACCTCAGTGGACTAACTAGAACTTTTCGAAACACGCGTATGACTCTTGTCGACCGTGACCTAACTTGGACACTTGCACCTTTCACTTGGCTCAACTCAGTTGGAGTGGTGAGGGGGTTGGATTTGCCAGTCTGAGACGCACACGGGTGGAAACATTCGTCCTCCTCTAGGGAGGGAAGTGCACCCCAACCTGATCCAATAGCCATGAGGTCTAAAGACAGGAGATTGTGGGTTGCAATAAAGCTTCAAAAGAGGGATAGTCTTCTGGCTCAAGAGGAAAAAGTCCTTATGTAAATGCTGTTGTAAATAGTATGTTTGAAAAAAAAGAAAAAAAAATGGTCAGGCCTGTAAAAAAATAAAATGCCTGCAAAGTATGTATTCAGAAAATAAGCAAGCTTGAGCATCAAAGTTATACCATGTGAGCCTGCAGCTGGATGACTTGACTACACTGGTCTTGCATCCCAGGATAGGTAGCTACACTGGCTACCGTCCATTCTTTTCTCTACCTCCTCCTCTTGAGTTGGATGCCACTTGAACTTAGAAGGGAATACCCTGCTCCTCGAGGAAAGAGTTGTTGGATTAGGGAATCATTGGGTTGTCATTCTGGAGAAGCTAGTCTCTTTGTCATTTCAGTTGGGAAGAGCCACTATCACTTACACTGTACAAGTCAACTTCATAGTCATAAGGGTTTGCGTATGATTTAGGCTAGTTCTGACCTGGCTATTGAGGTGATTTGAACCGAGTTCTGTGACTCTCGAAGGCTATTGTGTTTTAAATTTGGTTCCCTACCAGGTTCCACACACATTTTCACATCAAGGTCTAACCTAAGCTCCAAACTTTGATTTTGTACAGATGAGTTTAATAATCATGATCAATTCAATTTATTCTTTAAATTCTTTATTTTTGCTTTTTCTTTTCTTCTTATTCTTTGTTCTTTTGTACTTATTGCATAAGTGTTTGCTAGGGACTAGCAAAGGCAAGTATAGGGGGGTGATGAATCTCCATTTCATCACCTTTATTCTATCATTTTGGCCTTAAAAACCCCAGCAAATGCATGTAAATAGCATCAAATTGTACATAATAGCAACCATTCTTTATTATATTAATTATACAGAAAATAAGGGTTTTTAATTCCAAAATTATAGAATAAAGAGAAGAAAAGAAAAAGGAATAAAATATTGCAAATATTTTATGACCCTAACCCCGAGACCAAGGCCAGCATGGAATTGGTCGACAAGGAATAAAGTAGGGGGAGATAAGGGCCAAGAGTACAATAAATACCTCATTTATTAATTCATTTATTTATGCATTTTGACACCTATTTTGTACATAATTATTTATTCATCAAATAGAGAAACTTTGTACATGAAAGTTGTAGATAATAATGTAAATAAAATTATAAAATTGAGTTTGTGTAAAAATAACACTCAGTGTACATTTTATACACAGAATAAAAAGCAAAAATCTCAACTTCACAGACCCATATCTTGCAAATAAAAACTCCAAATCACCCAAACTCACCTCTAATTGTATATAGCATTTCAAGAACTATTTTATAAAATTAGTTTCATAATTTTTGGAGTCCATCTATGGAAGTTAGGTTTTTGGCCCTTCTTGTACATAGTACATGATTAAAATATTCATTTTATTCAATATTTATTATTTCTATAAATTTGTATTTTTAGAATTTTGTAAATAATGTATAGAATACATGTACATATTAAAATTAAAAGAAAACCAAAAATATTTTGTAAAATAAATTAAGTCTATATAATATATATAGGCAAAATACCTATGAGAAGGTTGTACATAAATAAAAGGGGAAAAACATTCTTTAATTATTTCATTCTTTTATATTTTTATAATAATGTATATATTATATATAAATTATTAAAAATAAAAATCCAAAATAAAAACAAATAAAAGTCATTAAATAAATAAAATGTATATAATATATAAGGTAAAATACCTATAAGTATACCTACATATACACAAGCACATTTATTTAAAAATATAAATAAACTCATAAAAATCAAATAAAAATATATTTATACTCATAAAAATAAGTTATAAATTTATAAAATAAGCCAATAAAATAATAAAAGAAAATAAACAAATTAAAAATAAAATACATAAAAATACATGTAAATACATACATATACACATTATTCAAATAAAAGTATAATAAAACACCTCAAAAAATTCAATAAAAATCATAAATAAATACTACATGAAATAATACACATTTTTTATTTTATAAGCAAAAATTAATAAAATCATTTACTCAGCTAAATAAATCAATTTATAATAAGGTTCCTTGTTTTGGCATTTAGCGGCTGAGGTGGACCAATCAGGTCCCTCCGCGAGTTGACCCCGGTCAACTTGACCTCCAGCCGCCTGACTTGACGCGAACCATCTTTTCCCCCGATTTCTTCCCTTTTTTCCGCTCGATCTATCGCTCCATCAACAACAATCACTTCACGAGATTTGCTCTCCCTTCATCCATGATCCCCGCCGATCATTCAGATCCATTGTACATAGCCTCGATTCTTTAATAATCGCCGGTTACTGGGGGTCCCTTGGAATGTATATAAATAACTCATCCCTCCTCCTTGGCCGAATTTGGCCAATTTCATCCCCTTCTTTGAGCTTGAATCAGCTCCTGGTGGAGCCCTCGTGACAGGAGGCGCTTCCCAGCACCTCGATTCAGCCATGGCGGAGGGCAATTTTGTCGTGGTGGCGCTCCGGCGGCCACCCTGCTCCCTGGCGGCCCCCAGGTATAAGAGCTGCTTTTTTATATTTCTAGGTAGATTTCGATTCTAGCATTTCATTCCTGCAATTAGTTTTAGGTTTCGTTTATTAGTTTAGCGTAGTTTAATGGCTTCGTAGTTCGTCGGAGCTCCGCTCCGGCGAGCTATCCACCGTGTATCCGACTGTGCCCCGACTTGCTTCCACCCTCATTTCGTTCCCCTACGCCTTCTCCACCTTCCAGCCACCTTGCCCAACCGGATTCGCATCTGGATCCGCGAATCGATGCTCACCTCCTCCGCATCGCCGGAGCATCGCCGCCCTCACCCATTTCCTATGCTAACAGCTTCAGTTTTGGGCCGAGGAGCACCGCCTCGAGCCGAGCTTCGTTCCTGTGCAGGTTAGGTGCGCAATGAAGCACCAGGAGTCGAGTTTCAAGCGGGCGGAGGTACCTGGAGCTGCCATCCTTCCCCGAGCTCATGGCGGCGCTCGAGGGCACCTCCGGCCGATCTAAGACCTCCAGCAAGAAGAAGACCCTGCCAGGAAGCTTTGTGGACCTTCAGGAGCGGCGAAGACCGGCGGAGGCGCGAGATCTGGTCGGAAGAAGCTCGCCCCGGCGAGTCTTCTTCCCTATTCTTCCACATGCGCGCTCCGCAGTTGGATGAAGAGCAGGTCCCAGTTGCAATCACAGCCGTTTGATGGAGCCATGTCCAGACCGTCAGATCTCCCACGAGATCTAATCCGCACCGCTCATCGGCGAAGCGTCATCGGCGCACGTGGAGGCGCCATGTGTATTAGTGACTCACATCAGCCGTCGGATAAAGCACCTATTGGGGGTAATTTGCACATCCAACCCCCGCCTTTTTTGTATTTAATATTTAATGCTGTAAATAAATTTACAAGTTATAAAATAATTGTAAATTTTGCAGTAGGACCCCTGTGTTTCTTGAAATTACGTTTAGGTCCTTCCGCGCCTCACGTGCAGTCCCACGTGAGGCGCGTAAAAATTGCATGTAACCCCTAGAGGTCTTTGAATATTGTAAAATAGTTCTAAAAGTTTAAATAAATGTTTATTTCTATTGGAATTTTTGCACTGCTGTCCCTGTAATTTATTATATTTGCAAAAATACCCCTGTCAGGCTTAATTATTTTTGTGTCTTTTATCCATTTATTAAAAATACCTAAATGGCTTCTAAAAAATCCACAAAAATTAGGATAGGTGCTCCATGCCATGCTTGCTCACGCCCATATTTTATTTCGCATTTTTTGCATTTTTCCTAATTATTAAAAATGAAATAGAAGTCATTTTTGCACTGTCTAAATTAGAAAATACAAAAAAATTAGAAAATGTTTTTGAAAAATCCCAAAAAAATTATATATGGTATAATTATATATATATATATATATTGAGTCCAGAAATTGAAAAACCCTAAAAATATGAAAAAGAAAATTTTAAAAATCAGAAAGCTCCAAAATCCAACAAAAAATAGAAAAATCCTTAAAAATCCCAAAAATACATTTTTTCTCTTTTATAATTATCTATATATTATTATTAATGTATTAAAATTAATTTGGGAATTTTTGGAATTTCTTTTATATTTTTAAAACCCAAATTATATTCGGCTATTTATTTAGTCCTATATTGTGGACATTTTTGAATTTAAAAATACATAAAAATTAGAAATATTTTAGAAATATTTATAAAAAAAATTAGAAAAATATTAAAAAGCCAAAAAAATATATCTATATATATATTTTAAGTATATATATATATATATATTTATAGACTATAGTACTCCTCTCTCTCTTCTTATATATATATATCTCTTTATATATATATGTCTTATATATATATATCTATTTATATTATATAATTAAAATTATTAAAAGAAAATATAAAAAAATATAAAATATAAAAACAAAATAAAAAAATTTATAAAAACAAAAATATAAAAAAAATTACAAAACCCAAAACCCACTAAAACAATAAAAGGACATGAACAATGGATTGAATAATTACACAACATATACGACCATTCGCCTCCCAGTGTTCGACCTCTACCTGTACTTACACCTATACACATTTACATGTAGAGTTATAATAAATTTTAACTCCACATTTTTGGATATTCATTGCATATATTTATTGTGGGTTAATTGTTGATTGATATGAGGTCTTATGTTGGTCGCCTCAGCGACCGCGTTCCCGTTTGTGTGGAATGCGAGACCGATGGAAAATCTCTCTCATCAGATGGTCATGAATGACCGTCCCCTCTGCCATGACCAAGCAACTGGTCCATTTTCAGCCAACGGGGGGGCCTTTGGGGACGGTTCTGACTGTCCCCATTACGCTTCTGTTGGCGTCGCCTCTGATCCAAGGACCTAAGTGGTCGACCAGAGGGGACGGTCGTTAGTGACCGTCCCCTCTGCCATGACCAAGCCACTGGTCCATTTTCACCTAACAGGGGGCCTTTGGGGACAGTTCTGACCGTCCCCATTGCGCTTCTATTGGCGTCGCCTCTGATCCAGTGACGTAAGTGGTCGACCAGAGGGGACGATCATTCGTGACCGTCCCCTCTGCCCTGACCAAGCCACTGGTCCATTTTCTCCCAACGGAGGGGCCTTTGGGGACGGTTAGGACCGTCCCTATTGCGCTTCTGTTGGCGTCTCCTCTAATCCAGCGACCTAAGTGGTTGACCAGAGGGGACGGTTGTTAGTGACCGTCCCCTCTGCCCTGACCAAGCCACTGGTCTATTTTCACCCAACGGAGGGGCCTTTGGGGACGGTTCCGACTGTCCCCATTGCGCTTCTGTTGGCGTCGCCTCAGGCCCAGCGGCCTAAGTGGTCGACCAGAGGGGACGGTCACTAATGACCGTCCCCTATAGCAGCCAAAGGGGACGATTTTAGTGGACCGTTGCCGATTCTCACCAAAGGGGACGGTCCAAACGACCGTCCCCAATGGTCAGATTGAAAAAAACCCCTTCGACCTGCGTTCTTTCCCATTTCAAGCTCCACCTCAAGATCGCCGCCCGTTGCCGCCCGTCGCCATCTCGGAGCCCCTCGTGCTTGCAGGCCTCCTCCATCTTAGTTTCTGGTATTTATCAACACTCCTTTGTGTTTATTGTTCTTCATTTTGCTCGATAAACTATGTATGGATGTTTTCCCCATTTCTATAAGATAAGATAGAAAAGATGTATGGCATTTTTTTTTCTTCATTTTTTACATTTTGCCCCATGATTAACTTGAGTCCATATGAAGCATTGCTTGTTGTGTATAATTTTTCTATATAACTTGTTGTGTTTAACTTTTTCCATATATCTTGTCCCACGTTTAACTTGTCTCTCATATAATTTGTTGTCTTCATATAACTCGTTTGCCCAACGTTTAACTTGTCCCCATATAACTAAAACATCATGGTTAATTTTATTCTGATTGTGCAGTGAAGGATAAAACATGGATGGATAAGAGATACAATAATTTTCATCGATATACGAGAGGAGTGATCATGTTCTTGGACTGGGCATTTCAAATAGAAAGAGTTAATAAGAAATTTGATGGTCTTAAGATTTATTATCCATGTGTGAGATGTAAGAATGTTAAATGTAATGTTAGAGAGGAAGTCTATAACCATCTTATACTCAATGGATTTTGGTTACATTACTCCATTTGGACTGAATATGGAGAGGTTATAGATCATTTGCGAATGGATGAGGATATGGGTGTAGATGTAGGAGTCACTACACAATCCTTGAATAATGTTGATCACGAGTTATTTGAATTAATGGACGACTTAAGAAGACCTGAGACACAAGACATTAGTTTAAATGATAGGTTTTCGAGCAGTTTGCCAGATGCAGAAGATATGTTGGCTCCTGGGGTTGAAATAACGTGTTTACAGTTTTTATTAGAGTTGTTTAAGATGAAAGTAAGGAACGGATCAACCTTTGCAATGATGTCAGATGTACTAACTTTAATCTGGAAGTTATTGATTAATCTTCATTATTATCCAAAGGATTGGAAAGAGGCGAAGCAACGATTCCGATCGCTGGGTCTGAAATATGAGAAAATCGATGCTTGTGTTAATGTCTGTGTGCTTTTTCGAGGAGAAAATTCGGATTTAGTACTTTTTTGACGATGTTGTCCTACAATCCTTATAGAATTGAGTGGATTTTTCAGATTATTGTGTTCGAAGGTTTTAGATCCGTTGATCTTAAAAAGACTTGAAGAAGATATTGTTAACACATTATGCAAATTAGAGCAGATATTACCACCTGCTTTTTTTGATGTAATGGTTCATTTAATAGTTCATCTAGCAGGTGAAGCAAGGATCGGTGGGCCGGTTCAATATCATTGGATGTATCCAATAGAAAGTTACCTTTGAAAATTAAAAAATATGGTCTTTAATAAGGCACAACCCGAATGATGCGTTACTGAAGGTTATCTTTGTGAAGAGTGTATTAATTTCTGTGAAATGTATATGGAAGGTGAAAGCATGTGTTTCAATCGATATGAACGAAATGATGAAGGTGACGTCGTGGTGGAAGAGGATGAATCCAAATTATGGGTCTGTCAATCATGTGGCAGGCATATATTCAGTGGTATCCGTCGCGTAATATCCGACGAGGATAGAGATCTCATACACTACTATATTTTGATGCAGTTGTCACATATTGATGAATTTTTTGATGAGTACAATTCATTATTTAATGAGACGCACAATAAATCTCAATTCCTCAAATGGTTCCGTTCACGTGTGAAACATTTGAGGGAAATGGCAGATGATAGGTGGAACATTAACCTTGATATTCTTGGATGTATACCATATTCACAAGTTATGTCTTACTAGGATTATATTGTCAATGGCTACAGATTTAGAACAAAGTCCGTCGACGAGATGAAATCAATGCAAATGTCCGGTGTTATAGTAAAAACAGATTTACCTTCAGGTTTAGACGGCTACTATGGGGAAATACTTGACATAATAGAGATCAGTTTTACTCATGAATGTTGATGTGTTCTTTTTATGTGCAATTGGTTCGATGTCGGTCGCGAGGGGATAGGATATCGAAGAGATAGAAATGGGATTACTTTGTTGAAACAATCTGGAAAATTGCAAACAAATGAACCTTTTACACTTGCCAGTCAGGTAGAACAAGTTTTCTACGTTCCAGACAGCTTAAGTGATGGGTGGATCATACCCGTGAGAACAGTACCAAGAGATTTTTTTAATGTCAATGATGATGATGAGTTGCTAAATATAAACGACGCATATCAAGCTGAGATACAAGAACATCCATCTGATATTGTAGATGCGGATGTTTAAAGTGTAAGTTCACCATTAATTTTTTTTCCAATTGTTTGATCTAATATGTGAAATATACAATTCTTGTTATCTTATTTAAATGTTTCATTATATGCAGATATGCATCAACGTCCTAGACTCATTCGGGATGCACCGCCTGCACCACGTCGAGGGAGTGAGACCTCCGATCCTGACGGATCGAGTAGCTCAGGTAGACGTAGAGGCCCATCACAGTGCCGAGTGTTGGACCGACTGCGTCCCGGTGAGACACTCAGGGTGTGGATTAGTTGGAGGCGATGTAATGGGGGAGAACTCGGTTGTTTATCAGAGTTACTTGGGGCAGGTGTACAGAGACAGGGTTCCTCTCCACATTACAGACTGGTGTTTAGTGGAGCATTCAATAAAAGATGCCATTTTTCATGATTTGGAGGTATTTAAAATAATAACAAAGCAAAGTTGTTGTTCAGTGTATAAACTTAATTTTGTTTTCTTCCTTTTCTTTGCAGTCTAGTTTTTCATGGGACTGTGACCCGGTCACCGATGCTCTGATTTTAGGACATGGAGCGGAGTTGTTGCGTAAATATTGAGGTCGTCTGAAGGCCCGAGTGAGTACAATAACTTAGTTTTTCATCATTTAAGTATGTAAGTAATTTTATTTAAATTTTTTAAGTACTTCGACATGGAGCTTCCATTGGAGACTCTTTTGGCAAATTGTCCTTCAAATGTACCCGCTGACCAATGGAGGGCGTTGGTTATATTTGATTGGGAGAAGAACATGCGGTATGTGATATATATATGTACGTATTATATATATATATTACTTGGGATTCTTTTATAAAAATTATTATCTTTGTATAGGGCATCTCAAGGAGAAATGTTGAAAATCGGAGGAAAGGTTTCAAGTCTACCCATAGAATGGGGAGAAGAAATACAAATCGACTGAAGGATGACTTTGTTACTAATCTACTTTATGAATTATGTTTAAATTCTATCCATTATATATTAAAATGGTATCGTAAGTTTTAGTGATCTTTTCACATTAGGCAGTGGAGAACAATCGTGTACCTAGCCGAATGGAAGTCTTTGAGAAGTCTAAGAGTCGCGATGTGGGCGGGGAAGTTCATTGTGTAGATCCTGCCTATGGTCCAATTCATGCAAGATATTCATAATATGTTTGCATCTTTTTTACAATTTAAATGAATTTTGAACTTACTTAAATAAATTTTTAGGAGGAGATGGTCAGGCTCACTACCACTGGCTCTCTAGACAACACTGGAACGAGTCAACCGCCTCTTACTCATGATGCAGCCTTCCTCCAGACGACCGGTCCGGAGCATCAAGGATGAGTCCGTTGTGGTGGTCGTGGTACCACTATATGGAATTGGTATGGAGTAGGGAGCGGCTCGTCATCTTCCTCTCAGAAGACACAAAGGGAGAGGGAATTAGAGAGTCATGTGTCTAGCATGAATATCGAGATTCAAGATTTGCGACAGCAATGGTGATTTTTAATGCATTCATGCGGGCACATCAAGGTGCAGCGTCGACTAGCCACCCAACACAAGTGGATAATACCGCTGCAAGGCTAGGTGACGACGATGACGGAGAAGAAGAAGATGATGATGATGACGCTGATGATGATGATGACGACGACGACGATGAGGACGACGATTAGGATGACATATAGGTAGTTTGGTTACTTGGTAGGATATAGTGTAGTATATTGTATAATTATTTTGGACAATTACTTTGCAAAGTAGGTTACTTTGTTTGAATACTTTATGCTTGATTACTTCTATTTGAATCTTGTAGCATATTCGTTAGTTCTAACACTTCGTCTAGCTATGAATGTGGAATGAATGTTATTTTCTGTGTTGATCATAATATTGAAGAAACAATTATTATAACATGTATTAAATTATAGTGATACTATTTGCAGGGTAAAATGAAGAGCAAATCGGGGATAATGAAATTTTTTTTATTAGCAGATGAACAGAGGAGACGGTCATCATAACCGTCTCCTTCGTTATCGTAAGAGACGGTCATAACCGTCTCCACTACATAACCTTTTGGGACGGTCCTGACCGTCCCCCCTAAATGACTTTAAGAGACGGTCATGACCGTCCCCGATAATTGACTTTAAACCGCCCCCGATAATTGACTTCAAGGGATGGTCATGACCGCCCCCTCTACTTGACTTTACGGGACGGTCAAGACCAATCCCTATGTGTGACTATAGGGGACGGTGTCAACTACCATCGCTTATGACAAATGGGACGCAGGCTATGGAGACGGTTTCATGATCGTCCCCTCTGATCAGAGGGGACGGTCAATCTCTCCTTGGCGACGGATAATGACCATCGCATGTTCTACACTTTCTTGTAGTGCAACAAACAAGAGGTAATCGACGCAAAGAATATGAACAACCCGAATCTAGAACCCCCTATACTTAGGATAGAGTACATCCTAAGTATAGCTAAAATCATAAGTGAGACCTGGAGTACTAGATAAATCGGAAGAAAGAATGAAATAACTGAAAACATGAATATACAAAGAAGAGAAAGTGAAGAGTAACTCAAGTATGAGACATATTATGTACAAGTCAAAGGATACGTCTCATACAAAATGAATGGGGTCAATGTTAACGGTCGTCGGGTCATGATCACGATAGGGCTTTAGGCGCCGATCTTTGACCCTGAAGGTGGCTTCAGAAAACAACTCGGATATGTTTATGATGTCGTTGTCATACACCTTTCTGAGTAAATACGTGTCTTTCCATTTACTCTGTAGTTTTTTTGGAAATAATCTCAACCTGACATCAAACAACCATACTCTCTGATTCGGCTCAAATTGTTTATGGCTGATATGAGAATCATGCCACATCTTCACTCTGTCCTTGTAATGTAAGCTGCTAGAAAAAACTGCATCTCTAAGCTCTTCCAGGGTTGCCAACTCTGCTTGTCTTTGATCTGCTACACTCTCAGGATCCAAAAATATCTCTGATACTGCCAATAATGACTTTTGCTTGATCTCAACAGGCAAGTGGCATGGCTTGCCATAGACGAGTCGAAAAGGAGATGTACCCAAAGGTGTTTTGAAGGAAATTCTATAGGCTTAGAAGACCGAGTCCAAGAGCTGTGATCAGTCCTTTCGATCTGGACGGACAACCTTATGCAAAATCGTTTTAATCTCCCTATTTGAAACCTCAACAAGACCATTTTTATATGGATGGTATGGTGTAGCAACTCAATAGTCTATACTGAACTCGTCAGCAAGGGCCCTTACCTTGTCACTAATGAAATGAGTACCGCATCATATATCAAAACTCTAGGTACCCCGAGCCATGTGATAATGTTCTCCATCAAAAAACTGCAAACTATCTTCGCATCAGTGTTTCGGGTGGGGATCGCCTCAACCCAACGACTAAATATAATCCACGACCAACAAAATGTACTTGAATCCCCGACTTTTGAGGAATGGGCCCATAAAATCGATGTCCCATGTGTCAAAAACCTCACTGAAGTGAATGAGTTGTATCGACATCATATCTCTATGTCCATAACTACCCATCCTCTAACAGTCAGTACACTTCTTCAAGAATTCATCGGAATCCTTGAAGAGGGTTGGCCACCAAAGACTGGATTGGAGAACCTTTTGTGTCATCCTCCTCCCAGAGTGATGTCATCCTGTCTAAAGCTTGTGGTAGGAAGTGAGGATGTTGTGGTGTTCCTCTTGAGGAATACACTGACGCCAAACATTGTCTCCTCCTTCATGGTAGAAGATGGAATCCTCCCAATGGTATGACTTGATCTTCCCTAGGAAAGTCTCAAGTCGCTGCTTGGTCCAACCTTGTGGAACTTTTTTGACAACAAGATAAATCACAATATCAGCGTACCACGTGAGTGAGGTGATAGCAAAAATCACCTCGTCTAGGAATGTCTCAGTGATAGGTGTGGTAGTCTCAAAATCCTCAAGATGCTCTAATCGGGAGAGGTGATCCGCCACCACATTCTTGACTCCATGCTTGTCCGTAATCTCTATATCAAACTCTTTGAGTAGAATGATCCATCTGATTAAGCGTGCTTTGGCATCCTTCTTAGTCATGAGGTACCTGATGGCGGTGTGATCAGTGTACACAGTCACTCTAGATCCAAGAATGTATGATCGAAATTTATCCAAAGCAAATATTACGGCTAGCATCTCTTTCTCAGTCATAGTGTAGTTCTGTCGGGTGGCATCCAGGGTACAGCTAGCGTAGTGTATGGCAAAGGGAAGGCCTTCCCTCCTCTGTCCCAGTATTGCCCCTATAGCAATGTCAGAGGCGTCTGTCATGATCTCAAATGGGAGAGACCAATCTGGTGGCTGAAAGATAGGAGCATGAATAATCATGTCTTTGAGAGTCTGAAAGGCCGAAAGACACTTATCATTTACAAGGAACTCGATGTCTGTCGTGAGGAGATCAGTGAGCGGTCGGGCAATCCTACTGAAGTCTTGTATAAACCATCTGTAGAAACCAACATGCCCTAGAAAAGACCGCAACTGTCTCAAATTGGATGGTGTATTGAGTTTCTTGACGATGTCCACCTTGGCCGGATCTACCTCCATGCCCCTGTTGGAGATAATATGGCTAAGCACCGTATCTTGAGTCATCATGAAATGACTCTTCTTCCATGACAATACAAGGTTGACCTCTCTGCACATTTGTAATACACAGTCTAGGCAAGAAAGACATGCATCAAAACTGTCACCGTAGACCGAGAAGTCATCCATGAATACCTCTAAAAAATCACCCACCATGTCCGAGAAAAATAGAGAGCATGCACCTTTGGAATGCAGATGGGGCATTACATAATCCAAAGGGAATCCATCTAAAAGCATACGTCTCAAACGGATAGGTGAAAGTCATTTTCTCCTGATCTTCGGACGCTATGGCCACCTGGTTGTAGCCTGAGGACCCATCCAGAAAGCAGTAGTAACTCTTCCCGGCTAGCCTCTCGATGATATGATCTATAAATGGTAGCGGAAGTGATCCTTCTTGGTGGCTGAATCAATCATCTGTAGTCCACAGACTCGCCAAGAAGTGGGTATTTGGGTAGTGATCTCCTCTCCGTCCTCATTCACAACTGTAGTGACACCCGTTTTTGTGGGTACCACATGTAATGGACTAACCCATTTAGAGTTGGAGATGGGGCAGATAAAATCAGCGCTCCACCACTTAGATATTTCCTTCAGTACTACTTCTCGAAGATTAGGGTTCAGCCTACGCTGGAACTCACGCAAAGGTTTAGCATCATCTTTGAGATAGATGTGGTGAGAGCACATGGCCAGACTTATCCCATGAAGATCAACTACGGACTAACCGGTTGCCCTGGGTTCCTCTCAAGAACCTCCATCAAACGAGATTCTTGATCATCATTCAAATCTGTTGAGATAATGACTGGGTGCATATCTGTCTCACCCATAAGGAATATGTACTTCATGTTGTGCGGTAAGGTATTTAATTCTGGCTTGGTGGGAGTGGGTGGATCTAGTCTCTAGATTGTCTGCGTAAAGGCTACCGGATTTGTATGAGAGAACTCTTGGTGCTCTGTTGAAATAAACAAAGACTGCTTATCTGGTGAATTTTTATGTTGCTCTGGCTCTGTCTCCACTCTAATTAAGGGCTCTGTGGGAATCGGACACGACAAATACTGATCAAAATCCTCCCAATCCAACTCGGTGTTTGACTTGGAGGGATCTGAACTGCAAGAAACAAAATCTGCCTCACCATTTGAATCTGTCTCTCCAGCCTCTACGGTATCCTGCTCCACGAGTGCACTCTCCGAACTTTCCTCAGCTGTATCATGGAACTTTGATGTCTATGAAGGTGTGATGAGAGCTCGTGTGTCCGGGTCTATCCAAACTGCTTTATCATATGTGATCACAAAATCACAATCATGGTGGATGTCTGTCTCAGAATCTGTCATCTACTCTGAGTCGGTAGTCTGCTCTGAGCAATCTGAATCTCTGGCTCTAGTCTCCTCGGTTGTCTCTATTTGTACACTTTCACCCTTGATGTGAAAGTATACCTTTCCACTATCATGATCGGACACTGCCTTGGTTGTGACCAAAAAAGGTCGTCCTAAGATGATGGGGGTATCAGTCACTGATTTAGGGATCTCCATGTCAAGTACAACAAAGTCCACGGGGAATTTCAGGCCCTGAATTGTGACGACAACGTCCTTTAGTAACCCCTTCGACCTCTTAACAGATCTATCAGCAAACTGGATGACTGTCGTGCTCTATCTAAGAAGGCTAAACTCGAATCGATCGAGTAGTAGCCGGGAGGAGGTTAATCAAAAAATCGTTGTCTAATAGAGTACGATCGAACCACTGTTCGTGAATGTCGCATCTGACATAAGGAGCTCCTACATCTGGTCTTTTGGCTGAAAATCGGTTCTGAATAGCAAAGCAGTTGGCACGGGTGAGCACATGGATCTCTGTATTATGGTTCCTCTTCTTCCTACGGATGGTGGTCTTCTCTCTCAAATTCTTTTGAAATAGAGGAATGTGCTCAAGTGCCTCATAAAGAGTCAGTTGTATCTGGAATCAGTCTATCATCTGCTTGTTGAACTCTATATGGTGCTTCTTTTTAGGATTTTCTATTTTGGTCCACTTTTCTAAGCGGAGTGCTTGAGGGAAGGGGATGGAAGGACCCTCTCCAGATAGATGAGGGCCATGAATAGGTTCCTATGCATGCAATAGGATAGAATCCACGCAAATATCATCAGGCACACAGATGGACTCACAGGAGATCCAAGAACCTTTCCTTTATTGTTTTTTGTTGATTTTCCATTTTTGTAATTTTCAAATAAGTGTCCTCAGGTACAAAACGAGGCAACACAATAGAAGGTAACTTGGTGGCATCAGTACCACCCACAACATCTGAACTTGTAGCATCAACACCGCACTCTGGCCTAGCATCTGGAATCCTGGTGGCATCAGCACCACCATCTGCAACTAGAAATATGACGGCCTCAGTACCGTCATCTGGATCAACATCCTTGGTGGCATCAGCACCACCGACATCGTCATCAGGATAAATGGCATCAGTACCGCTTCCATCCTCGTCTGGCACCCTGGAATCTGCATCAGGTCATCGCTTAGACATGTCACCGCCGGCTGGCATGCTACCGCTCTTAAGTGTCATAAAATCAACATCAAATACATAGGAAGAAATATCACCCAAAATATCACTAAGAGTGGTGATCTCTGTAAACTGTACCTGCTCAGAATTCCTCTCCAGATTGTTCGGGTTAGGTTCAATCTAAGCGGGTATGGCGGCTTTGCCCTTGATTATCCCCCTCATTTCCTGCTGGAACTCATCCATCTCTCACCGGAAGGATGCCTGCTGGTCACAAAGTAGGCGGGTGAGGTCGTCAAGGGCTAGGATTTCATAGATAGGTCCATGAGAATCGGACAGGTTGCCTTGCTGGAAATGAGGTTGAGACCATTGCTGGTAATGCTGGGAGTGATGGGGCTGCTGTTGCTAGCTACTCTGTTCGCCCTGAGCTGGAGGTTGCTGCTGGGACGAGGTGCCTCCGATGGACCATCGAAAACCTGGGTGATCGCGACGGATCCCAGGCTGTTGCTAGTACCGACCGTACCAAATCTCGTTGACTTTCATCAATGGCCCATGCTCGAAACGTAGAGTGGGAAGAACTACCATGGGTTGATCCGCTGGTAGACCACCATCTGAGTGTCCTGAGATGGTGGTTGCTGGGAATAGTGCTGCAGCTGCTGGACTAGCTCTGCCTGGATGTGGTGAACTTGTCGGTACATGGCAGATGGTTGGGTAGAGCTGTTGCTGCTGGGATCAACCTGTGACCTGAGATGGAGCCGTGGAGCCGTCTGTGCCTCTTGGAGACATAGGATCTGAGTCTTCAGGTCACTCAATGTCTGTGCCAACTGATCAATCTGGGTAAGGCCTTGGCCCTGCTTCTTCTCAATGATCTCGATGCGGCCCAACTTCTCGTCGATGATCCCCATGTCAGCGGCCGAGGACTCGGCATGTGCTGATGTTGTCGATATCTACTGAGGCTTATCACTTACGTTCATTTTACATTTTGTATTTTCTTGTTATCCTTTTTGAAGAATAAATGACAAAAACTGAATTATTTTTTATTTTGCAGATCAACACATAATTGTTACAATGAGAGCGCGGATTTTATAAAAGCTACGCATACTTTGCAAGAGATGACAAATTTTGACAAATCCACGATATTGGAATGGATGGACATTTAAAAAAATATTCATTAATAATAAACAATCTATTTTACAAAAATCACAATCATTTTACAAAAAGAACCATAAAATTTACAAAACAATATTACAGTTTACACACTTTGGTCCCACAGAATGTTCTCAAAAGAGACTGCAGAATTTTTCAAAATAAATCAAATACAATTTACAAAAGATTCTGCGAAATTTACAAAAAATATTGCAGTTTACAAACATTGCATCTACAGAATTGGATGAAAATGAGATTTAGCATGTACTACGATATGTATTTTAATAATTTAAGAATTAAAAAAAATACACCCATATTTAAACCCGCTAAAATAATATGCAATGTTTGTAAACTTGAACATTTTTTTTGTAAATTCTGTAGTAATTTACGAAATTTACAAAAAAAATCCCTTGGTGTAGCTAACTTACATGCTCCCACCCCTTTTCCCCTGTATTTTTTTATTTTTCTGAAACGAAACCTATTGGAATTTAGATCACAATATGTCACCATGGTATCATTAAAAATTTGACTTAATTCGAAACTTCTATCCCCAAGACTGTCAAATTTTAACGGTATCAGAATTGCTGAAATTGACCCCCTTCAGATGGAGGGCATAGGAGTCTCTGTTTTTGACGAAATTAGAATGACATGTTAGGGGGATATAGTGATGAATATACATATTTTCATTTTCAAAAAAAATAAAAAATAGGAAGAAAATGAGGGTGGGAGTAGCCAATTGGCTACACCCATGTGTAGCCTCATTTAACCCTATATATAGGAGTGGTCCTGTGAGAGCAAAAAACTATGAGAGCTTGAGAGCAGTGTTCTGGACCACTAGATTCAACCAGGAGAGAGAAGACAAAATCTTGTGGTCCAGAATCATTGCTCTTATGCTCTCGCAGTTTTTTGCTCTCACGGGATCACTCCTATATATATATAGAGAGAGGGGTGATCCTATGAGAGTCAAAACCCGTGAGAGCATGAGAGCATGCATTCTGGACCATTAGATTCAACCAGGAAAGAGAAGACCAGGAGAGAGAAGATAAAATCTAGTGGTCCAAAATACATGCTCTCATGCTCTCACGGTTTTTTGCTCTCACAGGATAACTCCTCTCTTTATAAGAGCAAAAAACTATGAGAGCATGAGAGCATGCATTCTGGATCACTTGATTCTGTCTTCTCTCTCCAGGTTGAATCTAGTGGTCCAGAATGCATGCTCTCTTGCTCTCACAGGTTTTGGCTCTCATAGGATCACCCTCTCTCTCTCTCTCTCTCTATATATATATATATATATGAGAAAAGGGATCCTACTCCATGGAGTAGGTAACTTACCTACTCCACTTTCATTTTTCCCATTTTTTTGAAAAATGTCTCCATGGATTTTCATATATCCCTCTAATATGTCATTCATTCAAATTTCGTTAAAAACAGAGACTCCTATACTCTCCATCCAGAAGATGTATTTTTAATGGTCTTAGATTTGTTGTAATTTACATGTTCTGGATAGATGGCATATCTAAGCCGTGTGTGTGTGAGGAAAGGGAGCCTACTTCATGAAGTAGGTAACCTTACCTACTTCATGCTCACTTTTTACAAAAGAATTTAATTTTTATAGAAAATTCCAGCATGGATTTTCATAACTATATCCCTTTAATATGTCGTTCAAATTTCGTCAGAAACAGAGACCACTATGTCCTCCATCTAGTATAGGTAATTTTAACGGTCTTAGATTTGTTGTACTCGACTTGTCTTAGATGGAGGGCATAAGAGTATGTTTTTGACAAAATTTGAATGACAAATTAAAGGGATATAGTTATGAAAATCCATGGTGGGAGAGAGAGAGAGAGTTTAATGGGGTTGCCCCTTGCGGGCAACCAACAATGGCTGCTCCCGCGTTGTTTTCGGTGCTTTTTTAATTTTTTTGAAAAATATTACCATGTATATTCATCCATATATCCCTCCTATATGACATTTGAATTTCGTCAGAAACAGATATTCCTACGGCCTCCATCGAGATGGTGTCGATTTAAAAAATCCTGTTACCGTTAAAAAAATGATTGTCTCGATGGAGGCCGTAGGAGTCTCTGTTTCTAACGGTATTCGAATGGCATATAGGAGGGATATAGGGATGAATATACATAGCGATATTTTTCAAAAAATATTAAAAAAGCACTGAAAACGAAGCGGGGGCAGCCATGTTGGCTGCCCGCAAGGGGCATCCCCATTAAACTCATATATATATATATATATATATATATATATATATATATATATATATATATATATATATATGGAGCACTTGAATTGAGATGACACCTTTCTTTAAGAATGGAAAGGTGTGATCTTTGGTTGTAGGATGAAAAATGAACGAATGAGATGAAAACCACCAAGTGGTTTCCGTTCAAACTAACTTTCCTAATATTGGGGTGTATTAAATTAATGATAAATTTAGTAAATAACACGTTCTTGATCATTCTATAATAGCTGTAAGACGAGAGATGTACATAATTTCCATGTGCATTGATGAAATAAATGTTATCGATTTGAACAAATTATTTACAACTTAAAAATATATATTTATTTTACATTTCTTGAATATAAATTACAAACATTGAACCTATGCTTTTCACAAAAACAACACACAAACTTATGAAAATTTGAAATTTCTATGAAAATGAGTTTCCTAAAAAGTTGTTTGCTTTGATAATATGCTATTAAATTAATATACATGAGGCAAAACTTCCTAAACTGATTGGATTTAAGATAAAATTATCCCAAAATGATATTTGATTCAAATATTTTTTTAACAGTTAATGAGGTTTGAATCTTAGTATACGACTAACACCAATCTCCTAATCAGGATAATAATTTTTTAGGTTCGTATATTTACATTGAAAACATATATAATACATAGAAAGAACTTAGTTTACATATTTATTGTGCATTTTACATGAAATGTATGAAGAAATGCAACATTGTGTTGAATATTGACATCTATTATGTATACAACTTTGATATTTTACACAATAGTAAAGTATTTTATATTTGTTAATGATAAATTAAATAACTATCTTCTTTTGTTGTTTTGTTAAGACGAAAAAATATGTTATATATTCCATTGATATAATCGAAGTCTTAAAATTTCAATTTTGTAAGTTATACTCTGTGTAGTTCTATAATACAAATAAATAATTTATTTTACAAAAACAGAATACATTTTACAAGATAACTATCTTCTTTTGTTAAGATAAAAAGGTTGTTATATCTTCCATTGAAATAATCGGTTTTTTAATTTTGCAAGTTTGTAAGTTTTACAATTTGATGTTCTTAATACAAATAAATATTTTATTTTACAAAAAAAGAATACATTTACAAAATGTATATAATTATATGAGCTGAGTTTGTTAAATAATGACTTTTATTATGCGTAGTACTTTGATATTTTACATAAAATTAACCTATTTTACATTTCTTGAGGAATCAACTCAAAATAAAATATATATATATATATATATATTATTGAGGTATCAACTCAAAATAAAAATAATATATCTTCAAAGAAATTAAATGATGACTTAATTGTAAACCATTGATTAAACTTGAAGGCTATAATCAGGACACAAAAACTAACTTGATAATAATTAATTTATAACACGGAATATATTAAAAAGAATAAATAACTATTATATATTCGGATATTTGGTTGACTTGGAATTCTTCTTTTATAATTATAGATGGATTGATATAAATTAAATAATAAAAAATGTGAGAAAGATATCATCATTTTAATACTTATTAATGATATTGTATAATCTTATTTTGCATATCTTGATCACGATATTTTCCTATAGTTTTTTTAACGATTTTCTACACAAAATAACCAAAATAATTTAATGAAAGAAAATTTAAGAACAAATGCATTTGAATTTACCAAGGATTTTAGGTATGTCTAAAAATTTGAAATAAAAAATTTAAATGCATCTGACGTTAAGATTGTTCTAGAGATAACTGGAGGATATACAATAAACATTCTGAAAACTAAATCTAGTAGGGAAGAATCGGATGCATTGATAATATGAAATAAATATTTCATATACTAAGATTAAAAATCTAAAACGGACCTGGAAAACCATTGAGATGATTGCAATGAGGAAGTATTGATCTTCAAATTAAGCATATAGCTAACAAAATGAGATAAAATCTAAAATAACTTTGTAGATGATTCCGTCACAATGGACATAGATAAACAAGTATTGTTTTTGACTTAGAAAAAAGTATCAAAAGCAATAATAATGCATACATTTAGCTAAAATTAAATTCTATTTTAAATTTTCAAATTCTTTCTATATTTAGGAAAACGAAACAACCATTTAGTTTTTAAAAATGATTCTGTATTTGGCTGTCTTAAAAAGTGGGATTTTTAAAATTTAATTAAAATAATAAGAAAGCAGAAAGTTATTATTTATTCAAATTAATGAATACCTAATGAATTCCTAATCAAGTACTTTCTTTTATTTTTAGAAAATCGTCGATGTAATATAAACATCAGATGAATACTGAATTCGTTCACATTGTAAAAACCTAAATTGAAAGCTTTCTTAACTTTTGAAATTCTGATTAATGAATATATGATTATACATACACTTTTCATACAAAGAAATCGTGACTGTTTATCACAGGAAGTATAGTTAAATATATTTAATATCTCAAGTATACTTATTAAAATTTAAGATCTGCTACTTAAAGATAGATTTGACTAAGTAATTATGTGGATGATATGTACACCTTTCATTAACACAATGATCATGACTGATACATACCAAAAGTAAGATTAAATTATTTGGTATCGTAAGAAACTGTTTTAAAATTTATTTCTGCTATTTTAAAATAAAAGAAAGACTAACGATGTTATTATGTTGAAGTTATTATGTATTCTTTAAAAGCCATAATTTAGCTAATAAATGAAAGATATCAAACGTCAGGCGACTGCATTCAGTAAATTATTACTTCTAAATGTAAAATATGAAATTGAAATGTAAAATATGGTAAATCAAAGTAAAATATGACATTGAAGTCTGTAATATATTATGAATTATAACTAGATGATTTCTTGTGAAAGTTTAGTTTCATGCTAACAATACCAATAAGAACTGAGCTAATTGTTATTGACGGAGAAGAAGATGGAAGAGATCCAATCGGGCATGGACGAAACCAATAAGAATCATGAAGTTGATTCCGAGCAAGGTAGTGATGATACATGTGAAGAACTCTATATCCATCATCAAAAATCAAACTCCAGAAGTAAGTAAAAATTTCAATGTAATTGAATGTATTTAATTGTTTAGATAAAATATAATTTGACTAATGGAAATGAACAGAAAGAACAAACATTCCAATGATCAAGGGGAAGGAGGTGACTTACGAAAAGGAACTATTAAAAGGGGGAAGACAGTTTCAGAAGTATGCTCACTAACACTTTTATAATAATCATTGAAGTTTTATTTTAAATAAAAATGTTAATGATTTATTTTAAGCAAGAAAATTATGTAAAAGAATGATTATTTATGTGTTTGCTTATATGCATATACATGAATACAGGCAAAGGATATGTACAACATAGGTGTTACATAGACTACTTCGTGCAGTTTATTGATAGCCATAGACCAACAAACAAATCAGGCACTGTTGTCAAAGACTGCATTTAGTAAACTAGTAAATATAGGACATGTTGAAATCCAAAGGAAGGTTCTTCAGTGGCTAGTTGAACAATTTCAGGGAGGAAGGAAATTCAGATTCAGAAATAAGGTTGTGAGCTTTAATGATGAAGAGGTGCGAGCGATCTTGGGCCTACCTAGCTCTAGTTTTTCAGTCACGACATCAGGGGTACACATTTGCAATGGAAATCATTCATTTCAAATGAATTGTTTGAGGAGGGGATGGTCTCCAATAGAAAGAAGTCGGTTAGCGTGCTGGAAGATTATTACAATAAGGATGATGACAACTCAGTATCTATCTACGTAACATGTTTAATACTTCTGATGTTCGCAACCTTCCTTTTCCTTGATAGTTCTTTCGCTTTCTCAAAAGACTTGTTGCACTATGTAGAATCCCTAAAGGATACAAGATTCTTCAATTGGTCTGGCGCAATTGCAAGAATGATATTATTCAATATGGATGACGTAGTGAGTCGGGTTCAAAAGAGAAGAGCTGGATCAACAAGGGCTACACTCGGTTACCTTATAGGATGTTTTGCTTGTTTATATGTAAGTTTTTACTTAATTGTTTTATTAATAATATAAATTGGGAATAAATATTAATACATCTTTATCAGCTATGGATGATGGAGTATTGTTGCAGAGACCTTATTGTGAGCAGAGATATGAAACCAAGGATTAGGAAGTGGGCTGGTCCAATAAAAGGAGTTTCTAGAACCTTGGTTTCAATCAGCAGTGAACATGTAAGTATTGTTAATTAATAAATGATATAGAGTAAGATTAGTATTATAATAAGATTAAAGACTAGGTGTGTGTTTTTGTGATGTAGATATTGACGGCTTTACAAATACATAAGAATGAAATAGTCAAAATAGGACCATATGAATATGTTTTCCCATTTGAAAAATTTGCCATGGAGTGTTTTACAATGAGGAGACCTCGAATTGAGATAATGAAATCCATTCCAACACCACAAGATATGTCAACAAGGAAGGGAAGATACAAGAAAGGAGAATTGTGTGTTATCTAATCAGTTGTTAGTGTTCAGAACGATGAAGCCATAACAACACAACAACAAAAATAATGTATGTGTGAAGCATTCGCATCTGAGATAGAAGAGCTGAAGAAAATCACTAAAGAGATGAGTGAAACATCTGGACAAAAGTTTGTAGAAACATCAAGATCTGAATTGTTGCGTGAGATTGAGAAATTGAGATCTGAGAATAAGGATCTGAATGAAAAAATAAAAAAATTTGATGTTCATAAGAACAAAAATATTGAAAAAACTGATTTCCAGTGTATAGACACATGAGAGAAAAATAATGAATGTGCGATTGAAGGTGACGTGGGTAACTCTGTTGGAGAAATGTATGCAACAACTTCCTATGGTGATAATATGAAAGGAGTTTTTGAAGATAATGAAATAGACCTTGGGGAAAAACTTGAAAACTTAATATCAATAATATGTGATGCACATACAATTAAGAAATCCTCATATTCAAGTAAGAATGCATCAGAAAGGATCAATGAGGTACCTTCATTTGATTTGAAAATAGATGATAATGCATATTCTGAAATTACGCCACCAGAGACAACAACAAGGAAGAGAAAAAGAGATAAGGTCATAGTGCAACAAAGTTCAATAATAAGAAGGTTAAAAGAGAGAAGAGAAGCAAAAAAAGCATTAGAGGATTCTGTGAAGGAAGACAACCAGGGGCAGATGCAAAAGATATATTTGAATGTTATAAAATTGGTGGAGAAAAAATAAGGAATCAATCCTGGATGATACAACAAGTGAGGTAAGTTTGAGACATGAAATCATTTTTTTCATAATATATTTGCATTTTACAAATAACATATTATTATACGTTATGTGAATGTATTTTACGTGCATGATATGTAATACTACAACCATTTACTTAATTCTGATTACATTGTCAAAGAGAATGATTGTTTTTTAATATGACACATCATGCAAATTGAATTCTATAACTTTATTAAAATAATTTATCACTAACATTACTTATAATTAGTTGATTGAATATATATATCTATGTGATGTCGTGACTGATTTTATTGGTTACGAGAGTGTATCGGACCAGTAAAAAAACAATTCAAGAATTTCTCCGAGATCATGCTGACAAGTAAGAATTTAGATCTATTTTAAACATTTAAATGGTAATTATTTTTAATTTTAAAGGAAAATGATATTAAAATATAAATGAATCAGGTTAAACTCAACATACTTTACACATGGGAATCACAGTTGCAAAGGGAGAGAGATCCACAATTTCTTGTACGAATTAATGACGGAAGATTTGGTAAGTATAAGTTTATTAATTTCTTATTTTTAATGTTTTTTACGATCAGATATTTTTGAAATTACAGATAATAGATATGTTCTTGGGCGTGCTGACTCAGAAATACTGCAACAAAGATGACCATGTTCCGTTTCTCTTTACTCCAATATTCCGAATGGTGAGTTTCTAAGAACTATACTTGATTTTTTAGAAAAAAATGGAATATTAAATGGCATAATATAATAGCCTTAATTATAATTTCAACAATATTTTGTGAATCTTGTGGTAAATGATATCGAACAAGAATTTAATAAAGTCGAAGAGCTGTACGATGATGGAATAAATATAGCAGAGCTGAAGAAGATCTTCACTGTTATACATACAAGAAATCACTAACATCTTCTTGTTACGGAACAAGAAAGTTCCTTTCATACAATTCTATGAAAGGAACAAGATTCCATAAGAAAGACATTTTGAAATGGGTATGAGCTAAAAAATATTTAAAGTTTATAATCTAATTTATTTCGATGGTTATATTAATATTGTTTGAATTAATTTTTAACCTCTATGGATTTCTGAGTATTTCATGGACAACATGCCAAACGAATGCCTTGTAGGATGGGAAATTATATATGTATCAGATTGTCCACAGCATCCATCGTGAAGTCTTGATTGTGGTGTCTATGTCATGAAAATGATGGAGTACCTGTGCGAAAGGAGGACGTTAGATTTCAAATACGAGGACATTGACCGATTTAGAGCTGAAATAGCATCAACTTTGTTGACCTGCGGTCATATTGAGAACTCAACAACCTAGTGATAAAAACACGACGGACAGAAAATCAAAACAATTTAGCTTTGGACAGTTTACGATAGATCGCTCTAATCTTGCAATGTCTGAACCAAATTATGTCTGGACATTTACTTTGCATGCATCTTCTTGTATCTCAAACATTGAGATAAGACTTATTTTTTAGTGCATGTTTATCCTATATTACAAGTATAACAATCTACTGCATTTGTTAGACAAAATGATTGACTTTTTTTCATGATACTGAATATAGACATAGTTGTCTGGCATATAGTTTGGAAATTTTGATGTTTAAGTTTTGAACTATGACGATTTTGATTAGTCAATTCATTTGATTTAACAATATGATATGATCTTATTTTGAGACAAACTGAAGTTAAACGTAGATGCAGGACTTATAAATATGAGAACAAAGTGGCTTATAGAATTATTTGTGTAATTGAATATGCAACTCTTTTACATTGAAAATATGGGAAAGAAATGATGTCTATAAATTTACTTTTCAAGCATCTTCTTGAGTATAAAAAATTGAGATAAGATTTATTTTTTATTACGTGTCTATATAATGTAATATCTAAGACTAACTAATGCATTTGATACACATAAATGATTGCTTAATATTATTTCGAATATTCTAAAGTTAGACATAGATGTTAGACATAAAATTTTCAAATATTATTTCAACAACGTTTCAGTCTTTGCAAACCGATATAAATCTAACTAATTAATTAAAAGTTGAGTTATAATATTAAAATAAATTAACCTCTATATGTAATAGCTTCCTATTCATTAATAAAAGTTCCATGTGTTAAATGATCAGGATTAAAACATAATATTTCCATTTAGAGTTGTAAAATGTATATATAGTTTGTAAAATATGACCTAGAATTGTAAAAATAAATAGAAAGTATTAGCTAGAAGTGTTGATGTTTGGAACCGAATGAAAGATATATACTACTTTAAAATCTAATTAGCAAGAAGATTTTTTTGTAGATATAATTAAAACATGACATTAATAAACCATTGAAATATCTTCTTGTACATTAAATACGATAGACATACACATAGCTAATCATAAAGAGAGAATTAATAAATGCGTAAAACAAAAATTCAGAAAAATGGAAAGTACTTCACTAAGAAAAATTACATTGTATTATGAATTATAAAACATGAACAATAACTAACAATAAAATATACAGAAAATGCATCTATAAGGACTGAAAATAGAAATAATGGAGCATAATCCAAGGATGCTGTAAAACTATTCGTAAGATGCAATCCTGCAAAAATAAAAAATTGGATGTTAATAAAGCAACTATAATAAAAAAGATCTAAAAAGACATTAAACATAATAAAAAATAGTAAGCGCCGAACATTGATTTTATAAACGGTATGAAAAGATATATAAAATAATTAATATTACATGGAAAATTTGTAAGTAATAATTAAAAGATATATAGAAAAGAAAAGGGAGAAATATATCTTATTTTTTGAAAACAAATAAACTTGAATAGAAGAATTGAAATGTAGTTTAGAACTTTATTGTGATGTCTGACAGTCATTCGTTGCATAAGAAAGAAAATACTAATAATATATTACAATATATTTAACAGGAAAGAAGTGTAAAATCTTACCAAGTAACGTAGAATTATTATTAGGACAGTTTCTAGAGTCATGGCCAACATTGAATTTGAGGCAAGATTTGCATTGTCTACCTCTATTTCTTCTCAACTCAGATTCAGATCTAAGATGATTGCCAACACCCTTGGGTCTTCCACCACGGTCATTTCCTTTTGTTCTTGCAACATTTGGTTCTTTAACATATGGTTCATTGATGAGAGCTGGATCATTTGAAGTATTCCTACTTGCAGAGCTGGAAAATTATTTGTTACTTATCATAAGATCAATATTAGATCATAGATTGCTTAGTTTGTCTTTAGCAAACGAGAATATGTCCTCATCTTGATACACTGAAGTTGCAACGATATGCGAACAAAGCTGATTGAGCTGCGATGACCTTTCTTGATGTGCAACTTACAAATAAATTGGATAATTTCCTGAATTTTTTATGTTCCTTGTCTACCTTTTTAATATGTATTCAGGACTCAAAAGCTCAACATTCCGTATTTTCAATACTGCAAGTATGTGCCTGCATGGATATCCAAGAATTGCATATTCTTGCATTCACAAGAAAGAAAGCTGCTTGGCAAAGAACAAGAAATACATAATTCTTCTTCGGGTTTCCCAATATATGATAAGAAAAATTGGCGGTAATCCAAAGAGTTGGACTGACTTCACACATTCAAATCTTTTACTTCGTTCAGTTTGAAACGAAACTTATAAAAAATAAACTTACTGTAAACACGAACCATATGTTCCTCCATCTTCCATTTGAAACTTGTTTTTGGAGTATATACTTCATCGATGTTATCCATGTCATTCTCTCTTTCTCTACGTCGTTGAATTGCACATTGAAATCTACACACAAATTCCAACAATGAGTTTTGTTTAGTGATGAGGTGTTGTAAGAAAGCATTCATACTTTCACTCCTCTGGGTACTGCGTTGTCGAGCCCAAAAATAATCCTTAAGATATAAACTAATCCATTTATACTAATGTTGTATTTCTCGTTCAACCATTGTATTTCTCATTCAACCATACTAATCCGTTCATATCTTCTCCTTCGTTGGATACCTGAAACAATAATAAAATTAGTAATAAATATTAAACGCAAAAAATTGAATGAATTACCTAACATATGTCACGATTGTAAGAAGATTCCTCTCTTTCATTTGACATTTCTTGAAGAGCATACTGATTGAGAAAATTTGGGGAAGCATACATACAAATAGATAGAAAAGGAAACGAAAAATGATTATGACAAACATGGAAACGTGGTGTTTAGGAAAGATGGATAATTTTTAATTGATAATAACTAATGTGCTGAAAAAGGGGTATTGACTCATTGTAAGAAAGAGAATTAACATGATAATGATAGAGAAGATTCTAAAAATAGTATTTACACGATCTCTCGATTGGTGGTTTTGTTTCTCGAATTGATGTTTTTGCTGGACACCGTAGATGGTCATCGGACGGGTGATGTGACGTGTCGCACGGTGAATGAGAAAAGGTGGCACCTCAACTCAAGTTTTTCAGGTGTATATATATATATATATATGTATGTATGTATATATATATATAGCGAGTCCTTCAATGAGGTGGGCCTTTCCTGAGTGCATGGAAAGCCAACCATCTCATCCGTTAGATCTCAATCTAACGGTTCTTTATCCAAAAGAGTATTTTAATCCGTGTGTTTTCATTTTGAATTTGAACTTCATTTAATCCTTTATTTTACCATTTTTAGCCCGCCTGATTTGGCACTTTTTCATTGCAATTTATGTGATGAGGTTTCGCCAACGTGGTAGCATTTTCGTGGTCTGTAGAACGACAGAACTCTTTGTAAAATACTCATTGACATTGTAAGATTGTAACCTGCTTTGTAAAATAAAATCAAAGTTAGTAATTGTAATTGTAATTTACGTAATGCCTCTGTAAAATTTCGTACTTGTTTGTAATATTCGTTTGGAGATATGCAAAAAAATAGATAGTTAGTAATTCAACCATTATTATGCGGAAAGAGAAAAATGTAAAACAAATGAGATTTGTAAAAAATATACTGTGTTCTGTAACAAAAATATATTGTTAGAAATACAAAACAAAACAATAAAGGTAAAAAGACAATCTAAAATGGCAAGAAACGTACTAAGATTTGTAATAAACGATCTCGGATTGTAAAAAAGGATATGAGATTATAAAAAAAAGACATTATGAGATTGTTAGAAATCGATAGAGAAATGTTGTTATTGTAAAAACGATTTGAGATTTGTAAGAAATGATCTGATATTGTAAAAAATACATGAGATTGTAAAAAATATGAGGTTATTAGAAATCTACAAAAAAAAGTAAATGTAAAAAAATTGAGATTGTAGAAACAACATGTGAATTGTATGAAAAAGATCTAATATTGTAAAAAAAGATCCGAGATTGTAAAAAATGATCTCAGATTGTAAAAACTGATCACGTACTCTCTCACCCGCATCCCCCTCCACCTGCACCTCCTCCGCCCTTCTCCTCCACGACCCACCTCCTCCACGCTCACCGTCCTCCGCCCACACCCCTCCTCCCCCCGCACTCCTCCTTTACCCACCCCTCCACTATCCACCACTATCAGCCGCAGGCCACCGCTCCTCCGCCTGTGGCCGTGCCCAGCATCACCGCTTGTCATCGCCGACCTCCGCCAAGAGCGCCACACACGCCATCGTCAGAGGCGAGCACCATCGTCATCTCAGCCAGATCTACACGGCGGACCTCCGTCGCAGCTCGCTGTCACCATCCCATCTCCGTCCTTGCCTCGTCGCCGCTGACCATATAGAGAACAACCACATGTCTGTTGATCCACCTTTACCGCACCTTCTCCACCTTGAGCGGCAGGAGCCCCATCCCCGCAAGCTCCTTCAACCGCCGACGTCGCCTGTCCACTTCGCGCCCAACACCCGCCATCGATTGCCAGGAGCTCCTCACCTCCTCCGCCCGACCACCGCCTGGAGGAGATTCCCGTCCTCCGCCCGAAAGACATCTACTCGATGCAACATATGCACCCCTCGCGCAGCATCCTCGCACCTCAGGCCGACCTCCACACGCCGCAGCCGCCATCCAGATCCGCCCGTAGGAGCACTCGCCCACACGAGGACCCCGATCCACCTGGCGCAACCCCTTCTGCTCGCGACCTGCGTACACCTCGAGCACCCGCCCATGCGAGGACCCAGATCTCACCCCGTGTGCCGCCGTCGATCAAGAGAGACGGGAGATAATTTAGGAGATATTTGTTGCACTCTAAATATAGAATATTCAAAACTGACCATAATGGGATTTTCGATATTTTAAAAATGTAGATAACAATCTATTAATTGTAACCGTCTGATTGATTGCGAATCAATAAGATGGTTGGCTTTCCACGCATCTAAGAAGGGCTCATCTTATCTGAAGTTTTCCCTATATATATATATGAGATTAATGGGGTTGCCTCCTTGGGGCAGCCAACATGACTGCCCCGCACCATTTTCGACGTTTTTTTTTTTTTGAAAAATCACTATGTATATTCATCCCTATATCCCTCCTATATGCCATTTAAATTTCGTCAGGAACAGAGACTCCTACGACCTTCATCCAGACAGTCATTTTTTAACGGTAACATGATTTGTTAAATCGACACTATCTCGATGGATGCCGTTGGAGTCTCTGTTTCTGACGAAATTTAAATTGCATATAAGAGGGATATATGGATGAATATGCATTGTGATATTTTTCAAAAAAAATAAAAAAACATCGACCCCCGAGGGGGCAACCCCATTGGAAGAGCTAACTTAGCTATGCCCGCCTCATTTTCCCTATATTTTTTTATTTTTTTTAAAATTCTTCCACGAATATTTATCACTATGTCCCTATATTATACCATTCAAATTTCGTGCGAAACAAAGACTCGTACGACCTCCATCCATTTTTTAACGGTTGCAAAATTGTTGAAAAAATGATTGTCTAGATGAAGGTCGTAGGAGTCTTTGTTTTGCACGAAATTTAAATGACATAATACAATGATATAATAATGAAAATCCATGGAAGTATTTTTCAAAAAAAATAAAAAAATATAGGGAAAATGGGTCAAAAGGAGCTAAGTTAGATCCCCTAGGGGCATACACATTTTACCCTATATATATTATTAATTCTATGTAGCTTCAATTTGGATTTCTAATATTTAAAAAAGTCGTTTCCAGATCAAACAGGGGCTGGGCCTCTTCAGCTGTCAAAGTTCTCTGAGATAAATCTTGAACTCTTGTATAGAACATAACACTTGTTTCAATGCACATGACTCTGATCAGACAAACAAAACTTTGCTAATTAATTTACATTGCTCTAAACATGACAGTACCTGTAAAGGATCAACTTCCCAAGACATTGCAGATAAAACTTACAAATGGTAAAAAAAAGCAGATAGACAAAGTAACCCAGAGAAGAATCGGCAATATCTACCATAGAAAAGCTAGCAAAGAAACACTGCAAGATAATATATTTAGGCAAAATGATACAAACCGCACTGCGGAATACAGGGGGCCAAAAGTACAACAGCAATGCTACATCGACTATCCTCTCTTCGAGTTTGCGGTGTACCCTGAAATACAACTGGCGGTCCGAAATCTGGATTACAGCATGGTGAAGTTTCCAAATGCCTCCCTACACACCACAGCAATATGTTAGATTAGTGCTTTTTTAGGTGATACAACATTTGCCCCTTGTTGGATGATTATTTTGTGCCAGTTCCCTTGTCATTGGCAAACATTTGTAATAAGGGCGAAAATTCTGTACAAGAGATGCGCAACCAAGAAGACAAGGCAGGCACCATCACGAAGGGAAGGGGCGATCATTGATCAATCTCATAGCTAGCAGCACAGCAGAAAGTGCGCGCAATAAGATTTATCAAGCTGGTCGAGATGGACCGCTCCACATAATTTATCGAGCTGGTCAATCCACATATGTATTAATCTTCCTCCAAGTTGAAGTTGAACTTGTGACCCTTTACATCACCACCGAGAGGATCGAGCTAGTCAACACAAAGTGCATTTGAGTATTCCATCAGCATTTAACTGTCACTGCTCAAGTCCTTCTCAGAAGCTCTCATTGCTTCTGCAGTCATTAGCGCTACAACAGCCTTGTGAACAGCGAGATCAGCCTTGTGAAGCAACCACTGAGCCTTTTCTCTCTTAAGTTTAGCCATGTTTAATGCGTGCTGAGCTGCGCTAGATGCATCCCGCAACCTGAACTCTTCAATGTCAGCAACCTGACCATCTTGGTTGTTGGTAAACCACTCGTGTGGTTCGCCATTCCACCGGCATGACAAGCTTCTCCTTGTATTGTGATTATGCGATGCCGGGGTCATTCGGAATTCTCTTTCAGATGAAGATAGGGGTCCCATCCTCATTGAATTGGTTCTTGGGATTTTCAAATGAGAAATCCTTCCCAGGTTAGTATTTGTTAAACCTGAGCTCCTAGGAGAGTCCCTGTTAAACATAGCCGCATTCGTGAAATTTCTTGGAGAGAATCCAGTTGATGAGTGGCAGTGAATTGGAGAATAATATGTCCTTTCACTTCCAGAAAAGAATCCATTAGAATTTCTCCCTGAAAAGGCAATCCGAGATGGAATGAGAATAAGGGATAAGAAGCCTTGCAAGATGAGTCGGACACAAATGGGAGAGAGGAAGTACCAAAAGTAGGAAGACCGTCCTGCTCTCTTGCATGTAAACTCGAGTACACAGAAACCGATATTTTCTTATGAGACCTTTGCTTCGAGAACTTGCTTGGAACCTTGTTCGAGACATCCAGTCCCCGTGGCTTTAAACAAAAAGCAAACATGGAAGGCTTCTCAACCACTGGTCCTTTTTCTTGGGATCCATTCGCAGCCACCTCCCATTCCTTCAATCGTCTCTGGTACCTCTCCCATAAAGGAGGCTACAAAGAATGCAGACAATGTTATAGAATGTCTGAAAGTAAATATATATTTAATTTGTAACGAATTCCTGCTGAAAAGAGTGGTTGTGTGCATGGTTAAATCCTGTTCACTAAAAATCACTGTTTTAAGACTAATGAAAAACCATTTTGTGTGTTTTGCACATAAACAAACTTACGCAAACTCAAAATAAAGTGGATATAGGGAGAAGTTAGGCATAACTCTTGAAGGTAGAAACTCTCACGAAAAAAGTCTTGAAGGTCGAAAGGTATCGCAGGGTATAAAGCTCCTGCGCAGGATCCAACAATCTAATCACTTCAGGTCTAACGTACAGTCTAAACTTGCAATATTTTCAAAAGAGATCCAACAATCTATTCCATGATTGGAGCGTGTAACCTTAAAGTAACATAATTACACCTTTTAAAATTGTTCCAGCGATCTGCCTCTTTTTTTAAAAGGAAATCATATCGCCCTGAGATGGGACCCACCATGAATGCATTAAGTTAAGCCAACAATCTGCTTCATAACTCCGATAAATATGAATTAGAATTTTTTTCTTAAATCATATGCTGCACTAGGGAGCTCACAATATATAAATAGCTCAAAAGCAGAAGAATTCAACCTTGAATGAGTTCGTCCAAATTTGAATCGTAATGAAAGCCATAATAGAGATAGTCCAAGACTAACTGCATGAGACTGGATTAAGACCATATGACTAGGGTGGTATTAAATTAACAAAGAACCAAATTGAACCGGGAAATAATGATTCTTTTGAATAATAAATCCATTTATTGGTTTGCAGGTCACATAACTTTAAAAGGTTACAGGTTCAAAGGGTTATCATGGAATGAACCGAATCAAATATATATACAGTTGTAATATATGGTATGTAATTAAAGTTGTAGTATGTATACTATGTAACTAAATTCTTATAACTCTAATGATAGTTATTTTCCTTTGTTGACAAACCCTATGTTTTCTAAATGGCACCCATCAAAATCAGGGTCACCATCCTTCCCACTTTTCTCCTTTCGCCGCTCCATCTAACTCATTGCACCAGTTACATTGCACCCGTGGCTGGTGAAGCTCTCTTTGTTTGCACGCCCGGAGTGACTCAAAGCTTGATTGTGCTTCCCTGAAATCCTTTAACTCCAGAATCATCTCAGAAGTTGTTCTGCTTTTGCAATCCTGGGGTTTGCTGCCATCAACATTAAAATTGCCGGTCCTTGCTCAATCATCCTTCCCTGCAATCCTCCGACTAACAGCATCATGTCCAAATTCTTTCCTCTTTTCCAAAATCTAGGTTTGTTCCTATCATATCTATACTTTTTCCTTTTTTTCCAAATGAACTACTTTGATAAAGATAGGATTCATCTCTTGCCTTTTCTAATAAAAGGCAATTGTATTTAGTGGCAATTATTTTTAAGCTTCATGCATAGAAATTGATAGCAGTCCTAAACACATATCCAGACATGTAGATTTAATTAGAACATCCGACTTGTATTTGCTGTTTTAGCCATTAATGTTGTTTTAAATTACCAGGTTGAACCAGAGATAGAGAAGGGATCTTTTTTATGATCGAATATTCCTCAGTACCGAACCTATTTTAATCAGTTCAAAACAAAATGAATCCAGACTGACTCAGTTGCCGAATTTAAATAAAACAAGCTTATCATATACCATAGTTAGAGATCTTTAATGATCTCATTTAATGAAAAAAATAGTAGAAATGGAATAAAACCCTAATTCCGATGGTTGCAAACTTGGATTCTGTACCACTTTTAAGAACTAATCTCCCGACAGGTTCTTTTTTATTCACTACCTATATGAACATGCATTCTCCCGCAAGCTTCTGAGTTACATGATCTTCTACAAAAGTAATTGTCTATTCGATTCCATATTTTGGGAAGGTAACAAATCCTAGAAAATTCTAAGCATTTGCTGCTTCTGTAATTGCCGAAATTCCTAACAATGATCTGAATTTCCCTTCTTAGGGACTTCTCTAGAGAATTTTGAGGAAATTCTGGATCATTTCACAATCCTGTCAAAACTTGCTGGTGCATCTGAATTTTAACATAATCCTGACGGTATCAAAGCAGTTTCTTCTTTTGTAACAAGTATTTTCTATCACCTTCCTAAAATTTTCTTGAACGGATTTTGACTTGAAGTTTGCCATATAATTAGGAAATTCAAGCCATAATTTAAAGAGATTTGTATCCCATATAAACTTTGTAAATTACCTTCTTGACCTTTGAAATATCAATATTCCTCCCTCGACCCCGTAAACCTGCTAACCCTTACCCCACATACCCTGTGGTTAATAGACATCCATCTGTCCATAAAAGGTAAACGGAATCAGTCAAAAATAAGCCTCTTCTACCCTTAATATTTATATAATTTACAATCAAGCCCTTCCTCCTCCCCTTACTCTACTCTTTTTGTAAATTACCACCCTCTCCTTCCCCATTTCCTTGTCCTTCTCCTAACCCATCACGCGCACCTCCACCTCCTCCCAGAGCCTCGTACTCCGCCCCACCCCTTTCCTTTGTGCCCCCACCTCCGCGCGACACATGGCGCCGACACGTCCTCGCAGTCGCTTTGTCCTTGGCACCTCGGCTCCCTCGACGACGCCACCTGCAATTCCACACCCACATACTCGCCCCACCTCGCGGGGCACCATCTCGACGTGGAGCCCGACGAAGCTCCGGTACACACTACACCAGTCTCGCTCGTCTTGATTTGCCTGGACGTAGCTCCTCCTCCCGCTGAGCAGTGAGCAGCACAACCTGACGCCCCAGCAAGACACGTCGTCGGGGGTGACGGCGGCAGGGGATGGAGGAGCAATTGAGGGGGAGGAGAGGAGGGCACGAGTGCAATTGAGGTAGAGCAGGGCGTTGGAGGAGGTGATGTTGAAGGGGGAGGAGGCGGGGAGGGAGAGGCCGTAGAGGAGGAAGTTGGAGGTAAGGCAGGAAAGGGGGCGGGGCGGAGGACGAGGCACTGGGAGGTGGAGATGCACGTGATGGGGTAGGAGAAGCACGGGGAAATGGGGAAGGAGCGGGTGGTGGTGCTTCGCGGAGGACTGGGGGTTGGGCTTCGGCGACTTGGAGTTGCAGGTGGCGGCCGAAGAGGAGGAGAAGAGGGAGGATAGAAGTATTTGTTTAGCAACCACAAATATTCGATTACTCGGTTCAAGAAATCGTCCTAAAAAAAATCATTTTTCATGATCGGAAGAGATGGTTTATCCGTGAAAATAGAAAAAATTTGGTGATTTGGTGGACAGATGGAGATGAGGTGAAGAGAGAAAAAAAAGAGGAGAATGAAGAAGAAGAATGTAGGAAGAATGAGATGAGGAGGTGTAAGATCCACCATCAATTTCACCTCTGGATAGATTAACCTACGTTAATAACTCAAGTAAAAGTTAAATTAATGGCATTGTAAGCTAACCAAAAGCTTACTAACTTTTCATGCAACGAATGTTACAATGAAATCATAGATGGTATGCATTGAAGCATTGTGCATATTATACATAACATATATCTTTGCACTATGCTGTTATATAAACATATATGTAACCATGGAGAATATAAATAATGTGTGTGGATTCACATGTATGTCGAGTTGGAGTAGGATTTATTTCGGGTAGCACATTAAGAGAATCCTGAATTTGGACCCATATTCACAATGAAGCGATGGTTTAGGTCAAGTACCCATTGCGCAGTCCCAAATAGACACCCCAAATCAAATCTTTTTGGGCTTTCGAGAAGCCCAAAGTACCAACTAACTGATTTTGACATCATTAACTAGTTGCAAGGCTTAAAAATGTATTTTAATGATTATATAAAATGATAGAAAATAAGAATGCGGAAGTGGAATCAGAGATAAATGATAAAACAATGAAGAACACTAGGATTTTTACGTGGAACCTTACTCCCTAAGGAGCGGGATGAAACCACGGGAGAAGGCCTCAAAGGGTCATATGTGTCTATTGACTTTCTCATCTGTTACAAGAGGGTGAGTGGCTTCTTATATAACCCTCACTGAGTCTCCACATCCCACAAATGATCAATGTGGGACAAACCAACTGGATGTGGTACCATTTACCTATCTACCGCATAAGTGACGCATATACTAATATGCTCCAACACTCCCCCTCAAGCTGGAGCATGCAATGTTCAGCTTGGACAAACAGAAAAAAATCTCAAACTCACATTACAAGAAACTACAGACAATATCAACTCAACATATACACAATGTCGGTTGATGTCGAGGGCGTTGCTTCTCATGTCGTGCAAGTGAGGAGGAACAAATGGGGTTGGAGTGTGAGTCAAACTGAATTTCCTCGTCGGAGAGCATGTGCTCTGTACTGCACCTGTCAGAGCCACTACAACTGAAAATGAGTCTCCATTTGGAGAACTCTGGGCCGCCACATCATGTGGACAACTGCCCATCTCTGAAAGGGCCGAACTGAAAAAGTTGTCAAGACATCCTCGTCGGAGTCCACAGTCGCTGGAGAATGGAGTCTGAAAAGTCTCCTCGTCGGATAACTAGGTCTCTTCCATACCGGCTCAGATAATGTTATCTCTACTCTGGAGTCCCTATAAAACCACATGAAAACCATAGACCATATGTCATAGGGAATGGGATCTCTACTCTGGAGTCCCTATGGATCACATGAAAAATCTGAGATCAAAAACAAAAGACGGGGACCACACATATAATGATCGTACACATGTGTGTCTGAAAAAGAGTCTCTTTCTGGAGAACTCAAAGAAATTGGGTCACTCAAATGTGGAGTCCCTCGAACTTGGACTCCGAATCAATCCGCAGAATCTGAAACTTAACTGTAGACTCTGAAAAACTTGTTGATCTAGAGAATCTGAATCCGACCTGTAACTCTACCCAATACTCCCTCTTTCTCACATACTTGTCGGAAAACAATAACATCGACAAAGTTGGGAGAAGACAATAAAATGAGAAAAACAAAACATGAGCCGATTACATTCCTTCTTCGGCTTTTCCTTTCAATTTTTATCTTTTCAAAACATTTTTTCAAATAAGCCGTTCTTTTTTTACGGCTTTTCTCTCCTTTTTGCAAAAAAAAATCGCGTACGGCCTTTCTTTTGTGCGTGCCTTTTTTCA
Source organism: Ottelia alismoides (assembly GCA_037367405.1). Taxonomy (NCBI): domain Eukaryota; kingdom Viridiplantae; phylum Streptophyta; class Magnoliopsida; order Alismatales; family Hydrocharitaceae; genus Ottelia; species Ottelia alismoides. The sequence goes on along the minus strand of JAZKJV010003169.1, from coordinate 104,012 downwards.
AAACATTTTTTTTTGAAATTTGACTCAAATAGGGCCCAAACAAATGCAGCTTTCTTCCTTTTTTTTAAATGCAGCAGTCCAAATTGGCTCTTTCCTTTGTTTTCTTTTGGCCCACTTGGACCCTTACAACAGCAGAATTTTTTAGCATACAACTCACTTGGGGCTTTTTATTTAGGGCATGTTTGGTTGCAGGGTTGGGCAGGGTTGGGTTGGGCTGGGTTGGGATGGGTGAATAGTAATCTGTGAGGAGGAAGTACCCTTGTGAATAGTAACCAGGGTTGAGCCAACCCTGCCCAACCCTGCAACCAAACAGGCCCTTAGGGCATGTTTGGTTGCTGGGGAGGGGTGGGGTGAGTTGGGGTATCCACTTGTGAATAGTAGGTGTTTGGATAGTTATGAGGGTTGGGAGAGGGTTGGAATAAGGAATGTGATGTGATATCACCTTGACTTGTGATGGATTTCTAGACCAGTATTGGAGGGGGATACACCGGGGTACCCCAGTAACCAAACGGGCCCTTAGGGTTCCCACGGGAACCCTTTTCCTCAAAGAACGCTGCCCACCGATGTGGGCCCTTGCTGCAGAGGGTATTGTCGCCTGGAGAGGCCTCGAGAAGGCTAATGGAGGTCCACCGCCGCCTGTTGGGATTGTCGCCACCTGTGCGACTAGGGCTTTGCCGGGCTCAATGTCGCAACCTGGAGAGAGAAGATGCGGCGATCGCCTGAAGATGGGAGAAGGATCTCCTGCGCGAGAGGAGATGAGGGGGAGGATCATCTGTTGCGGAGCGGAGCCGCCGCCTGTAGCAGTTTCTCTGCTTGGAGGTGAGGAGCGACTGCCTGGAGGCTTGAAGGATGGGGCACGTGGAGAGGAGTTCCGCTTGGAGGCCCACTCGAGATCAGAGGGGAGAGTTCGCTGCATGGAGCCCTTCCCCGATGGGGCTCCCCTCGTGCGCAGATGCGACCTTCGCCTGGAGGTTGGAACTGCTGAGATCGGCAATGCGCCACCTGGATAGTGGATCTTGCGGTTGTGCAATGCCGCCTGTTGCGATGCCAGAGGAGGCTGCGCGTTGATCTAGCGCGAGGCCTGTTACGTCATAGACGTGTGATTTGAAGAGGCTCGCTTGGGACTAGGGTTGGATATGGGGCTGGGCCGGCCCGACCCGATCCAAAACACGACCCCCGTAATCCGACCCAAACTCGAACCCGAGATTTAGTGGACAGACCGCGGACCACAAAATGAGCTTGTATTGATTATCGGGCCGGATTCGGACCTGAGAAGGCTCAAACCCGCAAGCCCGATAGCTCGACCTATACGATATAATTATATCCAGTATATTCATGTTTGCTCCAAATACAATGTTTTAACTTTCATATCCTTATTTTGAATTTAGAATAAATAGTTAGACCCATTAATAATCGTATCCACTAGTGTGAATTGAGGATATTACAATATTAATATGCAAGAATGGAATCTATGTCCTCAAGTGTTAGAGCATGTACAACTACAAGTAACCAATCTGTATTGGGTCATAGTACATGCATCTACAATAGAATATGTAATGCTGAATTGAATGGTAGTAAGCCGTCATATTTTTTATCACATTTCCATTTCTAACATACAACTAATGTCATAAGTACTTTTAAACATGCGCACATGCATAAGAAATAACCAGATAAATGCAAGAAGAACATAACACATTGGTGTATATAGGTGTTAAATTGGGCTGGCCCGACCAAAGCCCGACTCATTTTGTTTGGGCCGGGTTTGAGCTTGAGACTGGAATTTGAAAATAAAATAGACCTAGGCCCGACCCATTAACCCATATACTTAAATGGGCTTGGGTCGGGCCAACTCAAACCTGACCCAACCCGGCCTGATGCCCAACCCTACTTGGGACCCCAGCCTGGAATCTTCGTCTGGAGGCGAGAATCACGAGCACCAAAGAACGATAAATTGGTGCTTAATCACGGTGGATTTATGAGGCTGCTTCACCGCTGAATTGGGGTTTTGTGACAAGATCTTGGACTTAACAAATCCGATCACAATAATCTTCAATAAATTTTCAAGAATATAATTAGGGTTTCAATAGAAACTCTACAATTGAATCTCGAATCTCGAACAAAAATAAACGAACATAAAATCCTCTAGAATCGAGTCTACTCTGATACCATGTTAGAAAATGTGAATGCAGAAGCAGAATCAGAGATAAATGATAAAATAATGAAGAACACTGGGATTTTTACGTGGAACACTACTCCCTAAGGAGCGGAATGAAACCACAGGAGAAGGCCTCAAAGGACCATATGTGTCTATTGACTTTCTCATCTGTTAAAAGAGGGTGAGGAGCTTCTTATATAGCCCTCACTGAGTCTCCACATCCCACAGATGGTCGATGTGGGACTAAACAACTGGATGTGGTAAATGTATTCTGGAGGGATCCATTTACCCACCTACCACATAAGTGACGCATATACTAATATACTCCAACATAATAGATATGAGTATATATTAAAAACATTAGTTGAAATCAATAACTGTATGTATGTAGCAGCTTATATGTTACTCTTATATAACTAAATATTATTTTTATTATTTGGAAAATAAAAGGTTGTGGCCTCCGAATCATACCGATTAAATAAACACAACCAGTGTATTACATGGACCAGGTCTCGAAGTGAGCCATGGCATGCTCGATAACATCCTGCGCGCAGTAATGCTCCAGCCTAAATATAAGTCCATTGCAGACCAACCAGTTACCAGATTGCCCATAACACCGTCAACAGCTGCAAGCAACACATCCGAGAGAAAGAGCAATCAGACTGAAGAGGGATCTGGGAACCAATAGAGCTTGAATAGTTCAGCCAAGTACTCGCCATAGCGATCTAAACTTCCCTCAAGGAATTGCACGAGATGATCCACATTCTCTCGAGCGTCCAAGCATCTTGGACGGTTGACATAATAGTTTTGCTGAAGTTTGACTCTATACGTCTTTAGCATCAAGCGGCCCCTTCTAAACAGTCGAGGGAAAATCTTTACCCGAATGGGAACATTAGACCCCGAAATCAACATGTAGTGTCTAGAGTCTTCACTAGGGTCTGGTATCCTGTTAAAGATGAAAGCCATATAGGCCTTGTTTACCGAAAAGGTTCCATCTCCCTACGCCTAACAGTCCCAGCCCACAATTTCAACCTCACGAAGGATATTCGACATGCACAGGAATATTTGAGAGCTTTGCTTTGAGAAACCTGGAGAGAAAGGTGAGTGTTTAGCTCCCCCCAACCAAGATTCTGCAACTGATATCTCCTGGTTAGCTGCTGCCAAGGAAAAAATCCTCGAAAATCACTCACAGAAGGTTGTCATTCTTTCCAAGAAAAATAATCATTGACTTTGATTGCAGGCTTCGTTTATCTCATTAAGTCACTTAATGCCTAGCCCCCCCTCGTTCATTGGCAGATGACTGCCCCCCCATCCACCAGGGGAACGTCACGAGTCCCCTATCACACTTGGAACTGGGAAAAAAAGGCCTTGTCAAAGCTTCCACAAGTTTACAGACCCCAGCCAGGGCCCAGAGAGAAAGAAAGTGACGATGTCAGCCATTATCGATTTAGGAATGATGGGACAACCACCCTTAGATAGACAAGAGGCCTTCCAGCTACATTTTATACAAGATGACATGCATTTTGCATGCAATACTTTTGTTCGGAGCATCAAAATTATAGCTTATCTATATACATATGTTAAAAGTGGGTTTTTCCCCGGTTAGCCGACACGTGGGTCACGGTATGATCGTTGTTTTTCTGCTGAAAAAAAGGTGGGTCACGACTGACACGGGGTCTGCGTTGTACCGTCTTTCTTTCTTAGATTAAAAATAAAAAAAATCATGTGAGGGGGAATTCGGGCTTCCACTGTCATTCCCTCCCTTTTTTAAGTCTTTTAAGTGCAGTCGACAAGACAGCGTTGGACAAAAAGAGAGGGTGATGAGTCTGAGTTGAGTTGGAAACAACAGGCACGAGAGGTAGACAATCAATGGCCATGTCCATGTCGACTCCATCTCCAAGCAAACCACTCCCGCTCCCCCATTCTATTACACCCATCTCCTCCGAATCCATAGAGGGGCGGAATAGCGTAGGAAGAGGGCGCGAAGCAGATGGCAAAGGTGGTGGCGGTGCAAGTTAGGGGAGTCCCTTCTCGTGCTGCCCACACGAGTCGTCTCCTCCCTTCCTCTCTCTCTGATTTCAACGGCGCCAGGCTCAGCTTTCCCGTGAAGGTCAGCTTCGTTGCATCTATTGTCTAGGGTTTTATAGCATGGAACTTGAATCTTGGCAGGGGGCATCTCGATCTTTCATTTATCTTTCTTTCTTTCTCCGTCTCTTTATATTTTCAATTATAATTTTTTTTTCAAATTCAGAGATTGAGAGATTGAATTGTCGTATGCATAAACTTTGAAATAAACCGACAAATAAAATGTCTTGTGCGAGCTATTTTAGATTCTTTATTTTTTTTATCCAATGATATAAAATTAATTTTCTACACATATAGTCTTTGCAAACAAAGATGCATTTTATATTTTATTAAAATCATTTTTCTACCAAGTTATAATCATTGCGTATGATCTCCCAACCTGTAAGCTTAGACTCATGTTTCTAATTATAACTTTTGCATTAAATCTGGAGATTTTTTCATGTTTAGTTGTTATAAACGAAGTTAATCCGAGATTTTATGTGAATATGTGGCTAAAAATAGGATTATGTCTGAATATCCACTTTCTTCTGGATGATCAATATCAAATACAAATTTATTTTGGGTCAAGTATATTATAAATATTTATTTTTTTTGTTATATGCCAATTACTATATTTATAATAACTGAAATTTGATATGAAAATCATTTATGTAAGTCATTTTGGTTTTGATGTGATCGTACCAATCTCTGTTTTTTTTTAAAATCCAATCACCCAAAAGCCACCGTATTTGATGCATGGAAAGTTCCTTCTAAATTTTGTCCTGAAAACTTCTTAGAAAGAATTCTATTCAAAATCAAGTGGTGCTTAGTTGATTCCTTGCATCAAATTGCACTAAACCATGTGAAATCATCAATTTCCTTTATAAAAAGATAAGAAAGAGAAAGAACAATACACTTCGATTCCTTCAGTTGCATCTGCCTGAAATTATAGAAACTCGTGTACTTTTAAACTGAGTTGCAGGGCCTTCAGATGTTGTAGATGCTGTCAGAGCTTCTACGAGTTCGTCAGGTATAGCTTATGCAGGAGTTCGTCAGGTATAGCTTATGCAGGCGATGGCGAGTGCGAAGGTGGCGAGTTCGAAGGTGAAAGCGACGAGTGCGAGTGCCAAAGGGAAAGCGGCGTTGACCGAGGAGGGGAGGGGGAGCGAGGTGTTGTGCGTGAAGGGGGCCTGGTGGAGGGAGGTGGTGAGGAGTGGACTTCGGTCTCGCACAGAAAGCCTGGTCGAAGGTGCTTTCGTTGCGGGGAGAGGGGGCATGTGGCCTCACTATGTCCTTCCCCCCCCCAAGGTGCTACTCTTGTGGGCGGGCAGGTCATCGTAGGCCTCATGCATGGCATCTCGCTGGGTACGTGGTTACTCCTTGGGAGCCGGTCGTGCATCTTCTACCTCGACTGGTCGTGGGGTACGTGAAGGAAGGTGCAACATGCAAGGTGGGAAGATTACGCGTGGTGGTCCCTCTTTTGCGGAGGTGGTTCGTAATGAGCGCAGGGTTGTCGATTGCTCAAAGCCATCGTCATCTAGGGCTGCTGCAGGGGGGAGGCGATCGAAGAGCGTGAACCACGAGGGGGTGGTTGCTCGGGAAGTGGGCGTGCATGCGCTGATCGGTTTTGCTGTATGGGGCATGGTCGATTTGGACGTGGTCCTGCCCCACCTTCGTGGGTTCTTGGGCGCAAGCTTCGGTGGTGATGTTGTGAAGCTGAGTGCGACGAGGTGCTGCGTGCGTGGCTTATCGGCTGACCAGAGGGATCGCTTGCTTCGCAATGGAGATGTAGCGAACGTCTACTGGAGGCGTTTTCGATACGCAGATGGGGTCTGTTCGGAGGTTGAAGTGTGCGTGGCGAGAGTTAAGGGCGTCCCTTTCCTGTCGCGCTCGCTTGGCTGTTTGAGGAAGGCTCTGCGGAGGTGGGGGTCGGTCAGGGAGGTGATGGACGACGGTCTCCGACCTGGGTCGCCTGTGGAAGACACACGGATCATGTTCGAATGCAGCAAGAGATTCCTCGATAATATCGGAGAGAGAAGCTTGTTCGCGGAGGTGGAGATCGGTTGCTTTTCTTTTGTTGTGGAGTTGCTGATTGAGGTTCCCCCGCCATCTCCGGCGGTCCTGGCGGCGGAGGCCGGAGGAGGGTCCGGGGACGCTTCAGTTGCTGAGCTGGCGGTTGGGTTTCCGAGGGGTCCCCTTGGGGGAACGGATCTTCCTCTTCCTTACGCGCGGCGGTTCGTTAATCACTCTTCGACTCTGTTCGTGCCGCCAGGATTATTCATTTTGCACGGTGACGTGGCTGCACGTCCCCCTGGTGTTTCGGCTTCTGTGTTGGAGCCGGTTGCGGTCGCGGATTCAAAGCTGCGGATTGAAGACTTGGACCGTCTTCAGGGTCCGTTTATTGGTTCGTCTACTAAGGCGGGTATGGAGTCTATTTGTGATTCGGGTCGTGAATGGGCGTGGCCGGATCCTGTGCTGCATGTTCCTGTTACGACATCCGGCAACTCTGTGAAATGCTTTATTCCATCCTGGGAGGTCCTTGGCACGCAGGGGGATGCTTCGAAGATGATCTCCTCTTTACTCTCGCAGAACCCGGCGGTGGGGAGTCCTCGGGCTCAGCCTGCGGCAGGGGTGGTCGTTGCGCCCTCTTCGTCGGACACTGGCCTATCCTCTAACGATGGCATCAGACGGGGCGATGCGGATGGCTCTGTTTTGGTGGTTACTGACCCCGGTTGCGGCGAGGGGGCAGACGATAGGAGAAGTGGCAAAAGATACAGAAGGAGGAACAGAGCCAGGTCGGCGCGACCGGAGGAAGGACCGTGTCCACCGTTGAAGAGGCTTGTTGCCAAGATCGCGGGAGTGGTCAGGATCATGGGAAGCTCCAAAGTTTCCAAATGAAAGTTCTCTCTTGGAATGTTCGTGGCCTTGGAGACCCGGATAAGCGGAGAACTGTGGGATCCAGGTGTATTGAATGGGGTTGCGAAATCGTCTTGTTTCAGGAGACGAAGCTTCAATCTATGGCGGATGACGTTTGGAGGTCCTTTGGGGCTGGAGCCCTGGATCAGTTCTGTGCTATTGACGCGATGGGGTCTGCGGGCGGTTTGCTGGTGGCGTGGAGGTCATCGTATTTTTCCTTGGAATCGGTGAGCCGCGGGAGGCACGTTTTGACGGTGGTGCTCATTTGTTCAGCTCCCCCCGTGCGGTTGGCGGTTTCCTGTGTTTACGGTCCGTGCTGTGGGGCGGCGCGGGCAGAGCTTTGGGATGATCTTCTGGAGGTGGGTAGGGCCGTGGGTGATGGTCCTTGGCTGATCGGGGGAGACTTCAACGTTACCCTGTTTTCGTCAGACAGGCCTGGGGGCAGGGGTGGCCAGGACCCGGGCTCGCTCGCTTTCGCGGACACTGCAGATTCTTTGGGCCTAGAGGTGTTGGACGCGGTGGACACCGCGTATACTTGGAGGAGCTCCGATTCTCGGTCGCGTCTGGGTCGGTTCCTGGCTTCCAGCGGGCTTCTGGAGACCTTTGATCTTGCCTCAGTGGAGGCGAAGCCGCAGGAGTGCTCGGATCATAACCCGATCATTTAGTTCTCGGGGGAGGCGCCGGAGCAGCGGGGGTTGTTCAAATATGAGAAGTGTTGGCTGCTCGAGGAAAATTTTAGGGGCCTGGTGGAAATGTATTGGTCGGAGGTGGTCGTCTCGGGGTCTGTGGCTTCTTGTTTTGCTCAGAAGCTTGATTCGTTGCGGGTCCGGTTAGCTGCCTTCAAGAGGGAGTCTAGAGCGGCTAGATGTGCAGCAAGGGTGGACGCGGAGGAGACTATCCGACGTCTCGACGCGCTTGGGGACACCAGGGATCTCTCGGAGCTGGAGCTTATCAATCGCGTTGCTGCCCAATTGGTAGTGGCTCGGGAGGATAAGAAGCGCATGGCGGAGTGGAGGCAACGCTCGAGGAGCATGTGGCTTAGGGAGGGGGAAGCGAATACCTCCTTCTTTCATCGTGTGGCTAGTGGGAGGCGCAGGGTGAATGCGATACGGTCCATCGTCATTGGGGGGACTCGCGTGGAGGGAAATAGAGAGATGGGGAGGGCTATTGCGGAGCACTTCAAGGGCGTGTCGTCTTCGACTATCCCGAGGCTGTGGAGGTGGTTGGGATCGGGCACGCGTCTGGTGGCGAACGATCAGGTTGGCTGCCTTATTTGTGACTGGTCCTTGGAGGAACTTAAGGATGCGGTGTGGGAGCTTAATGCTGATGCGGCTCCTGGCGCGGATGGGTTCCCTGTGGCGTTTTACAAGGATTTTTGGGATCTCGTGGGCCACGAGGTGCTTGAGGTGGCTCTGGAGTTCTGTCAGGGGAACACGGGCTTCGACAAGATCAACCGCGCTCTCATTATTTTGCTACCGAAGTCGTCGGCGCCGGCCTCCATTGAGGACTTTCGCCCTATTGCGGTCTCGAACGCCATTTATCTCATTATTGCGAAGGTACTCGCTACTCGGTTGTCTGGCATTATTAGCTGTGTTATCTCCCTGTCGCAATCGACCTTCATCTCGGGGCGACAGATTGCTGATTGTCTCACGCTTGCATCAGAGGTAATTGCGGATTGGAAAAGGAGGGAGGTGTGTGGCATCCTGTGGAAAGTGGACTTCAGATTGGCCTACAATTGCCTTGATTGGAGGTTTCTCTGGTCGGTGCTTAGGAGGAAGGGGTTCCCGGAGTTGTGGATAACGTGGGTGAGGCGTTGTATCACTACCGCCTTATTGTCTATCTTGGTCAACAGTCGTCCGAAGGGGGGTTGGATCCAGCCGCGGAGGGGGGTTTGCCAGGGTTGCCCTCTTGCACCTTTGATCTTTATTCTGGCGGCTGATGATCTCTCTGACTTTGCGGCTAATATGGTTGACAGCGGCCTCTCGCGGGGCTTTTCCAGGGGGGATGTGCATATCCCTATCTTGCAATACGCGGACGATACGTTGTTTCTCTTGGAGGGGGGGGTGGCGGAGGCGAGGGGTATGGTCGTGGCTCCGGAGGTCTTCGGCGAGCTGTCAGGGTTGGTCAAGAACGAGGCCAAGTCCATGTTCGTGCCCTGCGGTCCTGGACCGTGATGAATATGCGGTGGCTTTGGGGTCGGCGTGCTCTTCGCTGTCGATGGATTACTTGGGGATGCCCTTGAACGTGTTAAGGACGCGGCTGGGGGACTGGCTGAGGGTCGTGAAGAATGTGGAGGTGAGATTGGCGGGCTGGAAGTCCGCGATTTTATCGAGAGGTGGCAGGCTTGTTTTACTTAAGGCGGTCCTTTCGACGATTCCGATTTATTTTTTGTCCAACCGTAAGATGCCCAAGGGGATCAAGGCTCGGCTGGAGAAGCGTATGCACGCCTTCTTGTGGGGGAAGCGAGGGGAGGGGGCGAGGGGGATTCACTTGGTTGGGTGGGAAGATATTACATACGGGAAGGAGCAGGGGGGCTGGGGATCAAGTCGCTCGCACATATGAACGAGGCCTTGCTCCTTAAGTGGGCGTGCAGGATTTGGGGGCCGGGGGAGGATCTCTGCCTCAATGTCGTGCGGAGGATTTATGATGTGGGGGAGGTTTGCCGTCGCAGATATGCCGTATTGCTTCCCCCACCATATTTTGGAGGGGGGTGGTAGAGGTGTTCTTGAAGAATGTTGAGCTTTTCAGGCCGGTGCTTGGTGGGGGGGAGTCCTCCTTCTGGATGGACGATTGGGCGGGGGGGGGGGGGGGGGGGGACCCCTCTGCTCCCGCTTCCCGCGATTATTTGCGTTGGCTGAAGATAAATATTATTCGGTTGCGGCTTGCTGGTTGGATGGGAATTGGCGTCCAACTTTCTCGAAGAATTTCTCGGATCAGAGGCTGGAGGAATTCTTGGCGTTGATCGAGGCGGTGCGGGAGGTTGGGCGCCCTCCTGGAGGGCGCGATCACTGGTGCTGGAGGGAGTCCCCTTTCACGGTCAAGAAGGCCTTCGACGCTATCACTAGGCCACCACCGTCGCTGTCGGAGAGTATCACTCTTGATTGTGCCTTTCTGTGGGCTCTGAAGCTTCCGGAGCGGGTTGGCTTCTTTTTATGGCTGCTGAGAAGGAAGAGGTTGATGACGAGAGACCGTTGTGCCCGCACGGGTGAAATAGGGCTCTTAGGCGTGATTTCAGATAGATGTCTTCTTTGCGATGCGGCAGTTGAGTTTGTAGAGCACCTATTTTTTTATGCCCCAAGGTGGTTGAGATTTGGCAGGGGGCAAGGCCCTAAATGTCGGTTTCGGTCACCATTTCGGTATCGATCAAAACAGAATTTTGATGGAATTTCGGTGGAATTTCGACCGAAATTTCGGTCATTTTTTGTACTAGGACCCCCATATTTCGGTCATTTCGGTCAAATTTCGATTTCGACTGGATATCGATATTCGACAGAAATTCGACCGAATTTCGCTGAAATTTGAGGCCATGGCAGGGGGTTAATTTGGGTTGGTGGTGCACTAATGACCTCCAATAGTTCTGGTCTTCGCTTCGGGCTAATAAGGGGAGGCCGAGGCTGGAGGTGCTTTATCCGGTTGCCGTGCTATGGGCGGTTTGGCGGGGGAGAAATGACTTATTGTTCTCGGGCCAAAGGTTCTACAAGGAGAATGTGGGAGCTTTTGCAAAGCACTTGGTGAGGGATTGGGCGTCGTAATGACTTTGTAGTGTGGTTTTTTGTTGTTTTCTTTTTGTTGTCCTCCATGTTCCCTTCTTTTATTGAATAAGATTTTTGGGGAGTGCACCGTCGAGTGTATCCCCCTGGCTTCTGGATTTCAAAAAAATGTACTTTTAAACTGTCTTTCCAACAGAACAGAGACAACAATGGCAAACAAGAGCAACATTGAGAAGCAATTTGGCTAGGGGGTTAAACCCCCTTTCGGGGGTTTATCCTTAGCCTATTTTTTCTCTCACCAATGTCGGCCCCACTTTTTCCCTTTTTAATACATTAAATAAATTAATTCTCTTTTATTCACTCCATCAAAAATAATATATTATATCATCATATCATATAAAAATTATAAATTACTCAAATTCTACACACTTTTCCAAACTCCAATACAATCACATCACAATAATTACTCACTTTTTCAAATTTCAATAAAATCACATCACAACAAACCCGTCCTCGGTTTAGTCCTCTATCCAAACACCAAAACACAAAAATGGATTAACTTTCTTTTAAAAAAAATCATATCAACTCAATTTTGTTCCACCGCGAAGCGCGGGGTACATCCTAGTATAATATATAGTTGGGTATATAAGTTATATATAGGGAAAAATGGGGCTGCCTCCGTCCCATTTTTTCGTGTTTTTTATTTTTTGCAAAATATCACCATATATATTCATCTATATATCCCTCATATATGTCATTCGAATTTCGTTAGAAACAGAAACTCCTATGCCCTCCATCTAGAATAGGTAATTTTAACGATCTAAGCATTGTTGTAATCGACCTGTTCTAGATGGAGGACATAGGAGTCTCTGTTTCTGACGAAATTCGAATGACATATAGGAGGGATATATAGATTTTTTTTGAAGCCAAACAAGGAGGAAACACTCAGAGGTGTCCACCCCAAAATTTGCATTAAATAAAACAGGACACTAATACAAAACGAGCAACTAGGAAAGCCACAAGTCTAACAAAACCGACACCTGGATACAAATATTCTCCTTATAAAATCTTTGGCCAGAGAACAACAGGGCTTTCCTGGTCAACCAGATGGCCCAGACAATGGCCATAGGATGAAGTAGAACTCTCCTCGGACGATGCCTGGCCGCCACTAAGGTCTCACAAAAAGAGGAAAGGCTCCCCGTATTGACCCAGTCCAGATCTGGTTCAACCCAAATAGGCGTCGATACCTGACATAAGAAGAGATGCTCCACGGTCTCAATGATGGTCCCACACAGAAGGCATCTGTCAGAAATCGTCCCAAGCAGCCTAGCACAATGGTCACGAGTCATCACTCTTTCTCCTGCATAGCCACAGAAAAAGCCAATTCTCTCGGGGAGTCCAAGTCCCCAGAAGTAACCGCAGCCCCTCGCCAGCTCAGTCGATTGCGATGAATGGATTTAGTACAAAAAATACAGGATATCGATCAATATCGTCGATATTTCGTCGATATCCCTATATATCAATGCTATTATTCATGCAAGCTTGATTCCACTACCTATCTAACTACACCTAGTATTAAAACAATCTATGATTTATATACTTTGTTCTAGGTCGGGGGCGTTGCCCCCGCACCCCCGCAAGGGGGGGCCAACCTGGGCCCCCCCAGCCCCCCCAGGCTCGCTGACTGGGCAGCGAGACCCCCGTACTGGTAGGGTATGCGATAGGAGGGTGCATACAATGGTTCTTCAACTTGGTGTATATTTACAAGTTATTTCATGTTGTAAACTTGAATGAAATCCACTTCCAATATCTATAAGTCAATTCTTCAAAAAAACTATAAGTCAAGAATCAACATTAATATCGATATGTTCGAAATGATTGATATATGCAATATAAGAGAATCAACTCGCTGGTTGGATGGGAGGAGGAGGGGAGAAAAGCTGGTGGAGAGTGAGAGAGCGGTGGAAGCCTAAGGAAGATGCACGTGAGGTTCCGGAGCGAGTTTTGGAGTCCAGAGGCGCTCGCTCCTCAGTCACATCAAGAGGAAGGACATCAAGAGGAAGGACTTCGTGGAGATCGAAGGCATCTATCGCGGGAGTGCCTCTCTTCGCTTCTGGGAAAGGCATGGAGAGCTCGACTAGCGTGATGAACGATGGCCGCGCGCTTCGGGCCGACTTTAAAGGAAAAGACGTACTCCGGGGGAGTGCTCACGACGACGTGCACGTCTCCAATGAGCATGAAGGGAGTGGTGCTTGGGTTCGTGTTTCTCACAAGAAGTCGGGTAAGCGTTGTTTTAGATGTGGCGAACGTGGTCATACTGCACCGGCCTGTGAGATGCCTGCAAGATGTTATGGTTGTGGAAGGGTTGGCCACAAGAAAGCTTCCTGGTTCGGGGTCGCCCGGGCGGTTTCTTTTGTTCACAAGGACTCTCCTTCGTCCGGGAGGGAGGATACTGTGCATGCTGCTTATATCGACATGATCCCTGTGAGGGGAAGAGTTCGCGGTCTTTTGCGCAGGTGGTTCGTGATTCCAGGACCCCCCCTCATGCGAAGGATTTTGATGGGGATTCGGCAATCCCTTGTGCTGGCAATGTCAACTTGGAGGAGGCGAGTGGGAGCCGCGACGTGGAAGATGCTTCTCAAGGGAGGGGGCGGGAGAAGTCGATTGAAAGTTCGCTGCATGGCCACCTCGTGAAGGGGGGTGGGTGTGATGGAGTTGTTGTGGGGCTAGCCCTACGTAAAGGAGTAGATTGGAGTATCGTGGGCTTGCGTTTGCATGGATTCCTGGGACCCATGTTCGGTGGAGACGTGATTGTTTTGGACAACTCAAGGTGTTGTGTTCGTGGCTTATCTGTTGAACAACGGCGAAGCTTATTGACGAGTGATGTTTTTGAGGACATCTCGTGGAGACCATTGCGCTACGACGATGGAGCTTGTGTCGATGTTGAAATTTGTGTTGTGGAGGTGTGAGGGGTTCCCTTCCTCTCTCGTAGGGTGCAGGGTTTGGGGAAACTTCTTCGGCGATGGGGGGAGCTGCTGGCGATTGTGGGTGATGGCTACAGGCCGGGTTCAGATTGGAAGGCAACTCGGGTCCTTTTGGAATGTGGCAGAAGTTTGCTTGAAGATGTCTTGGGCAAGGTGGTCTTTAAGACCTTCTCGGTTGGTCGATTCTCGTTCCCGGTGGAGATTTCTTTCTTGCAGCCTCTTGCTCAGCCGCAGGCGGTGGCTGGGCCGGCGATCTCCTCGATCAAGACGTTGGCCCCTGCGGTTGTTGATGTCGCATCGTCTCCCTTTGGCCAGCTGGCGCTGCATGGGGGCCTTTGCGAAGCGTCGCCCCCTGGGTTGATTGCTCACACCCCTTCAATAATTCTTCTCGTTTCCCGAGTGATTTCGCCTTAAGTGGCGCTTTGCCTAAGGGGGGAGCGGTCCGAGGTTGATTCTTTTCTTGGCTCTTTTGCCTGGAAGGTGGACCGTGCGTTGAGCGTTTCTTATTCGGGCCCTTGGACGGGTCTCTCTTCTTCGAATGTTGGCGGATCAGGAAGTTTCAGGTCATGGTCCGGAGGGGAAACCTCCTTCCTCTCCGCGGATTCAGATCCGGACCCCTCCCGGGCTTCTATTGGGCCCATCATTGGGGCGGGTAATGTTGCGGTGGTGCTTCATGAGTCTTCCTCAGTTCGGGACTTGTCTGGATCGGCCCTTCCTTCGGGTAATGGTTTTGCCTATTGTGCTGGGTTCAACTTCGTTGTCCATTCTGGGGCCTTTTTCCAAAGATGATGAGGGCTCGCCTATCCTCGCCTTGCCTAGCCCTGTGATGGGTGACTCGGTTGCGGGCCGTGATGTCGATCTGGGATCACGCTCCGATAAGCGATCGGGGAAAAGATATCGTAGGAGGAGCAGGTCTCGTACGGGATTCGCGCCAATTCTTTCTTGTGCGTCGTTGAGAGACGTTGTGACGGAGGCGGCTGGCCTTGCGCATTCTGGAGGACGTCGCCAACCTTTTTAATGAAAGTTCTTTCCTGGAATATGAGGGGGCTGGGGGACGATGTGAAGCGTAAGGCTCTGGGTGCCCGCTTGTCGGAGTGGGGTTGTGATATTGTCTTGATCCAGGAGTCGAAATTGCATGGGCTGGATGATGCTCTGTGGCGCTCCTTTGGTGCGGGGGCGTTGGATGGCTTTACGGCCGTGGATGCGGTGGGTGTGGCGGGGGGGCTCTTCATTGCATGGAGATCGGCCGCTTTTACGCTTGATTCGTCTATCTCGGGGAGACATGCTTTCAGTGGTGCTGGTTAGGAGTGACTCGGCCTCTCCCATCGCTTTTTCTTGCGTTTATGGGCCTTGTTGTCATATCAAAAGAGCCGAACTCTGGGAGGACTTGCGTGACGCGGGGAGTGCTTTTGTGGGTCTCCCTTGGTCATTGGGGGAGATTTCAATGTGACTAAGCTCTCTTCTGATCGCCCCCGGGCAAGGGGGGCGTGACCCGGGGTCTTTGTCTTTTAAGGAGATTGTGGACTCCTTGGCTTTGGAGAACTTGGTGCCATCTGATATAAGATATACCTGGAGGAGCGGCACTTCACGATCCGGATTGATCGTTTCTTGGCTTCGGGTGCATTGATGGAAAGGTTTCCTTCTTGCTCGGTCTCTTCTAGACCCAAGGCTTTCTCCGACCACTCGCCGATTATGTGGGATTCTGGTGAGACTCGTTCTCTGAAGGGCCTCTTTAGATACGAACGTTGCTGGCTCCTTGAGCCTTCTTTCAGGGGTGTTGTGGCCGACCAGTGGGTTTCTTCTTCAGTGGAGGGGTCTGCGGCCGTGAGACTGAGCCACAAGCCTGAATCTTTGCGGAGGAGATTGGCGCGCTTTAAGCAGGAGACGCGGGTGGCGCGGGTGGCTCTAAGAACGAAGGCGGAGGAGATTATTAGGAGGCTTGATTCTGTGGAAAGTGAGAGAGATCTCAATATGGACGAGCTCGAGGAGCTGTCCTCTGCGCAAAAAAAGGTGGCGGAGGAGGACAAGAAGAGAGCTATTGAGCGGAGACAACGCTCCAGGCTAAAATGGCTCAAAGATGGTGATGCAAACACGGCATACTTCCACAGGGTTGCTAGTGGGAGGAAGCGGAACAATTCATTACGCGCTATCTCTGTTGCTGGGGAGCGCTTCGTTGGGGATAATGCGATGGGATCTGCCATTGTGGAGCATTTCAGGGGCGTCATGTCGACTCGCTCCACGCACTCTTGGAAGTGGTTGGCGCTGGGGGTGCCCAAGGTTTCCGAGGAGGCTGTGCCATGCTTATTAGGCCGATTTCGATGGTGGAGACTAAAGAGGTTGTGTGGGATCTTAATCTTGATGGGTCCCCGGGGCCTGATGGTTTCTCTGTGGCTTTCTTTCGGGACTTCTGGGACTTGGTGGGAGTCAAAGTTTTTGAGGTGGTAGTGGAATTTTGTGGAGGAAATGCGGGTTTTGATAGGCTGAACAGAGCCTTATTGCTTTCGATTCCAAAGAGGGATGCAGCGGAGGAGATTGGCGACTTTCGCCCCATTTCGATTTCAAACGCCATCTACTTAATTGTGGCTAAAGTGCTGGCTAGGAGACTTTCTAGAGTGCTGGACTCGCTGGTTTCCCCCCGTTCAGGCGGCTTTCATTAGGGGAAGACAAATATCTGATTGTATTGCGGTTGCGTCGGAATTGGTGGCTGATTGGAAAGTGTCAGAGAGACAGGGGGTGCTATGGAAAATTGATTTTGCTAAAGCTTATGATAGCATTGATTGGGCCTTCCTTTGGTCGGTCCTCAGGAGGCGTGGGTTCCCGGAGCTGTGGATTACATGGATGCGCCGTTGCGTGACTACTGTTTCCTTCTCGCTCTTGCTCAATGGCAGTTTGGAAGGGGGCTATTTCAGCCGAGACGGGGCCTTCGTCAGGGATGCACGCTGGCCCCCCTACTCTTTGTTCTTGCTTCAGATGTCTTGGCTCGTATGGTGGACTGGGTTGTTGCTGCGGGCCTCTCCAAGGGTTTCTCCAATGGGGCCGCTTCCGTGCCATTATTACAGTTTGCGGACGACACCTTGTGCTTCATTGAAGGGGGTGCTAGTGAGGTCGTTGCCATGTCGGTGACTCTGGACCTCTTTAGCGAATTATCGGGGATGCTCATAAATGGTACCAAGTCTAAGGTTATTCCTTTTGGCTTATCGGAGGTTGTGGCGCTGGATTGTGCGAGCATTCTGAGCTCTGCTTTGGGGAGTCTGCCGATTGATTACCTGGGCCTTCCCTAGGTGGTTTGGAGGCCAAGACTTAGGGATTGGAGCGGGGTGGTGGAGAAGGTTGAGGCGAGATTGGCGGGTTGGCGTGCGACGCTCCTCTCGAAAGGCGGAAGGCTGGTTCTTCTTCGCTCGGTCCTTGCTGCCATTCCGGTGCACTTTTTGTCGACTCGACGTCTGCCTGCTGGGATTTGCAGGAGACTAGAGTCTTGCTTCAAGAGATTCTTGTGGGGGAAATCGGGTGTTGAAGGGAGAGGGATTCACCTGGTCGCTTGGGAGGAGGTGGCGAGGGAGAAGCAGGAAGGGGGGTTGGGGGTTAGGCGCCTCAAGTTGGTCAATGATGCGTTCTTTCTTAAGTGGGCGAGCAGGGTGTGGGGAAGAGGTGGAAACTTCTATATTGGTATCTTGAGGGAGCTTCATGGGAGGGAGTGGGCTGGGGAGGACAGGTTGGGGGTGGTGCGTGCGCGGTCTCCGTTCTGGCGTGGTGTTCAGGAGGTCTTCTTGAGGAACAGAGCGAGATTTAAGCCTACCCTGGGGGACGGCCGTGCCTTCTCCTTTTGGAAGGATAGCTGGTTGGGGGATCCATTTTCTGTCCGCTTCCCGCGGCTCTTTGCGATGGCGGAGAACAAGGATGCCTCTGTGGCTTGCTGCTGGGAGAATGTGTGTTGGTCTCCTCGCTTTGGGGGGAATTTCTTAAATCAGAGGTTCTTGGACTTTCTTGCTCTGATGGACGTCCTTGTTGTTGCGGATACGCCTTCTGTGGGCTTGGATCATTGGGTTTGGAGGGATGGTGGCTTCTCGACTCGGAAGGCCTATGCTGGACTGATTAAGCTTCTGCCTGCTCGCTCGGATTCCCTGGTGAGAGACTGTGGTTTATTCTGGAGATTGGGCATGCCCTTGCGCATTGTTTTCTTCTTATGGCTGGTCCGCAGAAAGAGGCTTATGACGCATGATCGATGCTCAAGGTTGATGCTCTCGGTTTCCAATCTATGCGTCATGTGTGAATCGAATGTGGAATCCCTGGATCATATCCTCTTTGCATGCCCTATGGTCTGGGGGCTTTGGGAAGACCCGCTTGTGGCTTGGGTGCGTGCTTGTGATGTTGAGACCTTCTGTAACTCTCTCTTCGTGAATAGGCATATGGATAGAAGGCGGCTCTTGGCACCGATGGCAAGATTATGGTCGATTTGGCTTAGTCGCAACGAGGCCATTTTCTCTGCGCAACGCTTCTACTTGGAGAATGTGCTCTGTCGCGCGAGTGGTTTGGTGGATGACTGGAGTTGTACTTAATTTTTGTTATCTTGTTTTTTTGTGTTTTTGCCCAGAACTGGAGGTTTCTCGCCTCCTTTACTGGGTCGCTCTTTTTTGTTTTTGATTATACCCCTGACTCTCCTTCCTTTTAATATATTAGGGTGAATACCAATGAGTGTATCCCCCTTTTCTTGGCTTCAAAAAAAATGCAATATAAGCTTTATATATGATCGATATGTATGATCTAAGAGTATATTTGTAAGTTATTTAGTGATCTAAGAACTTGGATAAACTCCATTTTCAATATATATAGGTCAACAACTAACAGTACTGCAGTATCGATGTATGCGATATAAGGTTCATAGATGATCGATATGTGTTATCTAAGAGAGTAAGAGTACATTTGTAAATTATTTAGTGATCAAAGTACTTGGATGAACTCAATTTTCAATATATATAGTATGTCAACAACTAACAATATCAGCAATATGTTCGATATGACCGATATGTGCACTATAAGGATTATAGTCCTCATAAAATGATCTATATGTATTTTCTAGGTGTATATTTGTAGTATTTCATGTTATAAGAACTTGAATAAAATCCATTTCCAATATTTATAAATCATGAATCAATATTAATATCGATATGTTCGATATGACCGATATGTGTGATACCGATATATGCATATGGTCTATAAATGACCGATATATGTGATATAAGTTTTTATTTGTATGTTATTTGTTTGTTTGATATCTTGGATGACGTTAATTTCTGAAAAATGGCAAAAGATTAGCTTTTTTGAACCATTTTCGACATTTCCACCGATATCGTCGATATATCGGCAATATATCCCGATATATCCTTTTTCGAGCGGACCGAAACGATATCGATATCGATACGGCCTTCCTTGTCCCTATCCCATGAGCATCATCTCATGTAACCATAATATCATCAACATATACCATGATGACAACCGTACCTCTAGAAGTCTTCTGAATAAACGAGTGATCCACATTTGATCTTTTGAATCCATGTTGTTCAATGAGGTGGGAAAGCTTCTGGAACCACAACCTTGGGCTCTGTTTAATGTCATATATCGCCTTGTGAAGTCTACACACCATATGATTCTCTCCCTCAGCAGCAGACCCCGATGGCTGCTGCATGTAGACTTCTTCCTGCAGATCGCCATACAAAAATGCATTCTTAACATCAAGTTGAAATATGGACCAGTCACGTACCATAGCAACAGATAGAAGAATGCGAAGAGTAGAGTGACGAGCCACTGGAGAGAATGCATCCATATAGTCTATACCATATGTTTGAGTGAAGCCTCTCGCCACTAGTCGTGCCTTGTACCGGTCAAGGCTCCCATCTGCGTGGTACTTTACTGTGAATACCCATTTGCAACTAACAATAGATGCGCCGGATGGAGCGGTAACCAAGCTCCATGTACCCCGGGACTGTAAAGCATCCATTTCTTCTTCCATAGCCAACCGCCAGCAGTTAGTTTTCATAGCATCCTGCTAATTTTGTGGTATATCCACGGAAGACAAAGCCGCAGCAAATCTCTGGAAGTCTCCTGTGAGACGGTGAAAAGAAACCTGGGAAGCAAGGGGATAAGACGCGTAAGTCTGTTTCTGCTTCCGAATAGCAATAGGGACATCAAGATCATCATTCATTGTACTCGATGGTGCATACTCCTCCTGCAAAGAAGAATACTGCATAGGCACACTATCCGATCCATCGTTAGTAATAGCATTTGAACATACCTGAGGCGTGATGGATGATTGACGTGCCGCATGAGCAGGACCTGACCGACGTGTATAAAATTTAGGTAATGGCATGATAGGTGGTTGTGCTGGTGGTGGTGGAGATGACGTTGGCGTGACGACCGGGACAGGAATGTGCAAAGGTGGACTCAGAGTAGGAGGAGGAGGAACATAGACGTCATCATTAGATGTGGAAGGGGCCAACCTGTCACCTGCAGGGGAGAAGTACATAACTGACTCAAAAAATGTAACATCAGCACTGACAAAATATGTCATGTTTACAGGGTCATAACAACGGT
Source organism: Ottelia alismoides (assembly GCA_037367405.1). NCBI lineage: Eukaryota > Viridiplantae > Streptophyta > Magnoliopsida > Alismatales > Hydrocharitaceae > Ottelia > Ottelia alismoides. Next base: position 83,595 of record JAZKJV010003169.1, on the reverse strand, counting down.
AACCCTTTTGAGTCCGAGAGTAACCCATAAAGACACACTTGACAGCTCTAGGTGAGAGTTTGTCAAGTCCAGGAGACAAGTGGTGAACAAAAGCAACAGCACCAAAGACACGAGGGGTAAGAGAAAATAATTCCTTCTCTGGAAAAATAACAGAATGAGGAATTTTCTCACCGAGTACAGAAGATGGCATGCGATTGACAAGGTAGCGGGCTGTGAGAACATCATCCCCCCAAAAAGTGATAGGCGCACAACTCTGGATAAGCAGGGTTCGAGTAATACCAAGGAGATGACGATGTTTTCGCTAAGCCACTCCATTCTATTGAGATGTGTAAGCACAGGTGGTGAATGATACCTTTGGACGAAAAGAAAGGGGAGAGAGAGCGATTGCAGAATTCCAACGTATTGTCCGTACGAACATATTTGACAGAAGAGGAAAAAAAACATTCTGCACTTCAATGATAGGATTTCTAATAACATCCACTGCTTCAGATTTATTCTTTAAAAGAAATACCCACGATATACAAGAGAAGTCATCAATTACTACAAGTAGAACATGTGTCCCTGATGATCAGGAACACGACTCGGACCCCAAATGTCAACATGAAATAATTCAAAAGGAGAGCTACAGCTCCGATACTGACGACTAGGGAAGCTAGCTCGATGATGTTTTCCCAACTGACAGGCTTCACAACGAAACGACGAACTTGGAGAAATATGAGGCAAGAGATGACGCATCTTTTGAAACGAGAGGTGACTAAAGCGTAGATGCCAGGTGTTCGGAGAGACTGATCCGGCTGAGTAGGAAGAGACGCCAGCATATGAATTCCGGACCAGACGATAGAGACCATTCTGCTCAGAGCCACAGCCAATCACCCTGCCCGTTAGTATGTCCTGAAAAATAAGAGAAGATGGGTCAAATATAGCGCGATAGTGCAAATCCTTCGTAATCTGACTAATAGACAGTAGATTCATGGAAAACTCAAGAGCATGTAGAACATTCTGTAAATGCATGGACGGTGACAAGGTAATCTCCCCCTGTCCAACGATGGAGGAATGAGTCCCATCAGCTATGAGCACTGAGCGTCCAAGTGGAATGTCTCTGTATGACTCAAGTCTATCTCTGTCGCGGCAGAGATGATGGGTTGCGTCGGAGTCCATAATCCAATCTGAGAGATCATACAGGATGTAAAAGCAGAAGCACTACGAGGTGCTGGCAGCGACAGATATACTGGCAGATGCTGAAGCAGCAATATCTGAAGAACCTCCTAAAGAATTTGTAGATGGTTGAGGCATAATATTGCGCAATCGCACCACAAGCTCCTCAAATCGGTGATCTGAAGTGGATGCCGACGGAGATGTAGCACGCTCAGCTATGCGTGCCGATGCTGGAAACCCATGCTTAGAATAGTATGTATACTCGGAGTGACATGTGCGATGGCAGAAAGTGCATGGCTGGCGAAAACGAGCTCCTCGGCTACGAGGTCCACGTCCATGAAATGAAAACTGACCGCCTCTCCCTCGCGACACAGCCATCGCTGAACGTGGTGGAGTAGAAGTGCTGGAAGGAACAGAGATACGGCTAAGCCTCCGGTAAACTTCCTCCATAGGAGGAATGGTAGCATCGGCAAGTATCCGAGATCGGATTGCCTCATACTCATGATCAAGTGCTGCTAGTAGTACCCCCACCATGGTAGCATTCCGGAAGGTCTTCTGCTGCTCACGGGTAGCTGTGAGAGGTATAGTACTGTAAAGTTTCCCAAACATCCCCCATAGGGATGTATACAAGGAATGTAGTGGCCGACCATTCTGCTTCATGGTGAATATGTCATGTCGAAGTTGTAACATCTTTGTTTCATTTCACACCTGCGAATAAGTAGCCGCCAGGATGTCCCACATCGCCTTAGCGATGGGTTGATGGAGGACATCATTTGCAATCTCCATCGTCAACATGCCTGAGAGTCAAACTTTGACATATGAATCATCAGCCTCCCATGAGGCATAGATCCCAGTCTTCGCTGTAGGTTCTTCCTCGGTAAGAATGTGCTTCTTACCGTTTGACTTCATGAGGCTCATGAACTGCATCGCCCAGAGCTCATAATTTGTCCCATCCATCTTGACTATTGGCGCGGGACCTTTGAACGCGTCGATGGAGGGCATATCTACTTTGTTGTCAGACATAACGCCGGAGACGAAGAACTAGGATCCGTAGACCAAAATAGAATTGTCTACATCAACTGGACGGGATTTGAGTGCATATATAGACGTTACACACTCAAATCCATGGAGAGAGAAGCTGACGGAGGAGGAGACGACGTCGTTGGGGAAGGAGCCGACGGTGGAGGGCTCCCTACGGTGAAGAGGCCGGCAGCGTAGAGCTAGGTCGGCAGTGGAGGAGGCCGGCAGCGGAGAGATAGGTCGGCGGCGGAGAGATAGAGGAGGGACGGGGTAGCAGGGTTTCAGGGTTAGGGTTAGGGTTTCGGCTCTGATACCATGTTGGTGGAAATGAGCAATTTGTTTATTCCATAGAACCCTATGCTCTCTTATATAGAGAGGACCCGTGGGTAAATTCAAAAAGAGGTTATCGGGAAAATAAAAATAGAATAAATGATACACCAACTACATAATATTCTCTACAGTAAGTGTTTCCCGGACATTACGCCCCCTTTTTCCACACAAAAAATTAAAACCAGGATCATCACTAAAACTGCCTTAACAAGCATCAATCTTCCACCATGTGATAGCATAGACGCCTTCTACCTAGCTAATTTTTGTTCAAGCTTCTATATAACTAGTAACTAGTCCGCCAACCATAGACGGCATAGGTCAGGGGCAAACCCATATTGGATTGGTAAACCGGGTAAAGAACCACACACAATGCCCAGCTTTGCACCACAAATAGCTGCATTTGAGTCAAAGTGTCTAGAAGGGACCATAGCCAACTTGTTTTATTGGGCCTCAACCCCAACAAATCACCAAAAAAGTTAATCATCGTGGTTATTCTCCTCGCCTCCTCCTTGCCTCCCTCAATGAAGAAGATAGTGTCATATGTGTACTGTAAGATGGGGATGGAGATGTCCCCCAATTGAATAGAATGCAGAGACTCCTTCGTTAACTACAACCCGATCAATCATTCAAGAAAGGACATCAGCCGCCAAGACAAAAAAACATGGGTATTAACAAGCAAACTTCACGAATTCCTCGTTGCGACTGGAAGAAACACCTCTTAAGCTCAAAGCAAGATGCAGTGGTGATATACCTTTTTCATCCAAGAGTTTCAGATGTTTGGGAAGCCCTGTCTAGCCAGAACTAGTGACATAAAGTGCCAATCCACATTGTCATACGCTTATGAGAAATTATTACCAGCCGACACCGTCATATGCTTTGGAGAAATCTACTTTCTAGAGTAACCCGCTTACATTCTGTGTCCTCCAATCGGCAATGATCACCATGGTCGTAACCAAGATGTCACCAATATATCAGTCTCCTTAGGATGAAGGTGAATTGCACTGGAGAGATGAGCTTATCTAAGACATCACTGAGCATGTTAGCCAACACCTTGGAAACCACGAGATTGATGCCATGCAACAAAGCAATGGGGGGAAAATCTTCAATTCACTATGGCACTTCCTTAGGCAACAAAAAATGAGTGCTTCGTTGATCTTAACGAAACCCGCAATGGAGCGTGCATACTCTCTACAATCGTCGAGACATCATCCCCCATCATATCTCGAACCTCACGAAAGAAAGACACCATAAGGCTATAAAACCCTGAGACGCCATCAGCGTTGAGACGCCCAAACCGACGCCTTCACCCCCATCACACTCAAAATGTTTCATGTGTCGAGTTCACCAAAAATTAGAGATGTGAGGAGCCCCCACTCCAACACATCTCCAGGATTTGCTCCCCTATCTGTGGGGAGATTCTGCGAAAGTAACCATCCAATGCCCTCCCCATTTCTCGTTCTCCCTCCACCCGATCGCCGTCAACTACCACAACATGAATCAGATTGCACTTGCGCCTCCCAATGATAACGGCATGGAAAAAACTATGTTTGCATTTCCTTTTTTTGATCCATTTCTACATAGATCTCGCTTTCCACTCCGTTGCATGCTTTTTATCCTTCTCCAGAACAATCTTCTAGCACACAACACCTTCCTCTAATTCCGTTGCGAATAGGTCTATGATATCTTCGACCTTGTCCAATCTCACTATCTCTAATTCAGCAATCGCACATTGATTTCTTTGTGTCTCTCACAATTCTTTTTGTAATTGCAAAGTCTCTTATGCAACTTTGTTGACTTCCAAAGCACTCTAATCGCCATCAAGCCTGAGTGCTTAAAAGAAATCCATTGCTCCACAATTAGGTGTATAAAGTCATCCTCTAATAATCCAGATCTCTCAAACCTGGAAAAAGAGTGAGGTACGATATCCTAACCCAAGTCCCATGAGTGTGATCAGACTTCATGCATGTCCAGAAAGAGGCATTTGCCATGGGAAAAGCCTCTAGAAGCTCACTAGACCCCAAGAAACAAGCTAGTCTGGATTGAGACTCCAAGTTTCACGAAGTATATCAAACATCTATCGCATCAAGAATTTCCAGCTCCAATCATGAAAAAACTCCACAAAATCATGGGAACTTGGTTCTTGCCCTCCAGGGAGGCAAGGGCGGTCAGAGGAGAAAAGTCACATTGAACTTACCTCCTATAAGCCACCATGTAGTCGAGAGTCTCTACTGACCTCACATAATTCTGACCACACCAAGGGTTGGGATGATGAGTCAGTAGGCCCATACACAAGATACGACCAGAGGGGAGTCCAATTGTCGCAGTTGTAACACCACAATTTGCACAAATCTACCAATATTGTATGAAAGCGGAGAGTACTTCCTGCCCCCAAGCAATCATGGTTCTGCATGTACTTCCTACTGCACCACTCAATCTGAAGTCCGAAAATGCATGCACACCAAACGACCTCCATAACAGGTCCAACCATCCATGTAGTTTTGTTTCTTATAGATTACCACGTCTCCAAACCACATGCTCAAAAGTGAAACAATAGTCTGACGTTTCTCGAGGTCGCCCAACCCACCATTACATTTCAAGAGATAACTTTCATTTAGAAACCTTGGATGACCTTGTGGTAGGCACCACACCTGCTACCTGAGCAACTGACTGTTGAAAGCAGTGTTCAGGAAAGCGGTTGAGTATACCGCATACTCGGTCGCATACTCGTACTCGGTAGCCTTGCCGCTCCAAGTATATTATGAAACGGTCACGTATGCAGGTTGACACGCATACTCGGCCGAGTATACCCCCTATGTGGCTGCCTACTCGGTTGCTTTTCTAATAAAAAAATTTGGTAGCATAGAACATGGATTAACATGGAACTTGGTAGTTGAGGCAACTGGTGCAGAAGACCTTGTGTAGCATAGACGGAGTCAAACAATTGTTGATGCATCAAGGCCTACTACTTGGAAGATAATGATGAAGCTGATGAGTTTGCAGCCGATGAAGAGAGTGACGAGGACCCTATTCCTCAAGTGGAACTTGAAGATGAATGGCAATCAGAATGAAGCTTTTAGATGCTGTACGTTTTTTACTATATTTGATACACACCATTTTCAATGTCCAAGTTTTAAGAGCGTATTTGTATTTATTGATAACACTTAGAGGAAGGCATGTTGCCATATGCTCTTTCAATTGATGATTTTGCTCATTTGACTCTATTACTTTTATCCCAATAGTTTTGTTCCTTGTACCTTTAATTCTTTATTATTATAATCAAGAGATAATATTCAGAGGATGTTAATATAATATTAAATATTTATATTTTTTTATAATAAAAAAACCAAACCGCATACTCTCCCGTATACCGCTTACTCGTTATGCAGTGACCCCTCCGATTGAATACCACATATCACCTTCCTGAACATTGGTTGAAAGGGCCTCTTCATGTTTCCTACAATGACTTAGGAAGGCATGTTTGTCGCACTAACCCCCAAGGATGTTGGCTTCCTAACATTCATCTTAGCACGGCTTCAGCTTTCTTTCTGCATGGTTTATACCACTTCATTTTTCGTATGGTCTATTTCCCTCCTCAGAGCTCTCAAAAGACTTCACTGCAAGTCCCGCATAGGATGAGAGTGAGACCCCAAGCACAATGAAGGATAACACTTCACCGCCTTGCAATAACATGGGCACTGCCGCAATTCCAGGCTCAACACCATCAGTGTCGATCGAAAGGAGATCTTCATCTCACGCGGCCTTCGAGAGGCTCTCCTATTAAGGTTACACATGAGTACTATCGGGGTACCCGCATCCACCACAGCGACCGGACTCAAGCGTTGCATTGTCGGGTCAAGGCTTAAAACCAATGGGTTCTCCTCCTTCGAGTCCCATTAAGCAACGGTAGTTGGGTCCAAGAGAAACATAAACACAACCAAAACAATAGTCGTAATCGGGCTTGTTATTCGAGTATCGCTTATTGGGATATGGTTATCTCTTTTGAGGATCCATACAGGGGTGCTTCGGAGTGGGGGAGAGGCTAAACCCCTCATGATGGACCGATTACGGAGCCTCCATCTCAGCCCGGAATCTCGCCTCAATGTTGCATATCTTGCCCCTATTATCGATTCTGCCAACGAACCCGAAACTTTCACCATTCTATCTTTCATCACCGAATATGTCGTCTTCGTAACTGACTCGGTTCCCACCATCGTAAGCCCATTAAACATCTTCTCCGATGAGCAAAGTCCAACAACCCTGATCGAGCAGCAAACCCATCTCTAGGGGAGACAGTGGCGGTAGATCTTTGAGACATGAATCCCAGAAGCAGCATGACCAATTCTCATCGAACAATTGGGCAAGGGTGGTATCCTCTTTAGATCCTTCGAGAATGAGGATTATCGAACTGACATCGGAGCCTAGAGTGCAACCATCAGAGGGAATCAAAATCACCCACATGTCTCTCTGGTGAGCATCAAACATTCCATATTCCTTGAGAACAAAGGAACTCCCGACATGCTCACCACTTTATGACAAGTCTCCCTCTATCCTCCATCAGTGAATTGAGCCTTTCGCCATCAAAACATGCCCTCTTCATGAACATTCGATGGAATTCTTCCCCATTCCAGACTCAAGATGCCATGGATGCAGAACAACCTCTCTTCCTAATGAGGGTATGATAATATGATTCTTTAGATCTCCGCTAAAACATCGGAGATGCCTACACCTTCCACCACCGATGAACCGATCAACAGTTCTTCCTTCACAGGTGGACTGGAAGTAGCCCCTAACACAACCTGGGTGAAAGATCAACCCCAACCATATTTGTGATAGCCAAAATGGTAGCCACCAATGATTCAATAAGATGATGCTCTTGTCCAATTCCAGTCTGTCTCCAACAATCCCACAACATTGGACAAAAGTCACGATGACCCCAACCTTATACGCAAAGAGCGTACAACCACAGAACAAGCCTCCGCACAATGGTCATGGTTGTCATAATGAAAGCATTGCGGTCTCTTTTCCGATGACTCACCACCTTCCAAGATCCCTCACTTTCCATTCATGCGGTGGCCCTCTTTTTACCCTCTCTCGTGTCCCTCTCACCACTTCCAGCCTCAAACCATCGGAAAAAGCTCCTAGGTTATCTCTTACAGCCTTGCCCTCACTCTCTTGCACTTTACATTGTTGTATTCGGACCCAACCTCTATCTCTCTCTCGCCAGCTTCGAGCAAAATTTGTGTCTACAATAGTTGTAACCATTTACATTAGTACAAAACCAATTTTAGTTGGGAACAACAAAAAATGGCTTTTGTTATGGCCATTGTCTTGACTCTTGATTAAAAAATAGCCCCCCATAGAAATAATAAAGTCATGGTTGTCAACATGTTCAAAGGAGTTGTTAAGCATGTATAAATACATACTGTCGGAGAGAGTAGCATGTCAAAGTTAGAATGAATAACAATAAAATCACAATAACAATGGATCTTCAACTTCCAAATCTAATAGTACTCCGTAGACGCAATCCCCGAATTAAAGGAAAACATTAACACACAACCAGATGTCCAACTTCCAAATATGTTATATGTAACATATATAAGGCCATGTTCGCCTTCCAAATCGAGAAAATAACCTCCTGCATACGTCCAACAGTCAAGCCCCACAAATAGCCCTTCAACCATGGAAAGGGATTCCGTCACCAAAAAAATCCCCTACCCTCTAGTCCAAAAGATACGAGTGAAACAACGAGCACCACCCACTACCATCCAACACCTCACCCTAATAATATCCCACCTCCACGGCCAAAGTGAAGAGATGTGGGAAACGATTGCTAAGCACGCTGCGACCATTTCATCATCCAATCAGAAGAGGAACACAGACCTAACTCCCAAGGTAGGACTGCATAGATATAAAACCACAGGCAACATCGAACAAATGCCTCTTCAGAAATTCAAAGGCATCCACATCGTCACCCCGTGCACTGACAGGTATGTTGTGATTCCATAGATATCACACAGCATCCGACATATCACGTCTGAGTTACCTCCCCAAATGTGAGTCGCCTACTTGGTAAGCAGTTCTATGTTCATCACCTCTAAAGCTCAAAACTCAAAGACCTTGTCTTCCTTGGATGACATTAGCGTCATTTGGTTCACTAAAGGCATCCCGTGCATATCAACATAGACACCCAAATAAATCTACGCATCAACAACTCCAGTTGCCCCTAACTCCTTGTCAGAAGTAAACTCCTCGACATGATGAAAACAAGAATAACAAGCAACACTACCTTGAGAAGAACAAGGGATCCCCCCATAGGCAAGACACCCTCCAACATGCAAGTCTCTGCTCCATCTTCTCTACCATCGGCGACCAGTCGCTTTGCCTCAAACGTCTACCCACTAGCATGGCCTCAAATTTCAGCGAAATTCGGTCGAATTTCTGTCGAACATCGATATCCAGTCGAAATCGAAATTCGACCGAAATGACCGAAATGACCGAAATATGGGGGTCCTAGTACAAAAAATGACCGAAATTTCAGTCGAAATTCCACCGAAATTCCATCGAAATTCTGTTTTGGTCGATACCGAAATGGTGACCGAAACCGACATTTAGGGCCTTGCCCACTAGGGGTTATCCTAATTAGTTGATGGGTAACGATCCTTGTTGCATTCGAAAAATGTCGCACATGCCTCAATTTCCGCTCCATCCATCCCTAATGAACAAAAACAAACTTGACACGATTATTTTTTTTTGAAATCCAGAAGCAAGGGGAGACACTCGAAGGTGCATGCCCCAAGAAATTTTATTGAGAGAAGAAACTAAAAGGAGAGGGAAAGAACACATCCACACCCCGAAACCACGAGGCTCTTACAACGTCCAATCCACCACTAGATTTTTTTGCAAAAAATCTCCACGTTCTCCTCGTAGAATCTTTGGCCCGAGAACAGCAAAGCATTCCTACCCCGCCAAATCGCTCACAGTATGGCCACATGATAAAGCACCTCTTTCACCGGTCTCCCCTTATTTGCCTGAAGCGAGAGCCAGAAAGATTGGAGGTCGCTCGTGCTGCACCAGTCCAAACCAGCCCCCTGCCACACCTGAAACACCCTGGGGCACAAAAAGAAGAGGTGCTCCACGGATTCAATCGCCTCATTGCACAACAGGCACCTGTCAGAAATGACACCTAACAATCTGACACACCGATCCCTCGTCATCAACCTCAGCCTCCTGAGCAGCCACAAGAAGAAGCCAACCCTCTCGGGAAGCTTGAGCGCCCACTGAATAGCACAATCACGGATAATAAACTCCGATTGCGATGGCGGAGGACGAGCGATAGCTCCAAAAGCCTTCTTGACCGAGAACAGTGCCTCCCGCCAAACCCAGTGGTCCCCTCCTGTAGGGCGACCCACCTCCTTCACAGCATCGAGCAAGGCCAAGAAATCATCCAACCTCTGATCTGAGAAATTCGCGGAGAAGGTGGGGCACCAATTTCCATCACTCCAGCAGGCCGCCACCGAGCACGACTTATCCACGGCCAAAGCAAAAACTGCGGGAAGCGAGAGCAAAGTGCCCCCCCCCCCCCCCCCGCCCAGTCGTCCGTCCAAAAGGAGAAAGACTCCCCCCACCAAGGACCGGCCTGAAAAGCATGGCATTCCTCAAGAACACCTCCACGACCCCCCTCCAAAAAGGGGTGGGAGAGGCCACACGGGAGACCTGCGAGGGAAAAGCCTCTCCCCCCCCCCCAAGTCATAGATCCTTCGTACCACAACACAGCTTAGATCCTCCCCCGGCCCCCAAATCATGCTCGCCCACTTAAGCAGCAAGGCGTCGTTCATAAGCGCGATCGACTTCACACCCAGCCCACCCTGATCCTTTCTGCAAGTAATATCCTCCCACCCCACCAAGTGGATCCCCCTCGACCCTCCCCCCTACTTCCCCCACAAGAATGCCCGCATACGCTTCTCCAGCCTAGCCCTAATCCCCTTGGGCATCCTCCTGTTGGACAAAAAATAGATTGGAATAGACGAAAGGATCGCCTTTAGCAGGACCAGCCGGCCACCTCTCGATAACATCGCGGACTTCCAACTAGCCAATCTCGCCTCCACTTTCTCCACCACCCTCAGCCAATCCCTCAGCCGCATCCTCCCCACGCTCAAGGGCATCCCCAGATAGTCCATTGGCAAAGTAGAACAGGCCGACCCCAAAGTCACCGCCAACGCGTCACTGCCCTGAGCCGCAAGGCCGAAGGGGACGAACTTGGATTTGCAATCGTTCTTGAACAACCCGGATAACTCGCCGAAGACCTCCAAAGCCAAGGCCATAGCCCTTGTCTCATCAAGCCCCCCCAATGAAGAACAACGTATCATCGGCGTACTGCAAGATAGGTACCATCGCATCCCCCCTGGAGTATCCCCTCGAGAGGCCGCTGCCGACAACGCGAGTCGCAAAATCCGATAAAACATCAGCCGCCAGGATAAAAAGCATGGGTGCAAGAGGGCACCCCTGACGCACCCCCCTCCGAGGCTGAACCAAACCCCCCTCCAGGCGGCCATTCACCATAACAGAGAAAGAGGCAGTGGTGACGCACCGCCTCATCCACGAGATCCGCAACTCCGGGAAACCCTTCCTCCTAAGCACCGACCAGAGAAAAGTCCAATCAAGGCTGTCATAAGCCTTCTTAAAGTCCACCTTCCAAAGGACACCACTCTCGTCCCTCCTCTTCCAGTCCGCAATGATCTCCGATGCAATCATGAGACAATCAGATATCTGTCTCCCAGGAATGAAGGCCGACTGCACCGGGGATATAACACTGTCAAGAATGCCGCCCAGCCGAATGGCGAGAACCTTAGCAATAATAAGATAAATAGCGTTGGAGACCGCAATAGGGTGAAGTCGTCGATGGAAGCCGGCGCCGACGACTTGGGCAATAAAATAATTAACGCACGGTTAATCCTGTCGAAACATGCGTTCCCCTGGAGGAACTCCGAGGCCACCTCCAACACCTCGTGGCCGACAAGATCCCAAAAGTCCCTGTAAAACACCACGGGGAACCCATCAGGGCCAGGAGTTGCATCGACATGTAACTCCCAAACCGCATCTTTTAGCTCCTCCAAAGTGACACCACGAACGAGCAAGTCAGCGTGCGAGTCCGCCACTGCACGCGTGTCAAGGCCCAGCCACCTCCACAACCTCGGAATATTTGAGGTATACACGTCCTTGAAATGGGCCGCAATAGCCCTCCCCATCTCCATGTTCCCCTCCACGCGAGCCCCACCAATGGTGATGGAGTGCAAAGCATTTGTCCTGCGTCTCCCGTTAGCAAGACGATGAAAGTAAGAAGTATTCGCGTCCCCCTCCCGAAGCCATACGCTTCTCGCCCACTGCCTCCACTCCGTGACGCGTTTCTTATCCTCCAGAGCAACCTTCAACTGAGCAGCAGTGCGGTCGACCAGCTCCTCAACCATGAGATCCCTGTGGTCGCCAATCGCGTCGAGAGAGCAGATGATCTCCTTCGCGTCCCTCCTTGAGGCGCACCTGGCCGCCCTCGACTCCCTCTTGAAAGCCGACAGCCGTACCCGCAACGACGGTAATTTTAGCACAAAGCGATACGCAGCGGAACCCGAAATGACCACCCCCGACCAATGCGAGGTCACCAATTCCCTGAAATTATCCTCCAACAGCCAGTACTTTTCATATCTAAACATCCCCCTCTGCAAAGGAGCCTCCCCCTAGCACCACATAATAGGATTGTGGTCCGAACACACCCGCGGCTTGGCCTCCACCGACGCTAAAGCAAAAGCCTCCAAAAGTTCGTTTGACGCCAGGAACCGATCAATGCGCGACCTTGAATTGGAACTTCTCCAAGTATACGCGGTGTCACCCGCATCCATGACCTCCACGCCCAAGGAGTTTACCGCGTCCGCGAAGTCAAGCGAGCCCGGGTCCTGGCCCCCCCTGCCCTCAGCCATGTTCGAGGAAAGAAGAGTGACGTTGAAGTCCCCCCCGATGAGCCAGGGGACTCCATCAGCAGACCTACCAACCTCCCGAAGATCTTCCCACAGTTCCCCCCGAACCAAGTTACAACAAGAACCATAGACGCATGACACTGCCATCCAGAGGGAGGAAGCGGAACATACCAGAAACACCGTCAACACGTGTCGACTCGGGTCGAAGGAGAAAATCGAGGATCGCCACGCCACCAACATCCTCCCCGAGGATCCCACTGCGTCGGAGGCACAGACCTGGTCCAAAGCCACCGCCCCAAAGGACCTCCAAACGCCATCTGCCATAGACTGTAGCTTTGTCTCCTGAAGCATAACGATGTCGCATCCTCATTCAAGGCACCTGGATCCCACAATCCTCCGTTTATCCGGGTCGCAGAGCCCTCGAACATTCCAAGAGAGCACTTTCATCTGGAAACGTCAGCACTCCCAAGAATTCTGGCCACCCCGCGGTCTTCGCCACGAGCAACTTCAACGGCGGGCAAGGCCTATCCTCCGACCGCGACGACCTGGACATGTTCCGCCTTCTATATCTCTTTCCGTTCCTCCTGTCGCTCGCCCCCTCGCCACACAAGAGGTCGGGCACCTCCAAGGCTCCAAAGCAGAGCCATCTACATCACCCCGATCGAGGCCATCAATAACAATTGTGGAGGACGATGAGACCACCCCGGAAGGCTGAGCCCGAGCACTCTCCGTCTCCATGCCATGAGAGAAGAGAGAAAAAGCAACCAACTTCAAAGTATCCCCTTACGCGCCATGAAGCTCCCAAGATGGAAAAAACCACGTCGAAGAGGTACATGGCGGCACCAGCGGAGTTGGCGATACGTGATCCGTAGAAGCCCGACCACCAACCGCACCCCGGAGCACCAGATCCGCTTCAGAAAAAGAGACCGCAAAAGGATCCGCGAAAAAGTCCGAGTGCTCCACCCGGACCCTAGGATCCACCTCCGCACCCGGTTCCACCACAGGCGGCGATGACCCAAGACACCGTCTGCATGGAAGGTCGTATCCCGATATATCGGCGATATATCGGTATCGACAGGTCACCGATATATCGCTGATATGTCCGATATCGGGTATCGACATGCAAAAAAGCGAGCCAAATCCCGGTGTCGGCGATATGGCATCGATATATATCGGCGATATATCAGTATCGACATGGTATCGATATCGATACCGATATCGATATGTCCTTCCATGACCGTCCGCCCACATCACCATGCAAAAGAAATAATTTAGGCGGCAGGTACAGAGTTGGGGAGGAGTTTACGAAGCACCGCGTGCATGGCGTCATTCCACCGAGGGATCCCCTCGGAAACCCAACCGCCAATACGTCATCCGAAGCGTCCTTGGACCCAACACCGGACTCCTGTTGTTGCTCCTCCGGCGGGGGCGGAGGATCTTCCACCAGCAGCTCAACTTTGAAAGAGAAACAACCGACCTCCAAATCCGCGAAGGTGCTTCTCCCTCCGATACCGTCAAGGAAGCTCTTCCTACACTCGAACAGGATCCTCGTGTACTCCACAGATGCCCCAGGTCGGAGCCCGTCATAGCATAGCCAGGACCGTGCCCCACCGCCGTAATGCCTTCCTCAAACAGCCAAGCGAACGCGACAGGAAAGGAACACCCTTTACCCTAGCCACGCACACCTCCATCTCCGAACATGCACCATCCGCAAACCGAAAGTGTCACCAGCAGACGTTGGCGACATCACCATTGCGAAGCAGCCGATCCCTCTGATCGGGCGATAAACCTCTAATGCAGCATCTCGCAGCATCCAGCCTTACCACATCTCCAGCGAAACGCGGGCTCAAGAACCCCCGCAGATGGGAGAGAACCACGTCCATGTCGATAACGCCCTTCACAGCAACGCCGATGAGCGCATGCAAGCCCGAAGCCTGATCGTCCACCCCTTTTCCAAACGCGGGTGCTGGGCGACCACCCCCTCCCAGAGCTCCAGGAACACTTACAGGCTTTGAAGAAGTTACATCCCCGCAATCGTTCCCCACCACCTCCGCGAAAGAAGGCCCATCCCGCCTAACCTCAGCAGCATGCACGTTGCCCCGGCCTCCACGTACCCCATGACTTAATGCAGGAGCAGACGCACGATCAGTCCCACGAAACGCCATGCAGGTTGCCTGACGATGGCCCGTTCTCCCGCACGAGAAGCACCTTGACACGATTAATACGCAAACTAGAGACCACATCAAACAGATCCAACACTGCAGCAACCCCCTTTGTCGTCCGAACATCTCTCATCGCAAACAAGGTCATGTTGTCAGCGTACTGCAACAACATAACAAATACATCTCTAGCGCATCAACTGGCAAAGAGAAGCCCATTAGCAGCATATTGACGTCATGATATTAATTGCGTGTCATAGTTAATTATGTGTTATAATCAAAAGGTTTGTAATCTTTTGAGTGGTGATTGAGAGAAGGAAATTAACTTGGGATGGTTGTAAAGTTGCTACCCATAAGAAAGGTGATCAACAAAAAAAAACATTTGCCTTCTTATTATAGACCTAGATGCTCACAAACACAGCTTGCAAACCTGCTAAAAAATTCTCAGCAAAGTGGGGAAAAAGATTCACTAGGACCAAAAAGCGCAATGCCCAAGTTTGAGTCCATAATAATTCCTCTTTAAAAAAACAAAGGATGACTATTAGAGTTTAATGGCCATCCAGGTTGAATCCAAAATTGTAGAACCATGTTACCGTAAAATACTGATGTCTTGCTTATGCATTCTGAGAGGGATTGTTTATAACTGCCAGGCCAGTTCCGAATTTATCCCTAAACCCATAGGCTTCAGATTTTCTCACATAGGACATACCATTAGAAAGGCATTTAACCGTGCCTAGAAGAAATCCCAGGGTTAATTGCAATACAAGTCCAAAAACTATGCTCAAAATTATGGTCAGAAACACATTGACAGCTAACATGAGTTTTCAGATCTTACATGTTAGAGTTATTATATTTACATTTATGTTCGCAATCCTTTGAGGGTATTTATGTAATATTCTTCTTGTACTCTCTAGGGTTTTCTCTCTATACAAGAGACACTAGTCCTATAGAATAAACATCTCATTCGTTTCTCTTCTCCACACGATATCAGAGTGACGGTCCTAGACCGAAGCCTAATACCCATAACCCGCCGCCACCACCACCCATCTCTCCTTGCGCAAACCCTTCTCTCATCAAGGGGTCCCGTGCAAGGCATTCCGAGCCCCCAGCAGCGCTAGCCGCCACATCCAACAGCACCTAAAGCATCGCCCGAGGCTCCAGCAACTCCAGACATGCATCCTGTGCTGCTGGCACCACCTGGCACAACCTGGAGCTCCCTCCAGCAGCCCCTGTTGCACCTCCAGCACCGTCGGTACCGCCCACCAATCCTCATGGACTTATGACCTGTTGCGCACAGCCCCCTGGATACCATCTTTGGTGTCGGAAGAGCTCCGAAACCCCCTGATCTTGTGTGAAAGCAAATTTTCAGACCACTATCACGTCCAAAGTGAATTCTAGGGCACTTCTCAACCCTTGTATGCATCCTTAAGTCAAGCACAAGATCTCCTTTCTTTTCTAAGACCATCATGACATCTTTTTCTATTGAGACAAACCCTTTGGCCTCGAATGTTATGGGCCTTAAGGCACAAGGTACTACTATCAAACTCAATGGCACAGAAAATTACGTGCTCTAGTCTCGATCTTTTATAGTGTTCATTGCTGGTCAAAGAAAACTCGACATTCTGACTAAAGACCCTTTAAATGAAAAGGACAAAGAGTATGACAACTGACAGACAGACAACTACTTGCTTACCAATTGGATCACCAGCAGTGTTGAAGCTCATATTACCTCAAATCTCCTTTATAAAAATATAGCCAAAGAAATGTGGGAGGATCTCGAGCAAACATACTCTCAAAAGAAGATGAAGTCACGCCTTGCAGACATTTACAGGCAAATCTGGTCGCATCTCAGGGTGATTCCACCCCCATCGAGTACTACAGCATCTCTGCAGACTGTATGAGGAGCTTGCAATATTCCAACACTCATGTCGCACCAAATAAATACAAGAGCATTCTGGCTGGCAGGTATACCGCTTTCTTGATGGCATGCATTCTAGATACCATGCAGCGAAGGAGCAATTTCTTATACAAACACACTACCAACGATGAAGGCCATCTTTGGCCGACTTGAGGAACTCGAGACATATGTTGCCCAGCCTCCCATCTCACCTTCAGCGGAGAACTTTGCATACATCGTCTCATCTTGGCAAGGAGGCAGATACGGCTTTCGAGGAGGTCGCAGTCGTGATCCAAGTTGTGATCGTGGACAAGAATCTAGACGAGGCCGCGACTTTGTCTGTGGCCATAGGCGAGATTCTACTGCCCCATGCACTCACCGTGGTCGTGAAACCACCCGTCTGAATGATGCTGGCAGAAGTTTGGTGTACATTCTTATCATGCCAATAATACCTATGAGGATGCCTATGATGTGGAAGAGGCATCGCCTTCAGCAACCTCCAGTGGCAAGACTGTTCATCTTAATGACGTAAGTTACTCCCGCTGATGCAGATCCTTCACACTCCAGGGCCTACTACCGCTAGTAACACTACCACTGTTGCTCTGGCTACTCCTTCAGGTACAGTAGCTAACTCTGTTACCACTCCTGCTCCGGCTTGGATAATTGATTCTAGTGCCTCTACTCATCTGTCTGGAAAAGATAGTCTGCACACCTCCTCCGTACCATCTGCCTCCGTGAAGTCAGTTCGAGACGCTAATGGGACTCAATCACCGATTACTACTGTCGGAACTATGGAATTCTCTTCCAAGCTCCGACTTTCGGGGGTTCATTGTGCTTCTGATTTTCCTCTTACCTTGTTAGTTCATAAGCTTTGTATTGAGCTTCATTGTTGTGTGATATTTAATGAGCCTTGTTGCTATTTTCAGGAACATCCGGACGAGGCAGATTTTTAGTGGGGGTCATGAGATGAACGGTCTATATTATCTTGACATACCCTCGAATTCCAAGTTTGTTGGTGTTACGTCCAACTCCAAATACCCGCTCCTATGGCATCTACACCTTGGGCATCCCTCTGCCAAAGCCATCTCTATGATGTTTCCTGAACTCTCTACTATGAATCCCTTTCAATGCAAGGCAGGTGAGTTCGGGAAACAGTATCGAGCTCCGTTCCCAGTTCATACCAAGTCTCGTAGTACTACTGTTTTTCATCTTGTTCCTTGTGATATTTGGGGACCTTGTCCGGTCCACCCATTAAGTGATCATTGCTATTTTATATTTTTCGTTGATTATAGTCGATCTTCTTGGGTATATCTAATAAAGGATCATACGGAGAATAATCAAATTATCAGAAATTTATTTCATTATGTTAAAGCTTTCTTTTCTAGCATTGTTAAGATCATTCGTACTGGCAATGCTCTTGAGTTAACCCAACAGAACTTGACCTCTTTCTTTGCATCCCGGGGAACTGTTCACCAAACATCGTGTCTATACACCTCACAACAGAATGTCATAGCTGAGAGAAAACTCCAACACTTGTTAAATGTTGCCAGATCTCTTCTTACTCAAATAAGTGTTCCTAAACACTATTGGGGGGATGCTATCCTCTGCAGTTTATCTCATCAATCGTGTCCATTCGTCTATTCTCGGAGGGGGAACTTCATCTTCCTTACTTTACCCTACTGAGTCTTCTTTTCCCATGCCTCTACGATTTTTTGGTTGTATTGCCTTTGTTCATAACTTTCATGTAGCTAACAAATTATCCACTCATGCCAGCAAATGCGTCTTTCTTGGGTACCCTCGTACCCAGAAAGGCTATCACTACTATAATCCTGTTGGGCATTGATACTATGTGTTTGTTGATGTCATCTTCTTTGAGCAGACAAGTTATTTCACACATATTGTGAGTGGCATTCCTCTGGACCTCCCTCCTCCACCAATAGTCTATACTCGCCAGCGTACCCCTATACCTTCTACACCAGTGTATGTACCTTTGCATGCCTCTTTTATGCAGGATGATATGACCACTTCGAGTGCTCCCACCATTGTTGCCTCGGATGTACCTAAGGAACTTCAAATAGCTCTACGAAAGCAAAAAAGGCAACATACGTATCACCCCATGATACATTTTATTTCTACTAATGGTTTATCTAGTTGTAACAAGAGATTTGCAGATACTCTGATTGTTATTTCTGTTCCAAGAGATCATTTCAGTGCACCAAGATCATGATTGGTGATAGACCATGGATGATGAGATAGATACACTTACCTTCTGGGGCACGTGGGATCTTGTATCATGCCTCCCGGGAGTTTACATTGTGGCTTACCGATGAATCTTCACGACCAAACAATAGTCTGATAGTTCTATTGACAAGTTGAAAGCCAGACTAGTTGCCAAAGGTTTCACACAAACCTTTGAGGTTGATTATTTTGATACCTCCTCACCAGTTGCCAGAATGGGGTCAATACGTCTCGTTTTCTATGTTGATGTTAACAAGGCTTGGCCTATTTAACAACTTGATGTAAAGAACGCATTTCTTTATGGTGAGAGGAGGTCTACATGATGCAACCGTCGGTATATGTAGTCAAGGGAGAGTATGTATGTCAACTACGCAATGTCATTTATGGCCTGAAGCAGATCCCTGGGGCATGGTTTGACATGCTCACTACAGAGATCAACACACTTGACTTTTAGAGGACAACATCTGACTACTCTGTCTTTGTTAAACGACGGTCTACTGGCACGGTCATTCTTGTTGTCTATGTTGATGATATGATCATCACAGGAGATGATGTAGACAGTATTCAGGAGACCAAGACCTTCCTCCAGAAGATCTTTGTCGCAAAAAGCCTTGGCCAACTTCGTTATTTTCTTGACATTGAGGTAATACGCACTACAGAGAGGTTCTATCTTTCACAGAGGAAGTATTGCCTCGATATTCTGACTGAAACAGGACTACTTGGATGCAAGCCATCAGGCGTCCTTGCAGAAGAGAGAAAACATTCAGCATTTATTGACCCAGCTTTTGAGGATGCAATACGGTACAGAAGCTTAGTGGGAAAATTTCTCTATCTCACCGTTATTAGGCCAGATATATCATATGCTATGAGCAGAGCCAGCCAGCATATGGAGAAGCCTCTTTATAGTCACTGGCATGATGTTCTTTTGATCCTTCGATACTTGAAGGAATCTCCCGGACATGGACTCTTCTATGGGGTGAATGGGCGCACACTAATATCTCTCCGCCTATACAGATTCTGACTACGCTAGCTCTCCTAAGGACCGTCGATCCACTACAGGATACGCCATATTTGTTGGGGACAACCTTGTCACTTGGCGAAGCAATAAGCAGACGATGCTCTCCAGATCCAGTACGGAAGCTGAATACAGGGCAATGGCTCAAGCCACCTGTGAGATCTCATGGCCTGTCTCTTTCCTAACAGAACTTGGCATGTCTGGCACCACTCATGTACCCTTATACTGCAATAACAAGTCTGCCACATATATCGCTATCAATCCAATTTTTCATGAGTGGACAAAACACATTGAAGTTAGTTGCCATTTCATTCGTGATGCAGTACGAGGAGGGCGAATCAACACTCAACACATCTCCACTGAACTCAACTTGCTGACATCCTCACAAAGGCTCTTTCAAGGAAGCGCCTCATATACTTAGTTTCCAAGTTGGATATGATCGACAGATATGCTTCAACTTGAAGGGGAGTGTTAGAGTTATTATATTTACATTTATGTCTGTAACCCTTTGGGTTCCATAACCCTTCGGAGATATTTATGTATTTTTCCTCTAGTACTCTCTAGGGTTTTCTCTCTAGACAAGAGACCCTAGCCCTACAAATAAACATCTCATTCATTTCTCTTCCCCACATTACCCTTCAATGCCTTCACAATATGAACCTAAGTGAGGACGCCAAAAGCCTAAAACCTAACATTGTAATATAACAACAAAGCCTTCGTTCAGATCCATTTTGAGTCATTCTCGGACTTATAATTTGACAAATTTTCACATCAGTTTATCAATAATGTGGACCACAACCAGCAACAAAAGGAATGAGAAATGGGATCGTGCTGAACTGCAGTTAAAATATTCAACTAAATAGCAGTAGTAACACAATCACGATTTTTTTTCAAATATTTGCATAATAAAAAAGGTCGGATCATAATAGTTGCATAATAGAAAAGGTCGGATCATTATAGAACAGATATAACGACATCATATCCTTGCAAAAATATAGCACGATATAATAGTCTATCACCTGAAATTGCCGAATTAAAGGCATCTGTTTCTTTCGCCTCTTTGTCCGCCAATACTCATATATGGATTTCATAACATCTAAAGGTCCAACATCAGTTAATAAGCTCCCAATTTCAGCATCAGAGAATTCACCAGATTTCTGAGAGTATGAAGATTTCTCCAGTACATCGATTTCCCTTTCAAATATGTCTTCTAAATCATCTGGTAGTTCTCTTTTATCACTGCCATAAGCATGTCTCAAGTTTGAGATCCATTCTTCATCATCACTATCCATGTCATACAGAACATGACAGGGATCCAAAGCCATATCCACTTCAGTCCCAATCTGCCGAACATACATGGTGCTGCGGATAAAACACACTTCATCATCATAGGTGTCGGAATCCTCAACCAGATGGACCCCTGGGATGGGGATAGTTTTTTGATTAGCAACCTTCATATTGCGATCATAGCATTCTTCGTGCATTTCTCGAAAAATTGTCCACTGACTACGATGAATAAATTCAAGGGTCCAATCTTTTCCCCCTTTCCACATCACTGCATGTGTATACCGGTTCGTAACTCCTGGTTGCATAAACTGATGAGCTCTGTAAGCATACATGGTAGTACCCGCATGTTTTACAAAAATTTTCCATTCATGGTCGTCATATTGTAACACAATCTCAGCTCCTGGCAGTCTCCTACCTTTATCAGCCTCTGTAATTAAGATATTTGCTTCACAAGTTAATAACAGGAGATTCTGAGGACTTCCAGAAGTGGTTTCCATCCTTCTACCACTTTCAATTCTGAGTTTTTTACAAGGGTAATCACTATGAAAAATATTTTGATGTTTTGAGCCACCACTGTGTCTGTCAAGAGTCATTGAGTATGAAAAATGAGTTCGAGGCTTCCTAATGCCGTTTAAAGAACCATCACGAAGAAAATCTTCAGATGCTAATGAGAAATGAGAAAATGACGGTGAAGCATTGTTCTGCTCATTGTCAATTATTGAAGTCTTTGAAGCGATTGAGGTGGAAAACTGCATGGTAGAAACATCCCCATTAATGAGCTGATCAGGCACCGATTCATCTCGCACTGCTCCATCAGACATTTGACCGCCTTGTATACTTTGTTTTACTTTTACGTATACATTTGTGGCACTCATTAAGCCCCGACTCCCCGCACAAAGATTGTTCAACGATGATATATTCTCATGAATCGTAGATTTATCACAAGGGATACCACCTTCATTGAATTTCGCGTCATTTTCTACAGCTTCATGCTGGGATCTTTTGGCAACAATATTACCTCCATTCTTCATCAGCAACTTCAAGTGCCAATTAAGGAAAAAGGAAGACTCCTTGGCCGAAAAATAGGAATTTAAAGAACTGTCATGTTTGGTGCGACATAAAATATTCATCACGGACTTTCTAGGCTTTCGGGGAACTTCTAGATGAATTCCACTGGCTAATGGACCTTTCCGTGCCCCCTGAAAAAGAAAATTTAGATAGCTGGTACATGGTTCCAAAACAAGTTACAAATGAATCGTGGGGCAGAACTTAGATAGTATTTTTACTTTTTTTCAAAAGAAACCTCAGGTTCAATTGTATGCTAAAAATCCGGTTTCAGTGTCATTACCCTTTAAAAAAAGCAAGATAACATGAAGTAGAATGCCTCGAGGCAATGTTTGAGACAATTTTGGCAGCGCAGAGAGAAGCCAGCATGTGATTCTTTCACATGATACATGTGAGGAAGGTGGCTGATAGAATTAATGCACTACAATTACAAATGGGTCACTTAAGGTTGTTCCCAGTGAAAGGTCCAAAAAGAGGGATGAGATGGAGCAGCAGATTGGCAAGCACATTGGTAGGCAAGCAGCAGGATCAACCGGTCAAACAAGTAACAGATGTGTAAGTGAAGTCAGCAGTTGGCAATTTGAAGCAGAAGTATTTACCTGGACAGGTTACGAGCTTTTCTTTTTCTTTTTGAAATCCGCAAGATGACCATTAGATGTTAATTGTCATCCAGAAATTTTATTTCATCAATTAAAAGAAACCTTCAACCCCCACTTCAATGGTCTGGTGGTAGTGCAATGTGTGTAACACTCAGAAGACAATGATTCAAATCCCTCCTTGTGGGGGTTGTTGGAGTATATGTGTCACATGTAGTGATGGGTAATTGGATCCCTCCAGGGTCCAATTACCACATCCAGTGGTTTCTCTCACATCTACTATTTGTGGGACTTAGAGACTCAGTGGGTCTATATAAGACGCCACACACCCATTGTATCAGACTATCAAATGAGAAAAGTAAATAGAAAATACAAGCCCATTGAGGTGTTCTCCTATGGTTTCATCCGCTCCTCACGTAGTAGGGTTCCTGGTCAAATCTCGGTGTTTTTCATGTTTATTCTATTTCTCAGATATTATGCTTATGCATTATCGATTTCTAGCAAGGTATCAGAGTTGGTTCGATTCTCGAGGATTTTATGTTCTTTATTTATGTTCCCGAGATTCGAGAATCAATTCTAGGGTTTTGTGGAAACCCTAATTCATGACTTGGTCAAGATTCCATTCTTCGTTGTTCTTAAGGATTATTCTGAAGAATATTATTTTGTATTATTCCATTCTGCGATCAAATCCCAATCTGAAGATCGACAAGAACATCAAGGTCTAGGGTTTTCTGGAAACCCAAATCCCGTATCGAATTATTCAAAGCTCTGAAGATCATTCATCATCTGATTCTAGGGTTCCTGGAACCCTAGTTCTGTTCGGCATTCTGATGATCGATGATGTCATCAAGAATGTCGATCTGATCAGCTGCAATCTCTTGGCAATCAGCCCCAACTCTAGGCCATATTCAAGGTCTACTTCAATGCTATGGGTTCTGATATGAGAACCCCAGAAGATCATCATCAATCGACAACAGCGGTGCAGATCTGACGATGCAAATCTACAGATTAGAAGCCACATCTTCCTTGTTCATCGAAGAAGGTGGCCCCATTGCACAACTGCTCATGTAGGACCTCACCCAATTTCCTCCATGCCTGAAGAAGAAATCCGAAGAAGAAGAGAGCAGGAGTCTGAGTTCCTAGCGGCGGCTCCTAACGATGGTGTACGCGGTTCAGACGAGTTCCTTTGTGGAACCTTGTTAGTGGAGATGCAAGGGCCCGATACCGCCCTCACAGCAGCATCACCATCTCTCCAAATGGCATCTCCGCTAGGGTGGAGCATGGGCCAAGGTTGGCCCGACCCAATCCGTTGCCCGGCCCACTAAGGCCCGACCCAATCTGTTGCCCGGCCCACTCAAGCCCGACCCAAGCCCACTGTCTAAATGGGCAGGCTTGGACCGCCATTTTGGCCCATTTATTAAAAAGGGTCGGGCTCGGGTTTGTACATGCCCGAACTCGAAGCCCACAGGCCGGCCCAATTTATGGCCCAAATCCAGGCCCAACCTATGAGCCCGGCTCGACCAGCCCCCCACCTCCATTTCGTAACCCTACCCCTAACTATTCGTCCCTAACCCCCCCCCCCCCAACACACACACACACCAACTCCTCCCACCAGAGACCTCGAGTGTCACCGCCCCTCCCTCCCTGAGCTCACTCCCCTTCCCAGCGATTTGGTCGCCGCCGCACGCTGCGTGTGGCCCTCAGCCCTCCCCAGGCTCCCCTGCGACCCCTTCCACCTTGCGCCATTGTGCCTCTCCTCCCTCTCACTCCAGGCCTCCGGCCTCCCTCCCTCACCGCCTATCGCCACCTCATCCTCCCTCTCCCTCTCTCCTCCCTCACCACCCAACGGTCGGCGCCATCGTGTCACCTCGTGCTCCCACTCCCTCCCTCCTTCCTTACCGCTAGAGCGTTGCATCCGCCCTCTCCCTCCCTGAGCTCCCTCCCCATCCCCAGCCGCCTACCCAGGCCCGAACAAACCAACTTCTGTGGGATTCATGGACCAGCCCGTTATAAGTTAGGCTCGGCTCGAGCTTGGGCCTAGCTGCTGAAAAATAAGCAGACTTGGTTTCCTAAATGGGTCTGGGCAGGGCTAGGTTGGGCCTGGCCCGAGCCCGTCCCATGCTCTACCCTAATCTTCACCATATTCCTGGCAGTGGCGGTAATGAAACATCCAGATGGTGCGACAAACTTCATGTAGCGATGTCCCTCTCCAACGCAGCGACTTCAAGCTTGGTGGTGATGGCTCCAGTAGAGGGTTCCCATCATGGGAACCCTAACCTCTTCGTGCGTGAGAGAAAGGGGGCCCGATGCACCCCTCATTTAAATAAGGAGCTGTGTTTTCGATTGCTTAGTCCATGTACAATAACGGGGAGATGTATATTAAGCCCTAATTTGGGTAGTGAGTTTTAAAAAAAGGCGCGTAAACAAAAAAACCGTATGCATACGGAAAAAGGGTATCGTACAAAAAAATCATACGAGGAAAATGAGAGAGGAAAAGCCGAAAAAAATAGAACAACTCATTACCAAAAGAAAAAAATCGAGAAAAAAAAAGAGAGAACGGCTTGAAAAAAAAGGTCGAGAAAAAAATTGTGATGGCTTATTGATCTTTGTTTTTCCCCATCTTCATGTCTTCTCCCAACTTGGTCGATGTATATTATTCCGACGAGTATGGGAGAAAGGGGAAGTATTGTGTAGAGTTCTACAAGTCAGATTCTCTAGATTTCAGACTAGATTTCAGACTACAGATTGCCAGATTCAGACTATGAATATTGATGCAGAGTCTTCAGTTCCAGGCGCACAGGTGTGCGTTCTCTGTTTCAGAGGTCCCGATATTTGATTTGGTCAGTTCAGGATTTTCATGTGATCTATAGGGACTCCAGAGTAGAGATCCATTCTCTAAGTCATTTTGGGATAGGGGTTTCATGTGATTTCATAGGGACTCCAGAGTAGAGATCCCATTCTCTGAGCCAGTATAGTTGAGACCCAGTTCTCCGACGAGAAAACTTTCAAACTCCATTCTCCAACGACCGTGAGGATGTTTCCACGGCTTTTTCCTATTCGACCCTTCAGAGAGATTGAGCAGTAGCGGGCCAGAGTTCTCCAGGTAGAGACTCATTCCAGTTTCAGTGACTCTTACAGACATAGTACATATCACATGTTCTCCGACGAGGAGACCCAGTTCAACTTACACTCCAGCCTTGACTTCAAAAAAACTTGCACTCCGGCCATTTTGTTCCTCCTCACCAACATAGCATGAGAAACAACGCCCTCGATAGAAACTAACAATAGAGTATGTGTTGAATTGATATTGTATGTAGTGCCTTGTATTGTGAGTTTGAGATTTCTTTCTATTTGTCCAAGCTGAGCATTGCATGCTCCAGCTTGAGGGAGAGTGCTGGAATATACATCCAGTGGTTTAGTCCCACGTCTACTATTTGTGGGACTTGAAGACTCAGTGGAGGCTATATAAGAAGTCTCACACCCATCGTATCAGATGAGAAAAGTGAATAGAAAACACAAGCCCTTTGAGGCATTCTCCCGTGGTTTCATCCCACTCCTCACGGAGTAGGGTTCCACATAAAATCCCGGTGTTCTTCATGTTTATTCTATTTCTCTGATATTACGCTTCCACATTGTCGATTTCTAACATAGATTGTGTTAGGTAGCCGACATCCAACATAAAAATAAGTTGATCTTTCAACATAGATTTGAGCAAAATCCATGTAGCCAACCCTGGTTTTTTTTAAGTCAGTAGCCAACCCTAGTTAAAGTAGAAGAAGGCTTCGCCATTTTTTTAAAAAGAAACCTTCAAACTATGCATTACAAATCTCCCTCTAAAGTCTCAAGAGATCCAATAGTACTTATTTAAAAAAAAAGAGCTCCAGGAGTATGATATAAACTGAAGCCCATTTTGAAAAATAATGTCTGATCGATCTAAACACCGCAGCATCCCTCTGCAGCGACCACAACCACATCAACGAAAAGGGTCCTGATCTCTACTTTAAATAACTCAGAGGTTTCTCACAAAATGTTTTGGAGAGTATTGGTGATGCAGCATAAGATTTAAAGTTATATCTGCTATGATCCATTATCTTGTGTTTCCTTGAGCCAATAACATATTAGTTTTATTTTTTGAAATTTTATGAAAAAGG
Source organism: Ottelia alismoides (assembly GCA_037367405.1). Taxonomy (NCBI): domain Eukaryota; kingdom Viridiplantae; phylum Streptophyta; class Magnoliopsida; order Alismatales; family Hydrocharitaceae; genus Ottelia; species Ottelia alismoides. Next base: position 56,717 of record JAZKJV010003169.1, on the reverse strand, counting down.
AACATACCGGTAATAAGCACAATATAAAGGGGCTTATCTTTTGTTTGCTGAGTTTGATTATTTGTTTGTTTTGTTGAGTCCGGATATTATGTTGAAGGGCTTCTATAAAAGGACATACACGTGATAGAAAAGGCATTTTTGGAATGAAAAATAAGTTTTCCTCACGTATGTGTCTCCCTATCTGTCTTCCTCTCCCTCCCTTTTCTACTGCCCTGCTCCCTCTCACAAGAAAGCCCTAACCATAGCCCCTATAAACTATTTCTCTACCATCTCTTCTACCTTCAATGATGGACTGCCAGAAAGAGCCTTGCGAAGTTAGATCTAAGCATGGGATGTCTAGTCTTCTCCCAACCTCCCTAGAGAGGGTACATTGAAAGACAAACAGGTTTTTTACAAAACGTTTTGGAGAATGCTGGTGGTGTGGAGCATGATTTAGAGTTGTATTTGCTATGAATCATTATCTTGTGTTTCTTGAATAATTATCATATTAGCTTTATTTTTTGAAATTTTTATTTGAATATATTGATAGAAGGTCTAATTTAAAAAGGCTTATCTTTTGTTCGTCGAGTCTGGTATTTGTGTTCATTGAGTCCGAATATTTTGCTGGGGAAGGGCCTTTATAAAAGGACATGCTTGTGATAGAAAAGGCATTGTTGGAATGAAAAATATTTTTCCTAACTTTATCTCCATCACTCTTCTAGTCTTCAGCCATTTTCTACTCTCGACTTCCCTCCCACAAGATAATCCTAACTCATACCCCCTAAGATCCACCACCACAACCTCCCCCCTTCCCCCTCACCGTTGCCACCACCAGCTCTTCCCTACATCACAATCAATACCCCCCCCCACCCCACCTACTTAGATGCCTTAATTAATGCATCCTAAACACCAATATCACAACTGTCTCGCCTTCACACCACCATAGCCAACGCAACTTCCCCTTTCTCTTGCCACCGCTGCCCCCATCTATCATAACCCAGTCAACATGGTTGCCGATTTAACACCACAGACTCCTCAGTTAATGTGATGTGTATATTCTAACTTAACCGCAAGACATGTGGCTAAACCAAGTAAGGTGCATCGTTCCAGATGGCGATCAATGACTAAGAGATGGGGATTAGGGCGGGAATGCCCATTGCTCGAGGGTCAATGGCAGCTACACTCGACCATAATCCCTACCACACCCCTTCCTCTGCAACTCTCGGCATTACCCTCTTACTCATTCCCATTCTCCTTCAACTTCCATAGTCACCTCCACATCCATCATTAGAGAACTCGTCGATAGTCCATATTACCTTCTTCCTCACAAATATCCCGTTGCAACTTTTAATCTTCACTATTGGCCGGATATAAGGTTAGAGTTAGATGATTTTTGGATCTTAAACTTCATCAATGACAAAGGTTTTGTGTTAATTGCAAAACTTACATGTTCTAAGGTTTGTCAATTGCAAAGGTAGATTTTTTAATTTGTGGCCAAGAATTTAGGGTTTTGTGTTGCAAGAATGTTTGCTACTGTATGTTTAGTAATATGATGTTTGATATCGCGGGGTCACTTGCAAGTTCTTTATTTTCAATATCTAAGTTCTAAATGTACATGGTTTAAGAATTATGATTCTTGTGAAGGCATTTTGTCTGTGTACGTAAGATATAGGTATTTCAAAGATAGGAAAGGGTGTCAGGAGAGAAGTTTCTTCAAAGGAAAGAGGTGAAGTTTGGGCTTAATCCAAACACAACATCTTGGTCGGTTCGACCTCATCGAATTAATATCATGTGTGGTTCCTTGGGATCGAGGTTAGAAATATCAATATCGATATCATATCGATCAATCTGAAAAAGATTATATCAACGATGTCGCTGGAAATTTTGGAAATAGCTCACGAAAGTGATTTTCTCGCAAATAAAGAACATCATATTTTTCAAAACAAAAAATAACATACAAATACACACATATATGCAAGAATGAGGTGTATATAATACTTCAATGGGCAATATATCACACATATCATTGATGTCAATGTTGACTGTTGATTGCTTAGAGATATTAAAAGGGGCATAAGAAATGCGTACATATTATAAATATAAAAAAGGTATATTTAGCACTTGAGCATTGTATAATCTATATTACATCACATCCTATGTGTAAACAAAAGGCTATATCATAAAACATAAAAGAAAGGGACATAACAACATATATATTATAAAGAACATCATTCATAACAAGAATAAATTTTGGTTAATCTCCGATCGAGGATAAGATGCGAGAAAATCGCTTAAGATGGTTTGGACATTTGCAAAGAAGATCAGCTGATGCACCGGTTAGGAGATGCGAGTGTTGGGATGTTGAGCCGGCTAAGAGAAGGCGAGGACGGCCCAAGAAGTGTTGGAAAGAGACCATACGAAGGGATCTTAGTTTTGTGGATATAAGCTCGGGATTGACTCAAGATAGATCTGAATGGAGGCAAAGAATCCATGTAGCCGACCCTACTTAATTGTGGGAAAAGGCTTTGTTGTTGTTGTTGTCTATCGCTAGAGGGGGGGAGTCCCCTGTTCAAAACAGGGGTCTCAGTGATATAGATAGAAATTGGTGAAATATCAATGATATCAATTGATATCTAACAAAATTTGTACTAAAATCCATCAATTTTTAGCGGTATGGCTCGGTATGTCGATATCTCACGATATTTTGAAAATTGCATAGGATCCACAATGTGTGATATACAAACAAATATTTGTACATCTATGTCGTCGATACTGAGGGCAATTTATCGTTGATATATCGAGCAATTTATCAGCCACTTAAATGGTTAGGTGGGAGTGCATGGCTCGGTATGTCGATATCTCGCGATATTTTGAAAATTGCATAGGATCCACAATGTGTGATATACATACAAATATTTGTACATCTATGTTGTCGATACTGAGGGCAATTTATCGTTGATACATCGAGCAATTTATCAGCCACTTAAATGGTTTGGTGGCAGTGCAGGATGCCTACCACCCAAAAGAACATGGTTCAAATCCCCCCCTTGTGAGGGTTGCATAAGGTAGTCGACAGCCATCGTAAAAAAAGTCGAATCTTTCAACATGGATTTGAGCAAAAATACATGTAACCAACCCTACTTATAGTGGGAGAAGGCTTCACCTTTTTTATATCGAGCAATTTATCACTGATAAATCAGGCGATTTATCACCAATATATCGCGATATTTTGAACATAGCATAGGATCCACAATGTGTGATCACAATAAAGTACAAAATCTCTCACATACGAGGGAGTATGTACAATGAAAGAAAGAATAAGAAAGAAATAATAAAGATGTTCAACACACACATCGATGGAATAGAGGTTAAGCTAATCATTGGGACGGGGATCTGAGTTACTGCCAAGCAGAGGAGTTTCTTAGCAAGAGCAACCAAGAAGGTGTTGCAGGGCCTCTTACAACTGCAATGTTTAAAGAAGACAATCCCAGTGTTGCAAATAACAAGAATAAAAGAAGATTACTTACTTGTGCTAATTGAGATAGACACCATTGATTACAAAGGTTAATTTGGTTCATATACTAGAAAAAATGATATACAACTATAACACATACACGTAGCTGGATCATAGCACTTCTATGCAATGTAGACAATTTTTTGTGTCAGCAGCATCTATACGCACCATTTTTGTAGGTAGACTCCCAACCAAGAACTATTATTGAATATTGCTGGCAGCATCTACAAATCTTATTAAGAATATGTGAGTTAATTTGTCGAATGCTTCCTTTGAATTGGTTTCAAGGTGGATTCTGTCAGCAGTTAATATACTTCAGCGCTTTCATTTGATACATATACCTCATACTTTTTTTTGCGAGGTGTTATCCTCGTGTTAGGTTTTTTGTAGTGAAGTCTGAACATTTGACTTGATAGCCTACCATGAGGTGTGTTACATACTAACTTTAGGCTCATGATGTTGTATTGTGGCGTATGCAAGGCTTATATTGCTTGATGGTGTGTGTGAACTTAATATGTAAATATGGGATGCACAAAAGCATTATGCCGGATGTTCTATGCAGGCTGGTTAGGTTATATGATGAGGGAATTTCTTTCGAGTCAAAAAAGGGGTAACACGCTATGTTGTCTGCCCCCAAAGTTTTATTAAAGGAAAAGTAGAAAGAAACTTGCAGGAGCTAGGATTCAACAAGAAGCCTGGTATGCATGAATACATTTTCAAGATAAAAGTGTTGGTTGGAAAATAAGACCTCATTTCTAGCTAACCAAATTGCCCAAACAAAGGCTAGCGGAAAAAGAATTACCTAACGTGGCTTATCCTCTGTCTCCACAAGCGTGCTCTAGAACTCCTCCAAGCTTTCAGTGTTGAGCCATCTTGGACCAAAGTCAAGCCAGAGTAGACCAGGCAGATGAAAAAGAGGTGGTCAATAGATTCCACCTGTCTCAAGAAGAGCGAGCAAGTATTGGATATATCGGGGAAGAGCCTCACACGACGATCCCTCGTCATAATTCTCTTTCTCCTCAGAAGCCAAAGGAAGAAGCCGACTTTTTCCGGCAACTTTAACCTAAGCAACAAGATTGTTGCATGTAGACTTCCTCCTGAAGATCACTATACAAAAAGGAATTCTTGACATCAAGCTGAAACAGAGGTCAATCTCGAATCATGGCAACTGATAAAAGAATCTGTAGAGTAGAATGACGAGCAACTGGAGAGAAGGTGTCAAGATAATCCATCACATATGATTGAGTAAAGCCACGTGCAACTAGTCAAGCCTTGTATCGATCAATGTTGTCATCTGCATGGTTATTAAGGCGACAAGGAGTTAAACCTGGACGCCTGGGCGCCTAGGCGCGCCTAGGCGTTTTCCAAAGTGTGCCCTACATATCGCATTTGAGACATGCGACATATAGTTATTTAAAGCAAATGGATGTCGCATGTCTCAAATGCGACATCAGTTTTTTTTATTTTTTTATATGGATATCGCAATTCAACAATGCGACATGTATATTGCATTTTCAAAATGCGCTACATATATCGCATTTTGTAAATGCGCTATGTATATCGCATTTTCAAAATGCGATATACGTGTAGAACACATAAAAAATAGTCGCCTAGGCCAGGCGCGCCAAGGCGCCCAGGCGACCCAAGGCGTAGACCCAAGGCGCGTCATTTTCAATTAAACTAAGGCGCTCTTCCTAGGCGCAAGACCTGGGGCGCCTAGACGCCTAGGCGGTCGCCTAGGCGCGCCTAGGCGCGCGCCTTGACATCTATGGTCATCTGCATTCTGCTTCACTGTAAATACCCATTTGCAACATACTATAGACGCCCCAGTAGGGGCTGGAACAAGACTCCATGTACCTCTCGACTGAAGAGTCACCATCTCCTCCTCCATAACTAGACGCCGCCTGCTATCTGTCAATGCCTCCCGGTAAGTTTGTGGTATGGCCATGGTGGATAGCAAACCTCCTGAAGTCACTCGTCTAACGCTCAAAGGTGACATGAGAAACAATCGGATATGAAGCACAGGAACGCTTCTGCTTCCTAATAGCAATAGGTAAATAAATCAAGATCATCATCATCCCTACCACCGACCTGATTATCAACCTCCTGAGATAACCCCTGCTGAGAAACATTATCAGTCTCATCATTAGAAGTAATGTTTCAGAAACAAACCTGGGGCGTACTGAATGATGAACCATGAACATGAGCAGGAGCAAGCCGACGGTTGTAGTGAGGTGGTAGCGATGGAATCAAAACAATGGGTAGATGTGGGGCTGATGGAGGTGATGGAGGTGATAGTGGACGTGGTAATGAAGGTGGTTGGTGAATGGGTGGAGGTGGAATATATATCTCATTATCCGAATCTGAAGGTGTCAACCTACCACCTGTAGGAGAAAAACACATGACTCAAAAAATGTGACATTTATGCTGACATAATATCTCTTGTGTAACGGCTCATAACAATGATAACCCTTTTGAGTTCTGGAGTACCCTACAAAGACACATTTGACAGCCCTAGGATAGAGCTTGTCAATCCCTGGAGACAACGATGGACAAACGCAACAGATCCAAAAACACGAGGGGTAAGAAATAACAACTCCTTTTTCAGGGAAAACAAGGGAATATGTATCTTCTCCCCCAGCATTGATGATGGCATACGATTAATGAGATAACAAGCCGTGAAAACCGCATCACCCCAAAATAAATAAGGTGCACAGCTTTGGATCAGGAGGGTACGAGTGACATCAAGAAGGTAACGGTGCTTTGTTTCAGCAACACCGTTCTATTGAGACGTATATGCGCATGATGTTTGATGAAGAAAACCATGGGATGAGAAGAATTGAGAGAGCACATGAGTACAGAATTCCAGCGCATTATCAGTCCTTATAATTTTGACAGAGGTGGAAAAAACATTCTGTGTTTCTTTAATGAAATTTATAATTGCATTTCCAGCTTCTGATTTATTATTTAACAAAACCCAAGACGGACGACTAAAATCATCTAGAAAACTAAATAAAATGTGTCCCTGATGATCGGGAACACGACTTGGACCACAAATGTCTACATGGAAAAACTCAAAAGGGGAGTTACTGCTCCGACTCTGACGACTAGGGAAGAAATAACAACTCCTTTTTCAGGGAAAACAAGGGAAAATGTATCTTCTCCCCCAGCATTGATGAGGGCATACGATTAATGAGATAACAAGCCGTGAGAACTGCATCACCCCAGAATAAATAAGGTGCACAGCTTTGGATCAGGAGGGTACGAGTGACATCAAGAAGGTAACGGTGCTTTGTTTCAGCAACACCGTTCTATTGAGACGTATATGCGCATGATGTTTGATGAAGAAAACCATAGGATGAGAAGAATTGAGAGAGCACATGAGTACAGAATTCCAGCGCATTATCAGTCCTTACAATTTTGACAGAGGTGGAAAAAACATTCTGCGTTTCTTTAATGAAATTTATAATTGCATTTCCAGCTTCTGATTTATTATTTAACAAAACCCAAGACGAACGACTAAAATCATCTAGAAAACTAAATAAAATATGTGTCCCTGATGATCGGGAACACGACTTGGACCCCAAATGTCTACATGGAAAAACTCAAAAGGGGAGTTACTGCTCCGACTCTGACGACTAGGGAAGAGAGACCGATGATGCATCCCTAACTATTATGCCTCACAGTTGAATGACGAGCAGGGTGAAATCTGGGGAAGGACTTGACGCAATTTCTGAAGTGGAAGATGACTGAAGCACGGATGCCATAGGAAGGGAGAGACCGGTCTAGTGGAATGGGAGGATAGTCCAGCATACAGTGTTTGGACAAGTTGATAGAGCCCATCCTGCTCACGACCACAGCCAATCACCATGCCCGTAAGAATGTCCTGAAACATAAGAGATGATGAATTCAAATATTGTTTGACAATGTATATCCTTAGTAATCTGTCTAATAGACAGTAAATTCATTGAGAAATCAAGGGCATGCAGCACATTCTGCAACGCATAGAGATTGTCAAGGTGATCTCCCCATGTCATGTGATTGGGGAATGAGTCCCATCTGCTATGGCCACAGTCCTTCCTGGAGAAACCTGCCTGTAGGCTATGAACTGATCTCTATCCCCATACAAATGATGTGTTGCACCAAAATCTATGATCCATTCAGAGATATCTGAACCGTGATAAGAAGTTGAGGCATGAATACTACCTGAGGTACAAGCTCCTGTAGTAGCAACAATGTCCAAATTGTTCTCTGAAGCAGGTGAAGGGATACTAGCTGGGGGCATGATGTCTCTCAGTCGAGACATGAGCTCATCATATCGTTGATCTGATATAGATGGAGCAGCATAAGGCTGAACATGCTCTGCTACGTGGGCGGACGTTGGGAAACCATGCTTGGAGTAGCATGTATCTTCTGTATAACCATATTGCCTTGGTGACAATAGCTACAAGATGGTCCACAACCACGTCCACCTCTACCACGTGATCCCCATCCACGGAACTGAGATGGACCACCTCTTCCACGAGAGGCCGCCATGGCAGAGGAATTCGGCACTGGAACAGGAGTGGAAATTTCAATCTACGGAAGGCCTCCTCCATGGGACGAATGGTAGCATCGGCCAGTATCTGGGAGGAAGCGGCCTCATACTGTGAGTCAAGAGAGGCCAGGAAGACACCAACCATCGCGGCATTCTGATATGTCTTCAACTGCTCTGGAGTAGCTGTGAGAGGCATGAAGCTATGAAGCTTCTCAAACATCTCGCACAAGGCAATATAGTGAGCATGTAGGGTTCGACCATTCTGCTTTATAGTGAAGATGCCATGCTAAAGTTGTAGAATTTTTGTCTCATTCTTGGCCTGCGAATGCGTGGCAGCAAGAATGTCCCACATGGCTTTGGAAGTGGGCTGGTGTAGGACATCGTTTGCAATCTCTGGTATCAAGGTACCAGACAACCAGAACTGAGCATATGCGTCATCAGCCTCCCATGAGGCATACAACCATGTCTTCTCCACCGGCTCTTCCTCGGTAGAATATGCTTCTTACCCATCGACTTCATTAGACTCATAAACTGCATGGCCCACAACTCGTAGTTCGACCCATCCATCTTCACTATCGGCACAACGCCTATGGTGGGGATATCTACCTTTCTTTACGATATGTTGCATGAGGAAGAAGACTAGGGTAATAGACTAAAGAATGTATCGTCTACGCTAACATACAGGAAGTTGGTGGCATGTGTAGATTCAAATCGCAAGCAACCCCATCAATAAAAAGGAATCCTGGTGCAGGCACCAAGAGAGACGGCAGTACCGACTGCGAACAAGAAGGATGCGGTGGCACCGACCAAGAGAGAGGGGTGGCGGCATCGTCCGAGGGAGAAGGGCGCGGAGGCTCCGACCGCAGATGAGAGGTGTGGTGACGCTAGCTGTAGGGGACGGGTGCAGCGACACCGACCGAGAGGGGTGTGGCAGCACCGGTTGCAGGAGGTGCAGCGGCGACGGGCGCGGCTCCGGCCACGGGAAGTGTGGCGGCTCCGAACGAGAGGGTAGGAGGTGGGGGCTAGGGTTAGGGTTTCGGGTACAAGAGCTCCGGTCTAGGAACGCCGCTCTGATACCATGTTGGGAAGAATAAGAGACTTGTTTATATAGAGGAGAGACCTATGAGCAAATTTCATAATATAGACAAAAGGAAAAGGAATAGATAAAACAGTACATAAATATAGAAATATATCTCTAGTACAAATATATTCGGGGAGAACATCTTAGCTAAGGTTGCAGAAAGCGGTAGTCGGTACTCGGTCGGCAGGGTCACTGACTAAGGATTAATCGGCAGTCGGGCGACTAATCGGATTTAGTCGGTCATTAGTCGGTTTTGAATTTTTTTAATTATTTTAAATATGTGAATGAATTTTCATACACATATTCTTATATATTTACATTGATTTGTACATTTTCTATACTATTATAATGAAATAAAATAAGTAGTTGTCTTTAAATATTACATTAAGCCTATTAGAATAAGTTTGCTTTTTTAAAAAAATTTAAAAACTAAAAATTTAAAAAATCTCTATGTAAAAGTCGACCTTGTAGTCGGCCGACTAGCCTAGTCGAGTCGGCTACCCCACCGACTCGACTAGTCGGGCCGACTAATAGGCCTAGTCGGTCGACTTTTACAACAGTGATCTTAGCGTATTTCTCCTTTTTTGGTATCAATATATGTTGTATATATATATATATGATTGAGAAAGGTAAGAAGCATACCATGTAATATATGATTGAGCAACGTAAGAAGCATACGATGTACCAGCAATAAAATATTCTCAACCATCGAATGTAACAATGTGCCATTTTCATTCGTTTTATGCATATAGAGAGAGATAATTGGTTTAATTTCAATATGTCGTAAGGGATAAATATGTACTTTCCAATTCCAAAGGTCATCTCTTAACGGGTTCAAAATGGAATTTCCCCATCAGTGGACAACCATTAGAGGAAAACCAAATGGATCTAACCTTATGGGATTTCATTTAAGAGTTAGCAAGTTTAGAGGGGTTTGTGGGGTAAATACAGAGAAGATCTAACCTTATGGGATTTCATATAAGAGTTAGCAAGTTTAGAGGGGTTTCTGGGGGTAAATACAAAGAATACGTGGATGCTGAATAATTGACAAAGTTTATAGAGTTCATTTTGTAAAAATCTCTTATATAATTTATAATTTTATTCATTTCTCTTCATTATTTTTTCACTTCACATGTGTCTTCGTGTTTCTCCATGAACACCTCACATTACAGACACTCGTTCCTCTCTTCTCTTGCACTCCATAAGTTTTCCTCTCACGCAAATTCTAATCTACACTATATGTTGCACATATATGCTCGTGGAAAGGATTCAGAGACTGGACACAACAATTGTGTTTCTTCTACTTAAAAGAGGGCAAGTGGAGTATGTCAAGGATTAGAGGATATATTGCTCTACGAAATAGTGCATGCATGATTATTGATTGAGCTTTCGATAAGTCCTCAGGATCCTAGTTAAACAAGTAACATAAGCCTCCATTGTTGCAAAATCTCCTATTAAAAATAATTTCTCGTTGGGAGAGAACAGATATGAATGGCCAAGGTTGCAGAAGTCGGCAGTCGGTATTCGGTCGGCGGGTCACTGATTAAGTATTAATCGTCAGTCGGACGACTAATCGGATTTAGTTGGGCATTAGTCGGTTTTGAATTTTTTATTCTTTTAAATATATAAATTATTTTCTATACATGTACTCAATCATAAATTTGTGTAGATTTAGCAATTTTCAATTTTATAAGAGCTAAAAAAGAAGCAATTGAAGGAAAAGAAGGAAAAAAGAAGCAAGTTAAGAACAAATGTTGGCCTAATGTTCATAAACAGATATAACATGTCAAAACAAAATCTGGGATTATAGCATGAAAATCGGGCATTATAGCATGAAAAACTAGCTACTTCCATTTTTCACCAATTTTTCAACTATCATTTTAGAGGAACATATGGGATTATAGCATGAAAATCTGGCATGCATGATAACAGTGACATGACAACAACAGTGACAATAAAATGGCATGATCGCATGAAAATCTGGCATGATAGTATGAAAATCTTACCAAGCACTATACCATATAAATAACAAATCAAATCCACACCTATCGTATAAACATGGCGTGAGAACAATGAATAAAAAAGAAAATGGATCGGCGGAGGTGCAAATGTTGGAAACCCTAACTTTTGGAGTCGGTGACGTTGGCTGGAGCATGAGGAGAGGAGCGTTGAGTGCTCGGAGGAGGTGCAATGACCGGAGAAGGTGGAGATCAGAGGTATGGCGATCGAAGGAGATGGCGATCGGAGGAGGAGCAACAAGGCGATCGTCTAGAAAGGGTTCGAATAATTGGGTATCCGGGTTTTCGAAGAGTTGCGTGAGGAGTCGAAGAGCAAACAGTAACATAAATCCCTAACTCGAATCGGGTATCCGGATCCACTTGCAAAAGTCGTCCGATTAGTCGGGCGACAAAACCAACTAGTCGCTCTACCCAATTAAGGGTCGATTATCCCTAGTCGAGTCGGCCAGGCAAGGCCTCAAAATTCGATTTCGAGCATCATTTCGATGAGTGACCAAAAGGGAATTTGTCGAAATTCGATAGAAATTTCGATCATTTCGGTCGGTTTTTGAACAGGGGTTCCCATATTTTGATCGATAAGACCATTTCGACCGAATTTTGGTCATCCACCGAAATTGAATTTCGACGAAATTTGATCCCATGCGGCTAGGCCACCAAATCGCTTAATCGGGCCCACTAGTCGACCTAGTCGGTCGATTTTTGCAAGCTTATGAATGGCTTTATGTAGAATGTTTACTTTACAAGTTCATAACAACAATGCAGGGTTTAACATGCAGGGCATGTTACTAAGGCAAAATTTTCCATAATCTAGACATCCGAACATCTAGAATATTTACTTTACAAGCTCGTGACAGTCATGTATGGTTTATCATGTAGGGTGTGTTACTAAGGCAAGATTTTCAATATATCTAGATATCCGAACACCCAGAATGAAGTGTCATTACAACATGCAATATTCAGAAATGCGGTCTATACAGTCACATATGTGTATTCGGTCACCTTCCCGAAGCGCATACTTAATATGCAGTCCATATGCAGATCCAGCATCTAATCGGACCGCATATATCACACAGGAATCCGCATATGAAGAATTTAGGCGGTTCTGGGTTGGTTCCCGATTAACCCATTTAATCGGATTTGGTTATGGATCCGATTATCCGACTAAGAGATCGGAATTTGGGAGAAAACCACACGAAGAACCCTCTCACGTGATTCTCTTCGAGCCTCCTCTCGCACGAAAAACTCTAGCAAGTCCGCAATAACAATTCTGATCCTCCTCGCCGTTCGCCTCCTCCGATCCTCCTCATCGTTCGCCGCCTTTGATCCTCCTCGTTGACCGCCGCCTCCGTTCCTCCTCGCGTCGCCTCACTGCGCAATCCATTCCTTCCTCCTCTGAGGTATGCCGATGTACTCTGCATGTTTTGGTCCATGGGTTCTGATCTTCAGTTTGGTTTATGCGATTTCAGTGAATGATGACACGGCTTGTGTGGAGATTTTATGCTCATGTTGGGGTTCCTTCAGTTTGATTTGCTATGTCTTTGGAATGAGAAGAATGGGATGTGAAAATAGTTCTTGGAAATGGGTTTAGTCTGAATGCATTGTTCCTATCGGGAAAGAAGATTAATTTGTTGAGTCTGTGCTTGTTGAAATAGGAAAGTTCACTGTCAAAGAATGTTGGAATGACTCGGTATTCTCCATCATTATCTGTGATTAAATGCAGGAATAAATCAATAAATGGTGGAATCACAGAAAGCACAAGACTAATTTGTTGAGTAAACCACGGGATCAATAGATTCAATACTCAATAGGTTGTGCAAATTTTAAGGTTGTGCAAATTTTGAATAGGTTGGGCACAAAATGAGTAGGTTGTGCAAATTTTGATATCTATAGATGGATTTTTAAAAGCATGTGTGAGAAGTTTAAGGAAGCATGTAGATTTTTTATTATCCGATACCATAATTAAATATATTCTTTTAGTAATTTTAATTAAAATAGTGCAGATCGGATAATCCGCATATACATCAGAATATACTTCTGCATATCCACTTACTCGCTTCAAGCTGCTTGATCGAATGAATATTGCATATCGACTTTCTTAACCTTGACTACATGATATCTTACTATATGTTGGATAATGGCAAGCATGAAGAGAGGTAAATTCAACCCAAGAGGGTGGAGTCATGGCTGTTATCTTGCTACAATGTAGTTTGTGCTAACCACAAATGTAGTGGTTGTAAGCCCTTAAGCACTTCTAAATTCTATGCGAGCGAAACAAGACTGATGTAGGTATTGATACTATAATACATATTACATAATAGAGTAATGTTTTTTTTAGGCTCATAATAGAGTAATGTTTTTTTTAGGCTCATAATAGAGTAATGTTCATGTAGAGATATATGATATGTTATGTTATTTTGTACCGTTTCATATTTTCTCTTTTCTTTCAGACTCTTGATGTAATTTACCCATAGGCTACTCTCCTATATAAGAGAGCCTAGGGCGTACGGAATAAACAAGTCTCTTATTTTTCCCAACATGGTATCAGAGCGACGGTCCTAAACTGGAGTTCTCGAACCAAACCCTAACCCTAGCCTCCACCTTCGAGCCCTTGTCGCGCGCCTCACCACCTCGCGCAGCCTCCGGCCTCAGCCCCGCTCGGCCCTGTGCCTCCATCTTCGAGCCATATGCAGCCATCTGTGCCGCTCCAAGCGGCGCGCTAGGCCCCTTGCCGCCCATTGCATCCCTGCGCTAGGCCCCGTGCCGCCCTGTGTTGGGCTCCCGGCGCGCTAGGCTCCCAGCCTCGGGCCGCCAGTTCATGTACGCATTCCAATGCGCGTGCAACCCCCGATTCCCGTGCGGCCCTAGCGCGTGTACGGCTCCAACCATAGTTCCGCGCACGCGTGCACCTATACCGGGTGTTGTACGCTACCTCCAGTGCATATCGGCCATCCTAGGAAGTGCGAGCAGTCCCACATCCTAGGGTTTGCCTAACCCTAGGGTACCTTCGTAATAGAGGAGACTCTCGCTCGCGTTTCCAAGATAATGGGTTTGGTTGCTTGAGTCTACACATGCAACTAAGCCCGTGAATGTCCGTGTAGACGATCATATCTTCAGTCTACTACCCTAGTCTTCTATTATCATCATGTCAGAAAGCAAGGCGGATATCCCATCTACAGGCGATTTCAGAGGTCCAGCACCTATTGTGAAGATGGATGGATCAAATTACGAACTGTGGGCAATGCAGTTCATGAGTATGATGAAGTCGATCGGTAAGAAGCACATTCTTACTGAGGAAGAGCCTGCTGAGAAGACTGGGGTCAACGCCTCATGGGAGGCAGATGATGCATATGCCAAGGTTTGGCTATCAAGAACTCTGGCAATTGAGAATGCCAATGATATTCTTCATCAGCCCACTGCAAAAGCAATGTGGGATATTCTGGCTGCTACATATTCACAGGCAAAGAATGAGACGAAGATTCTGCAACTCCAGCATGACATCTTCACAATCAAACAAAATGGTCGTCCTTTATGCTCATTATACGCATCTTTACGTGGAATGTTCGAGAAGCTCTACAGCTTCATGCCTCTCACAGCCACTCCTGAGCAGCAGAAGACATGCCGGAATGCAACTATGGTTGGTGTATTCCTAGCAGCCCTTGATCCAGAGTACAAGGCAGCACGTTCTCAGATCTTGGCAGATTCCAGTATTCCTCCGATGGAGGAAGCTTTTCACAGACTGAGTCGTATTACTGTTCCTTCATCTACTGCCAATCAGACTGCTTCTGCTATGGCAGCTTCTCGAGGTCGTGGGGGCCATCATCAGTATCGTGGTCGTGGACTACGAGGCAGGGGAGGTCGTGTTCGGCCATCATGTACTTTCTGCCACCGTTCTGGACATACAGAAGATACGTGCTATTCCAAGCATGGATTTCCTGCTTCTGCACGTGTAGCTGAACAGATTGAACCTCCATCTACTTCATCTTTGGACAAGCGCTTTGATGACCTTGTAGCTCGTCTGAGGAGCATTATTCCTCCATCTGGCCCTATTGCACCAGCGCCTGCTTCCAAGTGTCCTTCCGACGTTGCAGCTTCTGCCTCGACCAGTACCTCATGTAGCACTTATGCATTCACTACAAGTAGTGGATCTGATACTTTAGAATGGATTATTGACTATGGTGCCACACATCATCTGTGTGGTGATCAAGGTCTACTTACAGCCTACCGACAGATTCCTCCAGGCCGTACTGTGGTTATTGCTAATGAGACGCACTCCCCGATTACTGGTCAGGGGGAGATTAGCCTGACATCCTCTATGTACCTCAAGAATGTGCTGCATGCACCTGACTTTTCTATGAATTTGTTGTCCATTAGCCAACTTACAAAGGATTTACATTGTCGAGTCATTTTTTATCCATCTCTTATTTTTCAGGACATCTTACGGGCAACGTGATTGGGTGCAGCTATGAGCAGGGTGGCCTATATCGTCTCAGTCGAACCCCATATACCGGAGCCTCCTCTGTTCCTGTTGGATCTGTCTCTCCCTTCCTGTGGCACTTGCGCTTTGGCCATCTACCGCTTCAGAAATTGTGTCGTGCCAGGTTTCACCTCACACGCCCATCCAATGTGAGGCTTGTCAGTTGGGAAAGCATCATCGGTCTACCTTTCCCAGTCGTCAGAGTCGGAGCAGTATCTCCAAGTTTGAGTTGTTTCATGTCGACATATGGGGTCCTGGTCGTGTTCCTGATCATCAGGGACACAGGTTTTATATGGTTATTGTGGATGATTTTTCTCATGTGTCTTGGGTCTTTTTGTTAAAGAATAAATCTGAAGTTGAGAATATTATCATAAATTTCATCAATGAAGTTCGTAATGTTTTTTCTGCGTCTGTTAAGATTGTAAGAAGTGATAAAGCCTTGGAATTTTGTACCCAGAATCTATCCAACTATTTTTCAACACAAGGGATTATCCACCAAACATCCTGCGCCTATACTTCCCAACAAAATGGAGTTGCAGAAAGGAAACATCGTCATTTACCTGATGTCACCAGGTCGATTCTTATACAGAGTCATGCTCCTCATTCTTTCTGGGGCGATGCTGTCCTCACAGTGTGTTATTTCATTAATCGTATGCCATCGTCTGTCTTAGGTGAGAAGATTCCTTTCTCTAGTTTTTTCTGAAAAGGAATTGTTCTCTCTCATTCCACGCGTGTTTGGCTCGGTGGCCTTTGCTCATCAGTTGTCTCCATGTATTGACAAGCTCTCTCCTAGGGCTATCAAGTGTGCTTTTGTCGGGTACTCCAGAACGCAAAAGGGATACAAATGTTATGATCCATTACGTAGGAAATACTTTGTTAGTGCTGATGTTACCTTTTTCGAGTCTGTTATTTACTTCTCTTCTACAGGTGACCAATTGGTATCCTCAGGCACTGATGAAGCCATATACATGCCACCACCATCACCACCTCCACCACTACCTACATCTCCTACACCTCCTGTTACAGTTCCTGTTCCCCCATTGCCACTCCACTATACCCGTCGGCATGCTTCTGCTCATGGTCACTGCTCATCATCTAGCTCGTCTGAGGTATGTTCTGAGAATACAATCAATTGATGGATCTGACGAATTACCTGAGCAGGATGTGTTACAGAGGTCAGCTGAGGATGCAGGTGATTTGGATCTACCTATTGCACTCCGAAAACAGAAGCGCGGCTGCGCGTCATATCCTATAGCATCCACCGTCTCTTTTGATCGTTTATATGGGGACTTCATGAGCTTTGTTATTGCACTATCGGCGGTGGATATTCCACGGAATTACCAAGATGCATTGAAGGACAGTAGATGGCATCTAGCTATGGAAGAAGAGATGGCTGCTCTTCAGTCAAGAGGTACCTGGAGCCTTATCCCTGCACCTACTGATGTGTCTACAGTGAGCTGCAAGTGGATCTTCATAGTTAAACAGAATGCAGATGGCAGTATTGATAGATACAAGGCATGCATGGTTGCCCGTGGATTTACACAGGCATATGGGGTGGATTATCTTGATACATTCTCGCCGGTTGCTCGCCATTCCACCCTATGGATCCTTCTTTCTGTTGCGATTCTTCGTGATTGGCCACTATTCCAATTAGATGTGAAGAATGCCTTTTTATATGGTGACTTGCAGGAGGAAGTCTACATGCAACGGTCACATGGTTTTGTTGTTGAGGGGGAGTGCTCTAATTTGTGTAGACTTCATAAGGCCATCTATGGCCTTAAGCAGATCCCCAGAGCTTGGTTCCAGAAGCTCTCAGACTTGTTTGAAAAACAAGGGTACAGACAGTCCAATGCAGATCATTCCCTATTCACACAGAAGACATCCAGAGGTATCATTGTAATTATGGTGTATGTAGATGATATCTTGATTACAGGTGATGATGGACAAGGAATTCAAAGGGCGAAAGAAATGTTGGGTCACGAATTTGTCACCAAGGATCTTGGAGTCCTTAGATATTTTCTGGGACTGGAGTTCGCCAGAAATCCTCATGGATTGGTAATGACCCAGAGGAAATATGTCACTGACCTGTTAAGTGAAACAGGAATGCTTGGTTGCCGACATGCCACTACACCCATGGATCCGAGTATGAAATTATATGATGACGACACTGATGAGGTGGATAGAAGAAGATATAGAGAACTGGTGGGCAAACTTCTCTATGTTACTATTACCAGACCTGATATCTCCTTTGTTGTTAGTCGGGTGAGCCAGTTCATGGAGCAACCACGTCAGGTACATATGGATGCAATATAAATGATACTCAGGTATCTTAAGTCATCTCCAGGTGCAGGTCTGTTGTTCAAGAAAGACAAGGAGACTACTATTTCAGCATGTGCAGACACATACTATGCAGGATGCCCCAAGGATAGGAAGTCCACCACTGGATTTGCTGTGTATGTCGGAAACTCTCTGATCTCATGGAAAAGCAAGAAGCAAACGGTTGTAGCCAGATCCAGCGTTGAATCTGAATATAGGGCTATAGCCCAGGTCAGTACAGAAATGACGTGGGTGAAAGCTGTTCTTACATATCTATATATAGAAATCCCACTTCCTATGGCTCTGGAATGTGATAATCAAGTTGTTATACTTATTGCAAATAATCCAGCATTTCATGAACGAACCAAGCACGTTGAGGTTGATTGTCACTTCATACGAGATATCATTCAGAAGGGTTTTATTTCTACATCCCATGTCAGCTCAAGGGACCAAATTGCAGACATCTTTACCAAGGTGTTACTTAGAGGACCATTCCAGAAGTGCTCGTCCAAGCTGAGCATGATCGACATCTATGCTCCACCTTGAGGGGGAATGTAGAGATATATGTTATGTTATTTTGTATCGTTTCATATTTTCTCTTTTCTTTCGGACTCTTGACGTAATTTACCCATAGGCTACTCTTCTATATAAGAGAGCTTAGGGCATACGGAATAAACAAGTCTCTTATTTTTCCCAACAGTTCACATAAGGTTTAGTCTAGTACGAACAACACATGAAGGCCCTTGAGAAGATCTTATGTGAAACATGCATACTTAGAGTAAATAACCAGAAGTTCCTTTTTGTCATTATGTCGTTCACAAGGATAAGATTAGGGCTTGTAAAAAAAGGGATGTGATGTAATGGAGTTTTTTTAAAGAAAAAGGGGGTGAGCACGAGGTAAGTCACACCCTAATATGAATTATATAGGAAAAAATTACAACGGCCAAACCTCGTAAAGGGCACTTGAGTTAATTAACACGCTCTCCACACAATAACGACCTTGATGAAAGATAACCTTATTACGAGAGAGACAAATCATCCAAAGAGCAACAAAAGTTCGTAGGCAACGGTTTCGCGACTCGATGTTAGCTGAAAGGACGGAAGCCCAAAAACTTTCCACTGTATCATGACGAAGGCATGACATATCCAAGCGATCCCAAATAACTCTCTAGAAAGTGGACAAGAGAAGAAAAGATTATCCACATCCTTCAGAGGGGCTGCACGACGAGAAAATTGAGGGTCCCCCGAGTGAAGCCACCAAGCCATGAGCATCTGAGTGGTAAGTTTGCTCTTCTTCATCTACCATAGAAATATCTTCACGTGTGGCAGAATGGAAGATCGTTGAATGAGCCTATATATGACCGTGTTAGCACCCGACCCCATTAGGTTGTCCGAACAAGGAAGCAATATGCTTTGTGCACTAAACATCTTTTGTCAACCCATTTGCACCCTTCTCTACCATGTAAGGGTCTATTAGAATCACCAAGGTCCCACATTAGTTTCATGAAGTCCTCCATACACTGCTCAAAGAAGCATGAACGAGAAGAGTGACACCATGCTCCATTTTTCCATGCCTCAAACACCATGGATCCATGTTCATTGGCAAGTACAAATAGACGAGGGCATCGATCCTCCAATATCCCATCCCTCGTCCAATCATCCTTCCAAAAATGGAAGAGAGTTCCATCTCCCAAGACCGGCCTCAACATCTCCCTAACCGATGGAATCATTTCATAGATACCCCGCCAAAAACTCAATGGTGACAATGTCGAATTCGAGTCGATTGCCAGACTCAAATCCATACTGTAAATGCCTCGCAAGTCGCAACAACCTGGAAAGAAGGTCATCTCCAGTATAAGTATCCCAAATCCCGAACACCTACTTTTCCAGAAGTGCTTGGTTCAGCTCCTTCAGTCTTTAAATTCCAAGACCTTCACTTAGCTTAGGTTTAGTAACCCTATCCTACGAAACCGGAGTAAAAATAGGGATTTTCTCTTTTCGAGAGGCTTTCCCTGAGTCCATGTCTCAATCGGAGGCTGGATGAAATTATGAGTAGGAAAATAATGAGCATCCTGGCTAGCACCATCCCATAAAAAATGCCTTATGACTTTCTCCAAATGTTGTCTCGTCCCGACTGGGAGTGGCCTTGAAGAGATGAAGAAAATGGGAATTGGCGATAATACTGAATTTACAAGCATCGATCTACTACCCTTCGGCAAGATGGAGGACTTCCAACCAGCTAGACGCTTTTCCAGCTTCTCAATCATGGGGAGCCATTGAGAGCATTCGTGAGGTGCTTGTGCGTGAGTGGAAGTCCCCAGTACTGCAATGGGAGGGCTGAGATGGGAATGTCATGAGTAGCATTGCAATCCATAATCACTTCTTGAGAGAGACCAAAGGGGGCTAATACATATTTGCTCCTATTAATCCTAAACACATAGATGGAACCAAACAGATCCAACATGACAGATATGCCACCGGCCCCATGACAACCAGTAATAGCGTATCATCAACATACTATAGCAGGGGAATGGATATGCCACCATTAAAGAACCTGAATGTGAAACCAACAGAAACAGCTTTCCTTGCAAGAATGATCAGGGTGTTTGTAATGTTACAAAAATGAGAGCCACGAGCGAGCAACCCTGTTGAATACCCCTCTGTGGCTGAAAATGTCCCCTTCAAGTTTTACCATTCACTAACAGAATGAGGAGGTCGTAATACATTCCTTCATCCAAGAGATCCATGAGTCTAAAAATCTCCTTCTCCTGAGCGCTAACCAAATAAATTTCCAGTCAATATTGTCATATGCATTCGAGAAGTCAATCTTCTATATGGTGACCCTAGTTTGATGTCTCTTCCAATCAGCAGCAATCCCATTGGCTACGACAATGTTGTCTACCATATATAGGCCTAAAATGAACACCAATTGCTAGTGAGAGATGATATCACGCAACACTCATCGGAGGCGACTGGCAAGAACCTTCGTCAAGATGAGGTATCTATCGTTAGATAGCGTGAAAGTTCTGTAATCTTCAATGCGGGTGACCACCTACCCTTTGGGTAAGAGGAAGATGAGTGTTATGTTCAATACTTGTAGACCATATTTGCCCCTACGATACGCGTCAAGAACCGCCATAATATCATCCTTAGTAACATCCAAGAATAGCCTGTAAAAAGCCACAGGAAACCCGTCCGGACTTGGTGCACCATCTATTGAGATGCATTAAGGCATATTGAGCCTCCTTGACATGGATAGGGGAAGTAAGCTCATCGTGATGCACATATGTGATCTTGTCAACATCTCTACCTCTCCATAACCAAGGGCTAGAAGGTCCATGTTTACTAAGACTAAGGAAGTAATCGGAAATGGCCCTACCAATCACCTCATTGCCAGTAATGGAAATACCATTTACTTCAATAGAGTGAATATAGTTCTCCTTCTTCTATCGCTAGCCATTGAATGAAAGGGTGTTCACGTTGTCTTCCTTCAACCATTTCTGACAGGATCTCCGCTTCCATTATAGATCAATCTTCTTGTCCTCTTCCAAGATGATAGATTGCTGACAAATGCGTTCCTTCAATTCTTCACGCGTCAAAGCCCTGAGATCATCAATTCTATCTAATTGATCAAAGGCAGCCAAAGCATTATTTCCTCTCCAATCTTGACATGTGGGATTCTCTTTTGAAATCCACGAGTTGCCTGCGGAGAGCTGCCAATTTTAAGTAGAATCGCCTAATCGTTGAACCTTGCACCTCACAAGATCTCTAGAAAGTGGCCGCCATATCACAAAAACCTTCTTTAAATGTCCAAAGGAGCAGTGTGATCCGAAAGAGCATGAGGCATGGCCTTAACCCATTGCATATGTTAACATTGAAGAATTTCACGAGATATCAAGAAACGATTAATGCTAGGCCAAGATGATCTGTTCCATCAGGTGAATCAACCGTTTTGAGCATCTCACAGTTTAAGCTTCAATTCTCCCACAAGGTATCCCTCTCGCCTAGCCGGTCATCAACAAATAGGGTCGCATTGAAGTCGCCTCCAAGGATCCAAGAAGCCCCAGGAAACGCTTTCCTATGTTAACGCACCTCTTGCCACTTCTTGGTGTGTAATGGGGCCTCAACATGACCATACATATTGGATAGCGGGAATTCTGTTCCATTTGCCATGACACCCATCCATCTGGATAATTGGCAACCAATGGTCATCGTTCCAGTCCGTAAGTACACCACCAGCACTTCCAAGAGAATCAATGGCCCAAAAGCTTCAAAGGCACAACCCTTTCAGAGAATCCCATATCCAATCATCCCACGAGTGTATTTTAGTGTCTTGCAACATAAGAAAATCCAGCGGCATTCCCCAATAAGAGCGGCAACTGCCCTCCTCTTCTACGATCTACCGACCCTCCTTACATTCCAAGATGAGATTTCAATTGAGCATAGGAATCACACCCAGGTTTGCGAACCAAGTCCATATTGGCCGCTAAGTACTCAATAACCGTCATAGTTGGTAATGTTGTTGTAGAACTAACATGAGGCGACACTTGGTCCCCTAATACCGAATCCGCCCTATAGTCAGATAAATCTCCCTTGAACTAAACGGGTTCTAGAGAGTCATCCATCCCTGCAATTTCTGTTAACAGATCAACCAAGAGTGATCTCGAGAAGGAAACTCATCAATGAAGGCGCAACTTCCGCAATCTTTTCCTGGTGCAATGGAGTTGTTGATGGTTTGTTGTAGTCTTCTTCTAAATGGCTTGACTAGTAGATGGAAGGATTAGGGGACTACCATCAAGAGAATTTAAAGGGGGTCTACCATCAAGAGAATTGAAAGAAAACTTCCTATTGTCCTAATGGGTGCAAATTCTATTCTTGAAGTATTTTACATAGGATTAAGTATGCTAACAAAGGTTGAGAAGTGTGACATCATTAGGAGGTGCCGAGGTGGCTTATATGAAATTGGGCAAGGGAAGATGTGGAAGTGTGCATAGACATGTGAGCGGAGATCTGCATATAGGAGGATATGCATAATTCTGATCAAGGGTGAGGTGTGTTTTTGTAACTATTTTTTATTACTTATGCAACTACGGTTTGCTCAAGAATATTAATGATAATCAGATGACTACCTAACTGGAAAATCCATCCTATTGATGATATTTGGATGAAAACCTGGCTGGAGTAATCGCCCTTCTTTACTTTTAATGATAACATTAACTAGTAAACGAGAATCAAAAGAAAGCTTCGTATTGTCCCAATGGGTTACTATTAAAGTCCATGCCATCGTTGTCTCTACTCTTCATGTAAGTTTGAGGTTGCTAACAAAGGTTGAGAAGTATGATATCATAAAAAGGCAGTTCCTATGGAAGTGGGCAAGGGAAGATGTGGGAGTATCCATTGTCAAGCAATGGGAGATAAGCAAACTGAATTACGAGGAATACACATGGTCGAAATCAAGAGTAAGGTATACTTTGTCACTAATTTTTTCACTATTTTTGCAACTACAATTTGTTTTAGACTGTTAGTGATATTCGGATGACTAGATAACTGGAGTATGCATGCTTCATTAATAAAATTTAGATGGCAAACTAGTTAGAGTAGTTGTCCTCTGGGTTTTTTAATGGTAACATTAACTAGTAAATAAAAACATTAACACAGAGGAACAATTGATTGCATCTCAAAAACATGTACCTCTTTGAATACCGCAACGAGTGACAGCAGATAACTTCCAGGAACAAACTTGCAGATATTTGAATAAGTGCACTCCGATGGAGTTATCCTTGTTATTGTGACAGACTTGTCTCTGAGACTTCTCTCTAGATACTTCCACTTTGATCTCTCATGCTGCAGGAAGAATTGCATAGAAAAGACCAGCTTTGTGCTTCTATGTTGTGCTACGGAAAGCTTGAAACCTATTGAAGTGAAAGGCAGCTTCAACTCCGTGGGATTTGTACAACAACCAGACATGTCGAATATACTCGTAATCAGGCACATAATGGCTATAGCATGCATTAAGCATCCCACAAAAGACACAAATCTTAAGCCATTAGCATTATCAACAAAAAGTATCTCCATGTGAACCTTTGGCCACAGAAACACTAAAGTGCCGTATTGATGACACCAAATAGAATTATACATGCAATAACTATCTTCTACATGTGCAAATTTAAGAATTTTGCATGCTACAGAGCTCAATAGAATTATCCCCAGCTTCGGTTTCAAACATTCTAATTCAAGAAGAAGGTCCGCAACTGCTGAAAATTTAGGAGAGCTAACAGGATCACCACGGCCTTTCACAGTAGCATTTCTCACCCCTCCCCTTGTCTGTAGGGAGCGCCGCCTCGAATAATAAAAGGAAAACCTCCTGTCTAGGGACTCTGAATTACTTTCCAATATCGGTTCTTCAAATGCCTTCTCTGCAGGTTTTGAAAGCACTGATCTCTTATCTGATAAGTTACCCGTAGTGTGCAGTACTTTTTTTGACTTAGATCCTTTCTTATCCCTTAAAATGCTTAACGGGGAATTTTTTACTCTGGCAATTGAGCGAGCGAGCCATGATATTATAGGCTCTGATTCCATAATATTACCTCTAAAATTACCATTGGAAGTGTACCCAGCACGATTTTTATGCCTTACAGCTGGATATTTGTTTTCAGCAACAAATTTGCATTTGAATTCACTTGGAAACAAAAGTAACTGGAATCTCTCATTTTGCAGGTTGATCCACTCTTCATCATGGTCATCATATTTGACATTATGGAGCCCAGTAGAAGGATTATAGTCTTTCACCAGTCCAAAGTACCAATTTTGATCTAAAGGCCAAAAGACTTTGATTCTTCGCGTCAACACCCAATTTGGGTCCACATCCTTCGCATATACCTCATAGAAATGGCGACGCTTCCTAACAGTAGTATCACTATTGTGTTTCCTTGCTCTGGGCACTTGATTTTCATCATCAATTGATGGAGCCTTCAATGGTAAATGAGTAGAACCTGCATCAAAGGACTGTGAACAGGATGATTTGAGAGTCGCTTTTGATGGAGTTTTTCTACCCCCAGAATGACTTGTACATCTAGGATCAAATCGAGAAGAGAGCATTCTAGCAGCATTCTGTTCTAGGTTATCATCGTCATCTTCATGTGCATATTCGTAAATTCCATTGGATCCTTCTATCACATTGCTTTCCTTGTTAATGTGAATATTAATTCCCAAATGTGTGTTATTCCTCTTCTTAAGATGCTTTCCGCACTTTGTCGGCAAGATAGTTCTTGCATCAATGTCCTTCCCATTGATATTTCGAACTCGCTCAGCTGAAACCCTTTTCTTACCTCTACTCGGACCCAATTCCTCGTTCTCAGCTGTCTTCTCCTTCTTAACAGATAAAACACTGATCGGCTCGACCAATACACCAGACTGCAAAACACTAGGAGTACCAGCAAAGTTCTTTGGGCTCAACTTATCCAAAGTGGCTATACCTCCCTGCCGTAACGGAGGACATCCATTCTTCTTCTTAAGCAGTGGAGCTACACGGGAGCGCCTCGGGATCTCGAGGCCACTTCCTAAATGCGATGATAGTTCAGAGTTGGAGGTAACCTGCCTTGATTTATCTTTCTTCTTCACTACCCACTTCTCATCCGAAGAATGTGCAGCACCATTCAAGTCCTTAACATCATCCTGCGGATCCAACGGTTGCAGCTTTCCATCATTTTCAGCGGACTCCTCCACCCCTGATACAGCAGAACCCGAACTCCTCTGGCTTTCACCGACCAAAGCAGACTTCAGACTGCTCAAGAACACATTTTTAGTGATCCGTCTCCTCCTCTTCAACTGTCCACCAACCTCACTCCTCTCCTCACTCACCCGGCGCTTACGTTTCACAGACACCCCATTTCCAGCACTAGATACCTCGCCAGGGACAGTATTTTTGTCCTCACACAAGCTGCCAACATCCAAAGATCTCGGCTTCGTGAGCAAAACCTGAGCTTCATCCTCCCCTACACTCTTTTCCATCTACCGTAGCTCGATCCACGCGACCAAAACCGAAACCAACAAATTTCATATCCCATCATACATGACGTTCACACTGGAATCCACATTTTCAGTTCCAAGACAGCTCACAGCTCACGGATCGCACCTAAAATAGCTAAAAATCGAACCGACACGTCACCCACCAATCAAACCAACCGATCAACACAAAATGAAGGGTGGACAAACGCACCTGGATCCAGATGCCAAGACCGACTCAATTCCGCCCACCAATGGATTGGAGATCGCAAGATCGATCCAGATTTCGCCTCAAAAACGAGTCCTGTCCACCGAGTTCAGAGAATTTCGCGTTCCCCCTTCGCCGGCCGACGGGTTAGGGTTTGTATGGTTACGCGAGAACGAGATGTTTGCCGGTGAGAGATATTGCGAAAGATGAAAAAGAAAATGGGCAATAAAGGAAATGTTGAACAAAAGGTTGGAAGTACAACTTTCCTTCCCTGGAGATTCGAGTGGATATGAAACGTTGGATCTTGATCGGACGTTTGTGGTGTTTCATCGGGACATGGGCGTGGGTGGAAATTGGGGAAGGCACCCATTCCAGCTTTCGGAGTCACCGAGGTGGAATGAACGGCATATGATGTGTTTTCTGGTGACGTGGACGGACGAGATGATAGCGAAGGTAGGGGGAGTGGGCTGGTCGTGGCCGTTGGTGCATAGATTTGGGAGGTGTGAGATATTTGTGGGAAGAGCCCTGTATTCTTTTCGGGTTTTGGTTTTAACCT
Organism: Ottelia alismoides; assembly: GCA_037367405.1. NCBI lineage: Eukaryota > Viridiplantae > Streptophyta > Magnoliopsida > Alismatales > Hydrocharitaceae > Ottelia > Ottelia alismoides. The sequence continues at coordinate 30,030 of JAZKJV010003169.1, read as the reverse complement.
CGTTATTTTCATCCCAAATTTTATTTTCGCATTCTTTTTATTGTTGTCCTCACCCTGCAGGATATATCATATCTTTATTATTATGATATGATACAAGGATGTTGTCTCAACATTTTCATGCATGAAGTAACTATTGATTATCTTTATAACACCGTCTATGTCGGTGAAGATCCTATCTAAACGATTACGATGATTAGGGGTGTAAGAAAATTCTCAAGTTCGATATTCATTCAGGTTCGGCTCGCTAAAAGTTCGATTCAGATTAGGTTCGGAAATAAACGATCCGAACCTGAACACGAGTTTAGGCTCGATTAAATAAACGAACTGAACCTAAAAATCATAGGTTCGCTCAGGTTCGATTCGTTAAAAGCTCGATAAACATACACATATACATATTTACAAATCCTTCTCCGTAGAAGTGGACCTTATTTTGAGATAAGTGGAATTAGTCCCAGAATAAGTGAACTTTGTCTAGAGATTACTGGATATTTACGGGATAGTAGGTTTTATCTCGGTATAAACTATCCAAAAATAAATAGTCACATCGTGTTTACAACATCCATCATCTATGTGTCTAATACTTTTCCCTTCTTTATCTTCAAATCAACAGAGCAAGTATAAACTTTATTTATTGAATATCTCCACATTTTTTTATTCATTATCCCCATCTAAACAGATGTAAAAATATATTATAATTATACCTTTTTCAAAGAGACGAATCCATATTAATCTAAATTTTTCAAACGATGAAGATGGGTTAGATAAAGAAACAAACTAAATGAATATTTATTCTAATTGTAGACACGCACACACACACACACACACACACACACACACACACACACACACACACACACACACACACACACACACACACACACACATATATATATATATCCATTTCTCTTCTTTTCACTCCCTCTTATTAGAGAATTCTTAAGTTCGATATTCCCTTATGTTCGATTCGTTTAAAAAGAGGTTCGATTCGGATTCGGTTCGAAAATAAACGAACCGAACCTGAACACAAGTTTAGGCTCGATTAAATAAACGAACCGAACCTAAAAAATATAGGTCCGCTCAGGTTCAGTCCGTTTACAGCCCTAACGATGATATTACTTGTGACGAAAATCATATACATGCAAGTAATCATACAAATCCTAAATAAGCGAACTAACCCAAATGACATTCTGATTGTGCCAATGTAGAGTAGTCCATATACAAACTTTAGCGATATAAAACAATATATCATAATAAAATTTTGTAAAAGTTTAATTAAGCTACATAAAGATATATCGACTCATTTATAAGCAGATTGCGCACTTTTTTTTCTGAGCTATCGATCGTCTAGATCACGTGGTAAAATATAAGCTAGCAATATCCCAACAAAGAGAAAGTGGACTACCAAGTCGAATATATAAGAAATGAGTAGCATCAACAAAATACCAGCCTTTGAGATTTATTCAATATTTAAATAATCAAATACATGCAAAGTGAACATGTTTTTTAGGATGATTCATTTGCGATTAAGAAAGATATAAGAAGGATGTAATTAATAATCAAAGCTTAGAGAACTTGCATAAAATTCCATATTCACAAAGCTCACAATCGCAAAACTTATCTACATTTGCCAATAGAAATGTCTATGTTGTTATACTTATTCGCTTCTTAATCACAAGGAAAATATTAGCTGTGCTTTGACTATCAAGCATATGAAAAGTGTCTACAACTAAGATCTCATTGCATCAAGAACCTAAAGACACTCTTACTTCCTTACACTATGTGTTTCTGTGGTTACTCAAAATGCCCTTATGTTATTCGAGCTCCAATGCACTGTTATGTATATTCAAACATGAATAAACTACATTGATTAAGCCACTACAAAAAAATTGAGTTATAGTAACGGTTTTGAAAAAATCCGTCATTAAATTAGTCGTTGTTAAATATATAATGACGATATTTTTCGTTGCGAAACGAGTTTTCGTACTCAAAATTAGCAACGAATATCATATCTGTCGTTATATCATTAGCAACGGTCCATATAACGACGCTTATCCGTTGCTATTTTTGAAAATATCAACTAATCGTCGCTATTTTTTTGAACTAAAAAAATAGCGACGATTAGTTGATATTTTCAAAAATAGCAACGGATAAGCGTCGTTATCTGGACCGTTGCTAATGATATAACGACAGATATGATATTCGTTGCTAATTTTGAGTACGAAAACTCATTTCGCGACGAATAATAGCGTCATTAAATATTTAACAATGGCTAATTTAGTGACGGATTTTTTCAAAACCGTCACTATAGCTCAATTTTGTTGTAGTGAGCATTGAGTCAAGGTTTGCTTTGAGAACTCAGCACCAAGTAATATGTTATTTTGTATGTATTTATGTCTCTTTCATGGATTTGTAATTGTTACTGAATTCGATGTCACTTAGTTTTTATAATAACTCTCTTCACGTCCATTTTCTTCGATTTGATCGCCATCCAAACTCTCTTCACATCCAACGTTTTTTTGAACTAAATGGGGGGGGGGGGGGGCTCAACCCCTAATTTTCTATAACGAAATTACCCCTAACCAGGTTTTTACTTTTCACTTCCCCCAATTTGATCGCCATCCAAACTGCCATGTTCCTTGTGAACCCGACCGAGCAGAGTAACTCCAGTTTCGGCATTAATGTCCTCCCCACGCTCGACGCAAGGAGCACTGGGTCACGATATGCGAGGGAGCACGTGTCCTCGATGCCGAGACGATGCGGGTAGAAGAGAACGGGCCTCAACGTAGAACATCATCGTTGCATCACCAATAGGTTTTCATGTCGGAAAACATCTATTGACAAGAAGAAAATTATGCAATTAGTAGTGATATGGATATGATGGAATGCGACAAGGAATGTAACTCGGATCAACTCAAGATTTATCCCATCAGTTTATCACACTGAAAGTTGTCCTTGGTATAATCCCGCAAACGTTGTAACTAAAAAAAAAGAAAACAGTACAACTAGAAAAAGATCACGACCAAACTTTTGAAACAAACCTTGCTGTTCTTACACGGCGGTGATCCTATTGTAACAGTCAGCTAAACATGATCAGGCCATCATTGTCGGCGGCGTCACCTCAGGTGGGGTCGACGGTGGAGGTATCACATCCGGAGGCGCCAACGGAGGGGGTGAAAAGGACGGCAAAACATCTGGTGGAGTGGAGGGCGGTGGCCTATGACCCGGAGGCCAAGGTGGCTCGTACTCCGGTGGAGGTCGAGGTAAAGTATCCGGATTGGGCAGAGGTATATCCGGTCCGGGTGGCGAGGGGATGGGCGGTCTGGGAGCGTCAAGCCACGGCCCAGGACCGGGAGTGCCAGGCCACGGCTCCTCAACTCTGGGTGCCGGGTCGAACTCCGGCGGGGCTTCCATCCCGGGGACGTCCGCAGGCGATGTCGGATTGGTTTCGGGAGAAACCAAGGTCAGGGGTAATTTCGTCATGGAAAACTAAGGGTTGAGCCGCCCATTCACGGCGTTGAGGACTTAAACGTTAAGTAATACTTTAGTCCCTTATTTGTTACAAACTAAAGATCGATCCCTAATTTGAGAATCCATATAAAGATGGGTACCTTTTTTGTAATTTATCCTTTTAAATATAACTATAAGACATTATGCAACTATTTATTTGTTCGATTATATTGACGTAATATATCTTTGTTTGACGAAGGAGACATATTTTTTTATAGAAGATTTATGTAAGCTAATGTTTTAAAAGACATTACTAGTCATTAATATTTCTGTAAACGAGTAAACAAACTTTATATAAATTTTCATATAAATTCCTATTTCAGTCGGCTGATTAATCGATCAGTTGACTCATCTAGGAAAAGAGTCGACTCTTTATCGACACCCCTGATCATTAATCACTAGTGACACTTCTAGCCAACTGAAGAATTAGTCAATTGATTAATATTTTGACCATTGAATTGTTTTTACCTTTTTAAATAACCCCTCTAATAGTTTTTAGCCGTTTTGATGATAGTTGAATGCTTACGCTGATTGGAGACAGTTTGTTTGCCTTATATGCATTTTAGCCAACTAATTATATTTCCAATTGACTAATTCTATGCATTTATAGCCATTTTGAACCTTAATATTTATCATATTTACATAACACGCCCATTCATGTTTACATAACACACCCGTTCGTGGTTTTTATATACACGGGTTTCTATAATATCCTTATAGTTTTGTAATTTAGTTTTTTTTAACTGCTAAATATTATTGATGCAAAATTTAAATATCCATTTCTTGTGTCTTTTTCAATCTCATGCGGTTTGAGAGCATGGGTTAAACTTGAATTCAAATATTATTGATGCATAACAACTCATTTTTTAAGATGGTGCGACAACCAATTTCTAAGTCAACTAATCCAATCTCCAAGTTGTCTCGCTTTAATGGAAAAAGTTAGCCTTATTAAGCAAAAAATTCGATAACTTCATATATTCTAGGGATTTTTACCCGATAGACCTTATAATCTTTGCCAATTACCTCTACGACCTTTGAAACAATGTAATTCCTCCACCGACTCCGTAAACTTGCTCCGTCTTACTCCACAAACCCTGCCGTTAAATTGACACATTTTGACCTAACTTACTTGGGTTAAAAATGAGTTAATCAAACCACATCAGATATAACGGTGTCTTTTCTTCCGCTCTCTCCTTTCTTCTCTCCCCTTCTTCTTCCTCTTTCCAACACGCATATTGAGGAGGAACGAACAACTACCTGGAATAACAACGCGAGGAGGGGGCCGGGACTTCGAGCGGCGGGGATGGGGGGGGAGCTGGGCGCGTGGGGGCTTCGAGTGGCGGGCAGGGAGGGGCAGCTGGGCGCATCTAGCGGCGGACAGGGGAGGCGGCGGGGGGGGGGGGGGGGGGGGGGGGGGGCAGCTGGGCACGAAGAATCTTCGAGCGGCGGGCAGGGGAGGCGGCCACGGGGGGGAGGGGGACAGCTGTGCACGGGAGGGGGGGGGCTCCGAGCGACGCAGGGGGGTGGGTGGGGCAGATGGGCGCGGGGGGTGGGTGGGGCTTCGAGCGACAGGCAGGGGAGACGGTGAGGGGCTCCGAGCGGTGCAGGGGACTTCGAGCGGCGGGCAGGGGTGGCGGCGGGGGAGCTTCAATGTGTTTGTCCACAGAAAACTTAGTGCGTTTCTTGAAGATGAAAAATTAGTGTTTGTATCTGGAGGCTTATCAATCTGATGTTTTAGGATTTGTGTTGAAGTTGAGATATTGCTCTTTGAATCACACAAACCTGTGGAATAGTTTTCTAAAGCTTCGCACTGGGCATGATAACCATAACCAAATAGTTACCCATTGTGTTGGTGAGGTTTTATTTGCTCTCTTTTTTGAGCTTTTTGTGGAACTCTGCAAACAACCAGATTTTCATTATGCAATATGTTCTCCATTGTATTCATCAGTATTGCGCAAATTCTTTTTCAATTGCAGGAATCCCAGAAGCTTGCGTTAGTAGAGTCCACTGGTCTGGACCAGAAGCAGATAAACAATTGGTTCATCAACCAAAGAAAACGCCACTGGAAGCCCTCTGAAGAGATGCAATTCATGGTGATGGATGCGACGCACCCCACTCATTACTACCTTGAATCTTTGTTGATCTTTTTACTGTGAACTTGTTGAATTTTTCTCTTCAATGTTTGATGTACTTTGTCGAACCATCTAATGGTTGGGTTTCCAGCTGATTTTGGGACCATGGCTTTCTAACAAGTCTGATCATTTTCCAAGTGAGTGCCTTGGATTTTTAGTACTATGATTAGAATTTAATGAATCATTGGATTTAACTTCTGCCAATATCGTTATTTTAGTATTATGGCGGGGGAGCTTCGAGCGGCAGGCGGGGGGCAGCTGGGCACGGGGAGTGGGTGTATATTTCTTGATATATAAAAAATAAAACGGAATCCGCCACTTTTAACAAATAAATGGATGGGGGCTAACCACGAGGTCTATGGGGTAAGAGGTAGTAAGTTTACGGGGTCGAAAGAGGAATTACGTTGTTTCAAAGGTCGTAGAGGTAATTGACAATGATTATAGGGTCTGTCGGGTAAAAATCTCTATATTCTATTGTTTGTCATCTATGAATATATATATATATATATATATATATATATATATCCTTCGCAATATCAAAAATTATTGAAGATACAAACAAACTTCAATGAAGGATAAAATATATTTTTTTATGCTGTGAAATCGAATACTTCCCAAACATTTTAACATTGCAGTGTGCACCTCATAAGCTATTGGTTGCTAATATCATGACCAAATAAATATACAAAGGAGATCCTCTTGGAAACCATTTGAAGATAGCTCATTGTCCTAGATCCATGTCCCTTTTGTTAAGTTTGATCGGGTCCCATCAATTGGACCATGATCAACCTCTTCGGGCATGTTTGGTTGCTGGGTTGGAGTGGGTTGGGGTAACCTGATGTGAATAGTAGTTGTTTGGGATGGTTATGAGGGTTGGAGAGAGTTAGAATAAAGAATGTGATGTGATGTCACTATGATTTGAGATGGAACTCCAATCCACGAATAGAGAGGGGCAAACTGGGTTACCCGAGGTAACCCGGTTACCAAACGAGCCCTTCAAGATCACACATGTTCTTGCTTGTTAATGAGTACATATTGCATCCTAATCACCAGCGAAAACTTTCCACTTTGCAAATGTGCAAACAACATATAAAAGAAAAGTGTTTAGCTTGTTAATGACACAATTAACAAAGAGCATGTTTAAGTATCTACCATTTACAGTCATATATATCAGACATAGATACAACAACGCTAGATTGTATTGCCAGAGAAATTCACAAACGTGGAATAGTTTTCCATATTTACTAAAACCTTATATGAGTGGGTGATGAATCTGTGATTCATCACTCTAAAAGTTGAAAATAGAGTCTTGTTCCCGAGTAAATAGATGCATATTTCCCTTTATATTGTAAAATTAGCATTCATGCATGCAGGCATAATATCTGCATTTTAGCATTCATACTTGCATTAAATAAGAAGCCAATTTCACTTGTAAATATCCACCTGTATATTAGATAAAATACCGTATTTGTATATATTTTATACTAACTCCAAAGCCAATAAAACTAACTCTATAGTGTATATATTACTAACACTAATTAAAGAAAAATGTCAAAAAAATATTAACTTGTAAAATTGACCAATAAAATTCCAACCCAAGTTTGAAGACCTTAGACCTTAAAACACACATATCTCTCTCATACGACCTCCGAATTAGGTCTACTCACTTTTAAAGTAATATACATTCACAGACCTTCGAAACAAGACTAATTTCATTCAAATCGGAGCTCGTATGCAAAACTTGGGTTTTGGGCCCCTTTTGTACATTGTACATAATGACCGTTTTGCCCCTGTATTTTACCACTTTATTTTCTTAATTATTAAAAATCCAAAAAAATTAGATTAAGTTGTAAATATTCTTCTCATATTTTCTTTATTTTTATTTTGATTTTTCTCTTAATTAAAAATGACAAAAAAATTGCAAAAGATAAAATGCGGTATTTTATATCTATAAAGTACCACCCAAAAATACGTTTTTGTACAGATGATTCCCTTTGATTTTTGACCCTTCACGAAAGTTGTAGATCTCGTCGAGACGAGCAACTTTCGTGTTGACCACTTTTTGATTTAAACTCTTTTATTATTTCTTTTTGATTTTTATTTACATTTAACTTTTGAATTTTCAAGGAGCGACATGTGTCGCCACATGTCACCTTTTTCTCATTATTTTCGGATTTATTTAATTATTTTCGGATTTATTATCATTATTATTTTATTATTATTATTTTAATTAATTTTAATAGCCTACTATATTACTATATTTAATATTTATTTTTATTACCCTTTTACTTCTTCTCCTCTTTCTTTTCTTCCACTCCAAGCCAATAACTCCCCACTATCTCCACTTCCTCCATCTTCTCCATCCCTTTTCCAACTTCCCTCTCCTCTCTTTTTATCCACCACCATCTCCTTCATTTTCCATCATCCGTCATTTCTTCAATCGAGAGGAAGAGACCACCAGCCCCCGAGTGTTGTCGGTGACAGCGTCAACATTTTTGGTCGAGCAACGACGGTTTTCAAGGCGAGATCCACGAGGACTCTTCCTCGTGTCGTTGTGCATCACTTCAGATCACAACCGAGCTTCTTCGATTTTTCGTCGAATCGAATCGAGGCGACGACGACGGAAGCCGCATTCTGTATCTCCACCTTCGACGAATCACAGGTAAGTATTCTCTCCTTTTCTTTGTCAATTTTTTTTATCTCACATTATTTGTTCATTTTGTTCATCACCACAACACAAACATCTTCATTCCATTTTCACCACACTACCATCACCACTATTATCATTATCACATTTCCATTTTCTGTTTACAAAAAAAAAGCACAAAAAAATACAAAAGAAAAAAAAACAAGCAGGACGTGCTGCAGGATCCCCTGCCTTCACCGCCGTCCTCCCGCTCAGCCGCCGGCGCCCCATCACCAGCAGCCGCCCACAGCGGTGCTGCGCCGTCCCTCCTGATCGACATCCGCCCAGCAGCCGCGCCCCGGTGAGCGGCCCCCGCCGTGCACTTCTGCGCGCTCCAGACCTCCTCTCTGCCCAGTTCTCAACCCCCGCTCCGCCACTTCGCGGCGCACTCAGGCCGCGCGTCTTCCACCGACATCATCGCCACTCCGACCACGACGCGCCTTGAAGCCTCCGCGCCGCCCAGGTGCATCGTGCGCCCAGCTCCCCAGGAGCCGAGCCCCAGCCGCGGTCAGCGCGCCAAGCGCCTCCCTCCAGCGCCCAGCACACCGCGCCGTCTCTGCTCCCGCCACTCCTCCGCCACCGACGCTGCTCCAGGTGCCATCTCCGCCACGCGCCCGTCCGCGCGTCACCGAGCGCCGCCCGCAGCGGCCTTCGCCCCCTCAGCCAGCTCCGCCAGCGCGGTGGCGCTCCATCCTCCACGAGCAACCGCCGCCCGACTCCCTGTGCGCGCCCAGCGCATCACAGCATCCTCCGCCCGTCGTCGAGCGCCGCCCAGGCGCACCGCCCGTCTTCGCTTCATCGCCGCTACGCGCGGCGGCCCACCATCGCCGCCGTCCCCGCAGGGCCACCGTGCCACAGGCGCGCCGCCCAGCGGCCCGCGTCGTCGTGGCTGCCAGGACCTCCCAGCGGCCCGCGTTCGCCTTGAAGCCTCCAGCCATCCACGCGCCGCCGTCAGCCCACCGTATCTGCCCGCTGCTCGCGCCGCCCCGCGTCCTCTCGCCGTTGCCGCGCGTGCGGCTGCCCCCTTTGGCCGCCGCCCCCTTGCCGCTGTGCCCTAGCATCTGGAGAAGGTGCCCACGATTGAAGGTCCATTTATTTTAATTTTTTTTATTTTGAAACAATTGCATAGTCTGCTCCGTCAGTTTCAGTAATTATAAAAGTACCCTTAGGCACAGTTGTCTATTTATTAGTTCTTTTTCTGTATTGCATTCACACCCTTGTATTTGCACATTTATTTTGTCATCATTTTATTGTCTATTTTTAATTTTGAAAATTTCATTGTGTAGCATAATTCTTGTTCTATCATTTTAGCATTTATTTGTATTTTTCTGATTTGCAGAATATTTATGGAAATTAATTTGGTGAAAATTGCAATATTTTGCCCATTTTGATTGTTTAATTTATTGCGCATTGTCTGCTTATCGAAAAATCTCCAAAAACTCACCATTGGTAGATCTAAGTTTATGCTACAACATATCCAAAATTAATATCGTTTGCACGTGTAGTTTGTCATAGAAACATTATTTAGTGAAAACCTTAATCACTTTTTAATTAGTTAACCGTGAAGTATTTTAACGAAATTAAAGTTGATTTAGATAGCTCTTACTGAGATCTATTTGGATTAATTTTATTTCTGAGAAATATCATCGCTTGGTAATTATTAAAATTGGTTTAGTCATTTTCACTAAAGTCTGCATATTTTATTATCCGTGCATCAGAAAATTCTAAAAAAATTAGGTTAGCTTAATTTCATCCATTTCATAATCTGGCCAAGTTTCATAATTTTTGGACTTAATTTGATATCTTGAATTGATTTAACCTCAACCTGGCCTGATTTTTCATGTGTCCTGCATAACAAAATATCAAAAAAAAACCACTTGGAAAACCGTAATCTAATACATCAAATTTGATCCCGAGTTGTTCCTTTGCCTCCTTGAGTCGACCCTGGGGCTTGCCCAGGCTAAATAAACATAAAACCGCATCTTATTTTCATTCGACGTTTAATCGATTTGTGCGGTTATTTTTGACCGATCGCGGATCTATCCGACTGCAACGTACACGTCTATCAGACGACATATAAAGGGTAGATTCCACGCTCGTCAAATGGCGCCGTTGCCGGGGAGGCAAACGGCTTAGGATCATTTTAGAAATCTAGATTTGCATTTTCCATTTAATCGGGTAGTCTGATCCCCGAACCACATTGTAATTATACCATTTTTTCCCAATTATTTTCTTTTCTCTTTATTTTTTTCTCTTTATCTGACATTTTTATATCTTTTTGTGCGAGGGCCCGGTGGACTTGGAGCGGCTTTCGTGAAGTCGACGCATCTCGAAGTGCATCAGAGGCCGACGGTTCGTGGATCAAGTCGGCTGTTGAGACGCCAGAAGGATTCTTCATTTTTTTAACTTGTAAAAAGTGTCCGCATTATTTCCAGCGGTTCCCGTTTGGGTTCTCGCGCGTGTAAATATAGTGAAACTGTGTCCCCGTGTGCTGTGTGGGTGAATTGTAACTTAGCTTGCACTAGCGGCTCCTCGAGCCAATTTAGGATTTGCTTGTGCTCGTAACTTTTAGGACCACACATTGCACTTAAAAGACGCACTTAGATCGCAGAACTTAGCCAAAAATAATCTGTTCTTCACTCGATAATAGAACTGCCTGTCTAGGAGCGGCTTTTCTCATTTGCATTTGCATATAGTGTAAAATTTCAATTCAGTACTGCATCCTGCATTGTAGAGAGCTGGAGGCACTGTAAGTCTTCTTACCCAAGCATTCATCATCGTTTTCTCGATCGCAACGGCTTTTTCCTATTCTCTCTCTCGGTTTTCTAACCTAGGATAAAGGAATTGGGACTGGACGGTAAACGTGATTGCTTGTGTGGATTAATATCAGTGATAACTAATCTCTAAAATCAAGGCTGCTAATTGAATTGGACCCAAAAAAAATTAACTAAAATTAACCCTTGTTTGCGGGAGAGTAACCCCGACCTTGTTTTCAGGCTGAGTGAGGGTACTTGAGTATGTGTGAACACCTTAAGGCAGAGCCCAAATCCCCGCCTTCCATATCACGTTCTGACTGATCCTAGCAAATATCACAAGTCGAATAATTTCAGATTCATTGACTAGTACCAAGTAGCCTCCGCCTGTCTCAGGTAGATAGGGGCGAAATTGTGGTACTCTGCGACAAGCTACCAGTAACCCCCAGGGGTGAAGTTCCGGCCTTGTCAGCCTCCGCCTGCTTGCAGGTAGATAGGGGTGTGGTCATTGAATCCATCGACTTGGGATAGGAGCGAAGAAAGGAAGGAGCGGCGGTATCTTAGGCGACAGGTTAAATAGGGAGGACGCATCCGGCTCTGAGCCGACTTCCCTTTAGGCCGCGTAATCCTTGCTATCTTGTCTGTTAAACTCACACTTAAAAGCAACCAGATTAATCGGACTCGATTTCGAGTCCTTCACCGTGTTGAGTGTGAACTCGGAGTTTGCTCTTGCGTTTGTCTTTGTGTCTGTCCGTGTGCGTTATCCTGTGTAGTTGCGCATTTTCTACCTCAATCTTCTTCCTTTCCTCTTCAAGATGTCGGGATATTGGTCCCCATACCCCGTGACCTCTGGTCACTCCTCCTCGACCATATACCGTTCATCTTCGCTTTCTCCTCCGCCATCCACGGGAGACCCTTACCCGTGGCCGGCTCCTCCTCAACCCGATCTTGAATTCAAAACTCCGACTGACTTCTCCACTTCTTCGCATTTCTCACCTACTCCATATTCTGACATTCCGGATCCACTTCCATCTTGGGCTGACTGTCCTTATTCTCAAGAGCTTGCAGGAATTAAAGAATCAAATGAAGAGCAAGCCACGGCTGAGACAGATGATTGGCAAAATTATATGCCCCCGTTTACTTCATTCTCACGTCAAGTAGGGACCATACAACAATTTACATATACACCTCCCGACTTGACCTTAGGGCATCATTTGATCGATCAAACAACCCGAATTGAGGGGCCTGAATATCATAATTTTCCAGACTTGATTGACTTTAGTGATCAAGCCTCCATTAACCAGCCTTCATTCGGAGAGCCTATACATTCACAGGAGTGGACTAATGAGCTAGACTTACTAGTCCCTCGTTCATTGACTCCGTCATATGAGGCTCTGACCAATATCTGCCATTCGGATGGTCCATAATCGACCCAGAATTACTTGCCAGAGTCTAGGTATGTTGAGTATGAGACCCTAACGTCTCAGCAGTCTCCTCCAATTGAGCAGAACTCTTCCATGATTTGTCATGAAAATTTTGTGGAGGATGACATTTCCAGACTTATTGAGAAAAGTGAATCATTCGGTAATGAGTTGAGAAATGTCATGGAAATATTGAACTCAATTTCTGCCAGCTTGAGAATGAAAGTGGAAAAGGATATGAGTAATTTTGAGGTTGAAAGCCAAGCAAACATTAGGGAACCCACACCGTCTGTACAGCTGGAGTCCATTCTATCTCCCTCTTCTACTAACCACTTGCCCTCCAATCCAGAGTCTGATCATTCATCTATCAAAAATACCAAAAAAATGAAAAACCAAAAACCCATATAAAAATTGAAAATGAAAATGACCTAAAAAAATTAGATCCTACCCTAAGGGAAGCACTCGATGAAGAACTGATTTTCAAACTTCCCTTAATAAAGGCCATAGATCACTTTCCCGACCTCAAACGATTTGTAAGAAGTAAATTGATGCCCAAGAGGTCGGGCAATAAGAGGATAAGGACTGAAAGACACATAGTGTCTATGGCCACCTCCTTGGTGATGGGGAGAAAGACCAAAAGCCGCAGAGTGAAGCGGTTGCCCAGAGTTGAGTGTGAAATCAAAGACACCATCTTCACCCATGCGAGAATCGATGATGACTCACCGATAAATATCCTCTCGACCTCTGTGTTTGACAAGCTCAAACTCAAGCCACTTAGAAAGTCGAGAGAGATCGTTCAGCTGGCTGACCGATCCATCAAACGGTCGAGAGGAAACATTTCAGTCATCGTTACTTTCTAAGGTGCTCTACTCCAGGTGGACTTCACGATCATTGACATCGAGCGCCGAGGAGAGTTTTCCCAGTCTCCTATTATTCTCGGGAAGCCGTTCTTAGCCTTGGCTAAGGCGACTATAGATTGCGAGACTCGGGAAATCGATTTTACAGCATTGGGAGCGCTTCGACCTCATCCATTCTTTGATAAACTTTACTCTAAGGTGACCCGCACATCTGCTGACAGTCATGACCATCGAGAGGTAGATGAGTCTCACCTCTCTGCTACACCTGAGAAACCGACTGTCCGGACGATCGTTGGATCAGAGACTCCCCACACCTCCACTTCATCAACTGCTTGCACCACCATCGTGACAGCTTCTAAGGAGGACTCACGACCGGAAGCTATCATTGAGTCGGACACGATATTTGAGGATTGCCTTGATCATTTCAATGATCCGACACAAGAGCCCAATAATGCCAAGCCGACTGAGACCACTAGAACCTTCCCGAGACATGTGCTGACCCTTCAAGAATATTATAATCTTTATGGTGACTCGTCTGATGAGGAACCCATAGTCAGCACCACACCACGACCCGGACCTTCTAAGGAAACAACCCAGACAAAATTGACTCCACTTAAAAACACGGTTGCTCCCTCTTCTAGTCGGCTATCTAGTGAGAGGAAGTCGAGAATTGATTCCTCGAGGTGTTCTCCCGAACCTCTCAAGGCGCGTCGCTCTCCACTCCCTTTCAATGATTCAGGTTCTAGAAAACCGACTAAGAAAATTTCCTTCAACACACCGGAGAAGGAATTTTCGGAAGAGTCCTCATCTGGTCCAGATAAGGTGATTTATATGAGTGAGCTCAGTTCGGCTGTTCTTAAGCCTTATCTAAGCAAGCAGCCATGTCTCGACCCGCGTTGGACGATCCCTACACCTAACTATTATTCATCTGAGGACGATTCTGACAGCGACACATATGTATATTATCCACCTCCTCGCGTCCGCAAGAAGGTTCGTCACAAACCTTCTTAATCCTTGTATATTCTAACTCTTTCTTGTACATACATTCTCTCCCTCCCTACCCAGTGATTTGAATCACTCGCCCCGATTCCATATCATCTCATGACTATACTTAGGATAACCAGATCCTAAGTATAGGGGGGAGAGTGACCCGCATCTATTCATTGTACATCCTCCAGATCACATCGGTTCTCATACTCACTCCTGTCCTATACTTAGGCTGAGCAGAGCCTAAGTATAGGGGGGACCGATGCCCGCCGTGTATATATTCATCCATTTCCCATCTTTCCCTCGTCCGCCCCATTTCTGATCTTCTTCTACACTTAGGCTGCCAGAGCCTAAGTATAGGGGGGCGAGACGACTTCTATACTTTTGTAATTTTAGCTCTCCTACGCTTAGCCCGAGCTATGTCTTTTTAGTCGCTTTCGTGCTCTGAGGACATAGCACACGCTAAGTATAGGGGGGCGTGTATATATTACATATATACTTTACCCATAGCTCGTACTTTCGCGTATTTTCGCGTATTTTTGTATATATTTTGCAATAATTATGGGTGGGTAAAAATTGAAAAAAAATTTGTATAATACTTGCAAACCTTTTGTAAAAAAAATTTTAAAATCTTGTATACTTGTATAAGATGTACTATATGTATATTACTTGTATAAAAAGTTGTAAAATTCTTGTAAAACATACTTTTGTAAAATCTGTTGTAAAATTTGTTATATAGCAAAAAAAAATCGTGTATACTACGTACAAATTGTATCAACTAAAAATTGTTGTAAATAATAAAAAAAATTGTGTATACCAGAAAAATAAAACAAAAAGGCTTCTTATTTACTCTTGCATATTATCTTGAATTTTCAAAAAAAAAAGTCTTGCATTTCATTCATAGCATGTCATCTGCATCTCATCTGCATATCTTGCATATGCAAGGTGGAAAGCTAGTGGGTTCTGAACCAAGTTATGAGTAGATATTGAAGATGAACTTGATTTGAACTTAATCCACCTAATTTCAGAGGAACCTTATAGGAACTGGAGTTAAGATTTCTCAGGTCAAGTGACTTAATTCTTTGAGTCCGCAAGTCTATGTTCACATGTCATCTTGATTAGTCTAAGTAGAATATCTCGTGCACACGCATGATTCTTATAGACAGTGACCTAACTTGGACAAGCACAATGCACGTAGCTCTTCATTGATGAGGTGGTGAGGAGGTAGAATCCTTTAGCTTGGAGTAGCACACGGGTGGAAACATCCGTCCTCCTCTAGGGAGGGTAGTGCATCTCAACCTAGTCTGGTGGTGTTGACGTCTAAGGACAGGATGCTGTGGGTTGCAATAATGCTTCAAAAGAGGGATAGTCTACTGGCTCAAGAGGAAAAACTCCTGATGTACATGCTGCACCTTGTATATAGTTCCAAAAAAAAGAAAATAGGAAAAAAAGAAAAAATGCAAGAACTCCAAAAAAATCAGACAGGTCCAAGAGAAAAAAAATAATACCTGTCGGAGTATGTATATTAGCAAAGAAAATGCAGCTGGATGACTTGGCTACACTGGTCAGGCATCCCGGGATAGGTGGCTACACTGGCCACTGTCCATTCTTTTCTCTACCCCCTCCTCTTGAGTTGGTCGCACTTGAACTTAGAAGGGAATACCCCGCTCCTCGAGGAAAGAGTTACTGGACCGGGTTATTGAGTTACCTTGTTAGAGAAGGCTGGTTCCGAGCCATTTCTGATGTGGAGAGTTACATTTCACTTACACAGTACAAGTAAGAATCATAGTCATCAGAAATTTGCGTCTGAGGATTTGTTCTGACCTGACTGTTGAGGCGTCTTGAATAGAAGACTTGTGGAACTTGAAGTCTGTTAGGTCTTAAGTTCAGGTCCCAATAAGGTTCCGCCACACAATTAATCCAAAGGTCGAATCAATCTTTATTTTCAACTTTTGTTCATGACCTTGGTATGGAACCCAAAATCATTTCACTCTTGCATTTTATTTAGTTGCTCGGGGACGAGCAAGGTTTAAGTATAGGGGGTCGTCTAAATTTTGTCATTCCGAGATTCACATATGTAACATATATACATCTCCTTTAAAACATATATAAGCTAGACATATGCTGAAGGTAATTGTGATATTCGTCGTCATATATTTATGTTTTGTATAAGTTACATCCATTGGTTTGATAATTCTAGATGGCAAGCAAGATAACTAACAAAGTTGCGATTTCAAGCTTGCTAAGTGTAGAACAGTCTCTGATCGAGTGGTCAAGGACCATCGCCGACCGTTACGGAGGCCTACAGTTGCGACAAGATCGGATCTTGGGGAAGATCGTAATCATCGAGTGTGGGAGAAGTGGGCGGACTAAGCGAGGGCTTCGTGCCTTTATATTAACCTATATGAGGAGGAGAATAGATCACCGGATCCAGCCTCGCCGTTGGGAGCCCCCACCCCATCATCACTCTCGCAGTTGTCGTAGAGTGCAACTCTGCAGTCACAGATTATGACGGGTGGTGGATTGACTTTGGTGCAACCCGCCACATTGCCAAGATAAAGAAGGAGCTTGTGGACGTCAAGGAGCTAAATAAATGAGAACAGAAGATCTTCATGGGGAACACCTACTTAGATGTTGAAGGTGTTGGGACATACATGCTTGACCTGGACGATAGTATAATGTTACTTCAGGATGTATTATATGCTCCAAGAATACACCGGAACCTCGTATCTGTTCCAGTTCTACTCAAGAAAGATTTTAAAGTTCGTTTTTATAATAAGTGTGTATCCATAGGAAAGAATAAGAAGATTTGTGCCATGAGAGAATTTGTACCCAAGCATGACATGATCTGTCTTCTTGTAATAAGTTCTAGTGAATCAAGGAATGTCGCTTCTGAGTACTCTCTGTGTTATTTATCATATTATGATATATGACACATGAGACTAGGTCATCCAGGAAATTCTTAAATAGACCAAATGATAAAAATTGATCTTTTGCCTAGGATTACGCGTACAATGGCATTGCCTTGTGAACATTGTTTGACTGGAAAAATGACGAGAAAACCCTTCTCGATGGGAATCCAATCAAATGAATTATTACGTTTGATCCTTTCAGATATATGTGTACCATTAAATGTCAGTACATATAAAAATAAGGAATACTTAATAACATTCATTAATGACTATTCTAAGTTCTCTTATATCGATCTCTTAGGAAGAAAAGTAGAAGCCTTTGAAACATTTAGCTAACATAAGACAAAAGTAGAGACCAAATTAGAAAAATCAATCAAGACTCTTGGGACTGATAGAGGTGGAGAATATACCTCAAAGGTGTTCGAGGAGTGATGAAACTCCATTTCATCACTTTTATTCTATCATTTTGGCCTTAAAGACCCTAGTAAATGCGTGTAAATAACCATAATTCATGCATTTTTGCATCCATACATTGTGGTGCAAATAGTGTATAAAATATTGTTTTTAATGCCAAGATTATAGAATAAAGAAAATAAAAAAAGAGAATAAAATCTTGAAAATATTTTATGACCCGAAACCCCGAGACCTAGGCTCTTGATGACTAGGTCGACAAGGAATAAAGTAGGGGGAGATAAGTGCCAAAATCAAATAAAAATCCCCTTTATTTTGTTCATTCTTATTCATTTTTGGGATCTATTTTTAGTTCCACTTTTATACTTCAAATAAAGAAACTTTGTACATGAAAGTTGTAGATAAAAAATATAGAAAAATAAAAAATTGATTTCATACAAAAAGAATGTACAGAATAAAAGTTATGATCTCAATAAGTTTCCAAAATCCCAACTTCTCAGACCCATATCTCTCAAATAAAAACTTAAAATATATCAAAATCACCTTTAGTTATATATAACTTTTAATAAGCTATTTAATGAAGGTGGTTTCATGTTTTTTTGGGATATAGTGTAAAAGTTAGGTTTTGGACCCCTATTGTATAGTTATACCGATTAAAATATTCATTTTATTTATTATCCATTATTTTTATAATTTTACATTTTTTATAATTTTGTAAATATTATTTATAATACATGTATATATTAAAACAGGAATAAAAACATCAAGAAAAGGCAAAAATAAAATGTGTATAGAAAATACATAGGTAAAATACTTATATCTATACCTATAGAATTAATAAGACTATTTATTTAATTATATATACTATATCAATAAAATAAAAATAAATACGAGTATAGAAAAATAAGTTATAATTATATAAAATAATAAATTAAATTAATAAAATAAAAAATACAAAATAAAAATAAAAGACTAAAATACATAGATGAATATACCTATATATAACCCTCAAGAAGTAACTTGTAATTATAAAGCTCTAAAAATAAATAAAAATCATAATAAATAATTCAGAAAATAATAAATATTTTTTATTTAATAATTTAAGATTAATAAAATCATTCATTATTTTTAAACAAATTTATAGATAATTTTTCCAGGGATTACTGGTTGGTCCACATGGACCAACCAGATCTCCCCGTTGGTTGACCTCGCTCAACTCTCTGACCGAGGTCTGTACTGTGAAACCCCATATTTTCTTTTTCCTAAATTCTGGAGTATTTTTGACATCCAAAAAATTCAAATAATCATGTCATTTCGTAGATCTCGTCGAGATCTTTCCAACGAGCCCAAGAACATCCAATTCCGACATTCCTAACTCAAGATATCGGTGTTTTAAGATGGATGGTCAAGATCCATATCTTTCCCTCTCATTAGAGCACCACCTTCTTGGCTAGTTTAGTTGTCGGAGGGCCACCGTCGACATCCGAGAAGGTGCTCCGATCGAAGATCCACCACCACCAACGCATAGGAGAGCTTGAGGTCACCGTGGTGCACGCCTCCGCACTACAATCGAGCGAAGAAAATACAATTTCCGTGTGAAAGGAGATCCCGAGGGAACATCCTCGGAGGGATTGATAAAACCCCCTCTTGATGTTGGTTTCATGCGTTTTTTTGTCGCTTCCTTTATTTTAGATATCCATAGAGCCATATGATACTTGCGGCATATCATACGTGTTGGATAATGTTGTCTTTAATATTGCACCCCATTTGTAGTGTTGATGAATCCGCGATTCATCATCTTAATATCTTGATCTTAGCAAAATCCCCGAGTAAAATCCCATATAAATGTCAATAAAATCAATAAACTAACAAAATACCTCTTGTAAATAAAACACACTAATTATTGTATATTAGATTGTACAAAATAAATTACACATAAAAAGCCGCAAAAATAAAGGAGTTTTATACTTGTAAATAGCTCAAAACTTCATGGATTTTTAATAATTTCATTTCAACTCCTTTTTGCCTAATTCTTTCTCTAACTTGTTTATAAAAATATATATAAAAATTCAAAAATACAAAATAAATTTTACCTCAAATAAATGCTCCTAGATCCCAAAGAGAAAAAGCCGTAAAGTCCAACTTCCAAGCTAAATTCCCGCTCCGTATGAACTCCAAATTCACCAAACTCACTTTTAAAGTTCAAGTTAGAAAATTATCTATCCAACGGAAGTGGTTTCATTAAAATCGGAGCTCATTTGCAAAAGTTGGGTTTTGGGACCTAGATGTACATTGTACATTATGTATATATTCATACTTTCTTCATTTTTTATTATATCTTTCTTAATTTTTAAAAATACAAAAAAGTCATACTTGTGTTGTATTTTAATTATACTATTTTATTGTATTTTTTCGTTGTAAATATCTCTTATTAAAAAGACAAAAAAAACTACATATTAGAAAAGTAAAAAAAATGTACATGGTGTTTTGTCTTCTTTTGTAAATTCTCCACTATTTCTCTTCTCTTTTTATTTTATTGTATTTAAAGTAGACAACTTTATTTATTTATTTATTTATTATTTAATTTCCATTCTCTACAATAACCACCAATTCAACTCCATTATTCCATCATTTTTCCCAACTTCCCATTCAACTCCATTAATAAATCAACCTCCCATTCAACCCCACCACTTTAATAACCTCTCATCCCATTCTCTTTATATACATGTCATTCTCCTCATTTTTGCCTTTGATCCATCTTTATGTGAGGAGAGCCTTGTTCCCTGAGTTGAATCGGTGACAGCGAAGCAACCGCGGTCGAGCGACGACGGCCCTCTCTCCGGTGTGATCCGTTGGCTTTTTGGCCAACATCACAGCCGCAACCGCGCGCTGCTCGAGCTCATCGCGCGCCGGCGATTCGAGCGAAGACCGTGCTCTCACGAGCACTCCATAGGCACCCGCGTCCATCGTAGGTAATTTTTCATCTCATTTTATCATATTGTCATTTTTGCAATTTATTTAGCACATCGTACCACCACCATTCCCTATTTGTTCTACTCTGCATATTATCACCATATCATTTTTTCCCCCTTCATTGTCATTTCCATTTGCATTCCTTGTTTAACAAATTAAAAAAAATAAAAAAATTTAAATTAAAAAAAACCTTTATTCCAGCAGCAAATTAATCAAAACAGTAAAAAAATTAAAAAAAATAAAAAAAAGAAAGAGGAGGAGCCGCAGGCCAACGCCCGCCGCCCCTCCCCCTTTCCTCTCCATCCTAGCGGCGCCGCCGCTTGCCGCCGCCCCACATCCGCCGCAGCAGCGCGGCCGCCGCTTGCCGCCGCCCCACCTCCGCCGCAGCAGCGCGGCCAGCGCTTGCGGCCGGCACAGCCACAGCCGCCCCCTTCAAGTAGCCGCCGCTTCCTCGCCGTTGGAGCCCTCAACAACCGTCACACAACCACCTGCCCCTCACGCCACCGCCGCCGCCGCCTCGTCGCCAACCTCCGCTCGCGGCCGCGCGGCCCCGGCCGCCGCCACCTGCGTGCGTTGGGTTCTTCTTTCCCTTGGAACCCACGAAAAAGAAGGTCCAACTTTCCCTTTTTTTTATTGTAAAATTTGCATATTTTATTTTCTATGTTTCTGTAATTACAAACAAGTCATTGTTTATAGTTTGTATTGTTTAAGTTCATTTCAGTTTTGCACAGAGAACCCTGTCTTTATAGATTAATTTGGACCTCTCTTTGGCATCGTTTTATGCAATGAAAAATGCTATCATGTTGAGCAACTTATCCTCTATCATCTGATTATTTACTTGTATTTTTATGATAGTTGGGTAATTAATTAAAATTGTCAAATTGAAATTCTGTGTATTTTACCCACTCAGTGCTCTTAAATTCATATCTAAGAAACGGTTGCTCTAAAAATTCCACAAAAATTATATGTGATGCCTTGATATGTGATGTAATTACTGTCCAAATTTCATCCAAAATGGAGTTGTCTTGTGCCTTAAATAAATTGTTGAGTGATTTCCGTATTTGATTTTTAATTAAATCCACATACATGCTTTTCACGAAATTTCAAGTCTCCTGGATTGCTCATCCAAATATCTACTTGAGATAAATCACACTCTGATTAATTTGATAATGTGGATTAATTAGGAATTAATTACTCACTGTCACTCTGTTTCTACTAAAAAATACATAAAAAATTCATATTTTGTCAAAAAATTCTAAAAATATTACTGTAGCTTCCTTGCATCATGTTTTCATTCCAGTAATTTTTTCATAATTTTTGCTTTCTGTTTGTGTGATAAATTGCGAAAAAACCCATAAAAATTGTGCATTTTTAGTTATTGCATTTTAACCCCTAAAATTCCAAAAAAATGTGTTTTGTGTTCCCCACTGGATTAGTATTCTAGAAAAAATATAATTTGGCTGAATTGAACTGATTTGACATTAAACTTAATTTGGCTAAGTTGTATGCTTCCTTAGTATATTAGTTCACTTGCATTGTGCATTTTGGCGTCCTATTTGCATTAAAAAAATCTAAAAAAAAATACCGTTTGGATATCTAGATCTTAAATTTGTAAATTAACCCCGAAGTTGTTCCTTTGCCTCCCTGAGTTCGACCCCGGACTTGCCCGGGATATAAATTAAGCTGAGACACTCTTCACGGAGATCTTCTCTCGGTTCTGATTGAATCGCTAAGTACACATGCTACAACGTGACCAAATTAATCAACGTATCTAGCGACTCGTCAGATGGCGCCGTTGCCGGGGAGGCAAACGGCTTAGGGACTAATTTAAAGATTTGGATTTAGTTTTCCATTTGCTCGGGTAGTCTGACCCCCGAGCTACTTGTATTTATTCCATTTTTTTGCAATTATTTCTCTTCATATTTTTGTATATATCTTGTTGTTTATCTCTCTAATATAAATCTTTGTTTCCTTGCGAGGGACCGGTGGACTTGGAGTGCATCGGAGGTCGACGGACGCGAGGAGCGCCGACTGCTGAAGTGCGAGGATAAAGCAATTTATTTTCGAGAGAATTTTTGTAAATTATTGTAATTATTTAGGTAGTTGCTCATTTCTAGCGGCTCTTGTTTGAGAGCTCGCGCATGTAAAAAGACTTGGACATTATTTGTGGTGTGTCGAGCCTGTTTCACTCTCCGGCGAGGGTGGGGCTTGACTTGAGTGGCGAAATTAAGGATTAGGCACACGGTAGTTTAGATTCAAACTTGTTTGTGCCCATCATAATTTAGGCCACACTTATCTTAGAAGATTCACATATCTTATAAGATTCATAATGAGACGCACATAGACACGTACTACTTAGCTCAAATCCAATCAATTCTTCCCCGCTAATAGTATATTGTTTAGGTGCGGTTTTCTCGATCTGCATGCATTTAGTGTAATATTTACAAATTCTGTTCTGCATAACGCATGAAGAGTGCTGGGATTCACTGTAAGTATGCCTTCTTCTGAGCATGCATCATAGTTTCTCGTTTGCATTCTGATTTCCGATTCCCCTCTTGTTTTACAACTTAAGGTCAAAAGGAAATTGGGACTGAACGGTAGACGTGCTTGTGTGTTCACATAAATTTCAAGTGATAACCTAACTATAAAATTGGGACTGAATTGAGCAGGTCGATTTAATTAATTGGAATAAAAAGAACCCTTGTTCTCGGGTGCATAAAGCCCTCATTGTTTGTTTTTATTGCAAGTGAGAGAAAGATGACCCTAGGATAGAGCCAAGTCTGGATTTCTTACTTACTACTGGTTCTTTATTTTTAGGCGATTAGCTACTTTTCAGTGAGGATTTACGGGTAGCCGGTAAACGGTCCGGACTTCCTTAGCAGAGTGGGAGGTTTAGAGGACGCATTAGTCCTCAAGGAACGGGTAGCCGTATTTTTACGGTCCGTACTTACTCCTATACTGGCTGAAAGTAGGTCAAACTAGTCGTAAGAACCGGGCCAGTCTGTAGGAAAATACGGACACCTAACAGCTCGTTAATCTTTCCAAGATTGTATTCTCACCAACTAAAATTGACCAGATAAATCGGCCGAACCCTTACGGCCATCACGTGTTGAGTTGGTGAAATTGGGGGTTTGAATTGCGTTTGAATTGTGTGAGTTCACTCCGCACATTTACGTGCACCGTAGAACTAGCGCCTCATTGATTATCGTGATCTAATCGGTTCTTTTGACATCGAAGATGACTGATTGGGGGGATATTTATTCGGACTTTGCGAATCTCTCATTGAACCCTTCAAAAAGTACGTCTTCAAAGGTCCAAGCGCAACTTGGATCAACCTGGACTCATGACCCTCTTGAGCCCAGGATCACTCACTCTCGGGATGGTGATGAATCTCAGATTCACCATTCTAAGTCTCATTAATTAAAGCCCAAGTCCCTCAAAATCAATTGCATTTCTGCATTTATTCTGCATAATTAGCATTCATGCATGATTGCATAAGAAGTGCAGTTTAGCATAAAATAAGAAGCCAAAAATCCAAGCCAAAAATTGACCTGTAAATAGCCTAACTTCCCCTATTTTTAACTCCTTCATGCTGACACCGCATACCACAAACTCACTTCCACTGTATACACATCACTAACAAGAATAAATAAAAAATACAAAAATCACTAACCCTGTTAAGTGGACCAAAAACCCAAACCCTAGTTATAGGATTTTCGGACTAAAAGCCACATATCTTCCCCATCCAGTGTCCGATTTGATCCTACTCACTTTTGAACTAATGCACATTCAATTACCTTCAAAACAAGACCAAGTTCAAATGAATCGGAGCTCGTATGTGAAAGTTGGGTTTTGGGCCTCTTTTGTACATTGTATTTTCGCGGCTTTTTGACCTGTATTTTATGTGTTTATTTTCTTTATTAATAAAAATCCAAAAAAAAAATTAGATTAAGGTCTCTTTTATTTATCTTTGAGTTTTCCTTATTTTCTGGATTTTTTTATCGTGTTTAAAATTGACAAAAAAAAATTAGAAAACCCAAAAATCAAGGTATTCTATGTACATGGGATACCCCAAAAAATTCACTTTTCACATTTGACCGAATTTGGCTTTGATGTCTTCATGAAAGTTGTAGATCTCGTCGAGACGAGCATTTTTCGTGAAGGAACTTTTTCGATCCGAGGTCATTTGTTATTTCTTTTTGATTTTACAAGTGATTTATTTTTCGATTTATCTGGTGCTGACACGTGGCAGCCCCAGAGGCCGCCACGTGTCAGCGGTTTTTGGGCTTTTTAAATCTTCGTTTTTATTAAAAAAAAATTATAAACGACGCACGTGCGTCGCACGTGCCTCCCAGGCACGTGCTCCGCACGTGCCTCGCGCCCTCTCCCCAGGCTCCCGCCACGTGTCCCATTTCGGGCCGTTCGATCTCGGCCGATCGAACGGCCGAAGACCCGTCGTCCTCCTCCCTTTGTCTCCCCCAATCCTCGCGCCGACCACCCGCAACCACCGGCCCCCCTCCTCCGTAACCTCCTCCGCAACCCTCGCAACCACCCCTCCGTTATCCTCGCAACCACCAGCCGCCGACCTAATCGCCCCCTCTCCTATTTAAGGAGCCCCGCCGCTACCATCCTCCGCATCCGCCGGTTGCATCCTCGACCACGGAGCTCGGTGGTGACAGCCCGAGCTCCGCCTTCTTCCCGACGAGATCCGGCGCCGTCCTCTCGACGCCGCTGCAGCCACGGCCCTCTGTGCCTTCTGCCCTGCTCCGGCCGCAAGCCGTCGAGCCGACGACGATCCTTCACCTCCCACGCCTCCGCGACTCCAGACCTCTTCTCCGCCAGCTCCGAGCTCCAACCGGCCACCTTTGACCAACAACACGCCATCGCCGGCCCGCCTTCGTCTCCCACCGCTTCATCGACAACGCCATCAACCTCCACGGAGCTCCGCCGTCTTCTTCGACCGTCCACGACACCAAAACACCTCACCCAGGAGCATCACCACCACCTTCACGCTTCGCCATCAACCACCGGAGATCCGCTCCAGCGCCACCACGCCATCGGAGCTCCGCGTCTCCGCCACGCAACTGCCGAGCCAGCACTAGCGACTCCGCAGCAGCACCTCAGCCACCACGCCTTGGACCGGCCTCCGCCCTCGCCACCCGGGCTCCGCCTCGACAACGCCTCCTCTGCCGCGTCCACAGCAACGCCAGGCCGGGTCCGAGGCCCGAGGTCCCCCGCACGTGCCCCGCACGTGCGTGGGAAACGTCGTCAGCACACATCCCAGGGGGTCACGTGCTGCGCACGTGCCCCTTGGGTAAATTTCAGAAGACCCCCGGAGCTTCTTCATATTCGCACTCGCCCCTGCCATCCAGAGGCACGTGCCTAGCACGTGCCTACTGGAAAATTTGCAAGAATACCCTCTGGGGTATAGGTAACTACACAAAAGTCCCCCCTGCATTGATTTTATTATTTATTCTATTTGCGTCTGTACCCCTGTCTTCGTCATCCATTATAGACCTCTACATTGCATCATTTTATTTATTTAAATATAGCACTTTGTTCATTGCCTTATGCTCTACATTTTGACATGCTGTGGATATTTTTATGAATTACGGTTGATTAATAAATAATTATTTGTGGAAATTGAGATATTTTGCCCAATCTGTGCTCGGAAATTCGTAGTTAATTAACCGTTGATTTAAAAATTCCCCAAAAATCACATATCGTAGAGATTAATTTGATTAACATTGTGCCCAAAAATCATTGCATTTGCATTCATCATTTGCCTTGTATAAATCATTTTGCATATTTCATTGTTTAATTTTTAATAGGTATTAGACCCTATATTTTTGTGATCTAGGATTTTTCTAGAATCCATTACCTTGTGATAGATCTTAGATAATTTTAGTTCTCGAAAATAAGTAGGTTTAATATTTATTAAAATTAAATATTGAAATTCATTCTGTTTGCAATTAAAATTCGTAAAAAATTCATTTTGCATCTAAAAATACCAAAAAAATTACTGTGCACTTATTCCATCATTTTTTACATCTCGGCCAAGTTTCGTAATTTTCGGACACCGTTTGACGTATTTTACATTTTAGTCCCTAAAATAGGCCGAATTTGCATTTTGCAATCTCATATTGCATTGAAAAATTCCAAAAAAATACCGCCTTGAAAACTGAACTAAAAATTGGATAGACATTAATCTAGGTTTTCCTTTGCCTCCTTGTGATCGACCTTGGGACTTGCTCAAGTAAAATAAACATAAACCACGAGATTAAAATTGAATCATCATTTTGTGGTTATTTCTTGACTGTTTCCGATAGCCGCCTACAACGAACGACATATTTATTTTCACGCACGAACGATAAAAACGATTTCTTATCGCGGCTTTCGCGGGCTCGTCAGATGGCGCCGTTGCCGGGGAGGCAAACGGCTTAGTTTTTTGTTTTGAAAATTTTTTGTTCGGTTTTCCGAATTCGGGTA
Organism: Ottelia alismoides; assembly: GCA_037367405.1. Lineage (NCBI taxonomy): Eukaryota > Viridiplantae > Streptophyta > Magnoliopsida > Alismatales > Hydrocharitaceae > Ottelia > Ottelia alismoides. The sequence continues at coordinate 2,902 of JAZKJV010003169.1, read as the reverse complement.
GTCTGACCCCCGAATTTTTCATTGTAAATCCCATTTTATTTCTTGTATTTATTTTTCAACATTTCTTTCATTTTTGATTATTTTCTGAGTCACTCTCTTACATTATCTCTCTTATTTTTCTTGCGAGGTACCCGGCGCACGTGGAGCGGTTTTTCAAGAAACCGACGCATCTTCACCGACACCCGAAGAAACCGCAATTAAATTAAGATCGAGTCGAGTCGTGAGAGAGAGTAGAGTCTAGGTTTTTAATTTCTGCACTTTTATTTTCTGCTCATTTATAGCGGTGTCCGTTTGGACTCTCGCGTGTGTACAAGGACATTGAACTTTATTAGTGGTGTGTCGTGGCCTGTTTCACTCTCCGGAGAGGGTGGGGCCCGACTTGAGTGGCGATTAGGATAGACCTGCACATACGACTCTTAGAGCATTTTTTATTTCTGATTGTGCTCGTAGGATCTTAAGCCACACTGCACTTTAACTGAGACGCACATTAGATCGTTCAACTTAGCCAAATTCAACTCAATTCTTCCCGCTAATAGAACTTTCTGCTTAGGTGCGGTTTTCATCGGCTTGCACGCATTTAGTGTAAATTTTCAATTCTGTATTGCATCCCACATGGAGATTGCGAGGAGGCACTGTAAGTCTTCTAACTAAGCATTCATCATAAGTTTTCCGCGTGCATCGGCTTTTCCCGAATTCCTCTCTCTTGTTTTATCACATAAATCTAAAGGAAATTGGGACTGGACGGTAGACGTGAATTTGTGTTCACCTGAATTCTACAGTGATCGCCTTAATAAAATTGGGACTGCTAAATAAAGCCGATCTAAAAATCCATAAAATCAAGAATTTCTGCGGGAGAGCAACCCCGACATTGTCTGATTTATCTTGCAGCGAGGAGAGAGACGCACACTAGGATAGAGCCCAGCTCCAAACCTAACAGCCCGTTTAAACGGCTTGCAAGATTGAATTTATCACCAACTAAAATTGAAAAGATAATAGCCGAACTCTTACGGCTTCATTGTGTGAGTTGGTGAACCCGGGGTTTGAATTGTGTTTGCATTGGTGTGCGTGAACCGATTTCAAGATCAATAGCCGTACATTTGATTTCTCTTGACTATCCCGTGCAAACATCTCTTCCCTATCTTGATTCGAACCTCATAATGGAATTCTTGTCTAAAAACTCTCACAGATCCGACTCCCCATTCCTCTCAAAAATGACCGAACACCCATCAGAGCTATACTATGAAAATGAATTTGTTTCGGTTAGGTCCAAATCAACTCGATCCCCTTATCACAATAATCCTCCAACATTTACGGGAGGCTTTCACCCACAGATAAAAATCGGCCTCCTCATTAAATTTATATTCGAACAATCCAACCGTAAATGACCACCTACCATCTTGGACCGAATCGTCTTATTCTCAGTTTCTCGCCAATGAAACTTTTCAAGATCAAAATCCCTTCAAATCTCATGACTGGCAGAGAAATCAAACTCAGATGGAAAGACATGCACTGAATAATCATCGACATTGGATTGACCATGATAGGCCCCTCGTCAGACATGATGCTCATACAGAGGACTGGAATGACCACTTAGAAACACATAAACCCTGTATGTTGACTCCACAATATCAAGGTCTGACCAATCAACTACACATGTCTGAACCTTATGAGCAGCCTCCTTCCATTATTTTTGAGGAGAAATTTTCAGAAAATACTGAGCATAGTTCGGATATTCCAAGAAGCTCTCCTCTCAGCACAAAGAGAAAAATGGAAGATGAAATTATCAAACATACACCTACTGCTCCCATAATTAATCATGAACCAAATCTTGAGGAGGATATTTCGAGGATAAATAAGAAATTCAAGTCAATAGAGGAGAGATTTCAAAAATTTACCGATCAATTCATCACATTCTATGGTGGCTCGGACAGTAAAATGAATGAGGAAATGACTGGATCTGAGATTGAAAATTCTGAGGATATTCAGGGACCGATGGATAATTCTGAAAATGATTATACTGCTGACCACCACCCTGAACACCAGAGCCCCTCTTCGTCTGAAGAACACCCCACGCCCCCACACCACCCAGAAAATACCAAAAAAATAGAAATATTTGAAAATCACAAAAAAATTGAAAATTCAGAAAATTTCATAAAAATTGAAACTGAAGATGATCTGCGAAATTTGGATCCGACTATACGGGAAGCACTGGAAAAACGCTTAATATTTGAACTTCCCTTTATACAGGCCATTGAACACTTCCCCGACCTTAAAAGATTTATAACAGATAAATTAATGAACAAAAAGTCGGGCAGAATACGAACAAAGACTGAAAGACATATCTTGTCAATGACCTCCTCCTTGGTGTTGAGGAGAAAAACCAAGAGCCGCATAGTAAAGCGGTTGCCCAGATTTGACTGCAAAATCAAAGACACAATTTTCACCCATGCTCGGATTGATGATGATTCACCAATTAATATCCTCCCGACCTCTGTATTCCATGAACTCCAACTCGGACCGATTCGGAAGATACGAGAGATCATTCAATTGGCGGACCGATCAATAAAGCGGCCGAGAGGAATTATTTCTGTCATCATGAAATTCCAAGGTGCTCCGCTTAAGGTAGAATTCACGATCGTTGATATTGAGCATCAAGGAGAATTCACCCAGTCTCCAATCATTCTCGGAAAGCCATTCTTGGCATTGGCCAAAGCGAGTATCGATTGTGAGACTCGGGAAATCAATTTCACAGCATTGGAAGCACTTAAATCTGACCCTATCTTTGAGGAACCACGATCTTCTGAGGCAACCCACGAAATCCCCAACAACCGTAACCATGAAGCGGTAGAAGAGCCCTACCCCGCAACCACACCTGAGATAGCCGTTGTTGATGAGACTATTA